>JANAVB010013398.1:32964930-33409713 GCA_029216955.1 Iris pallida
GAGGCTCTAATAGAAGTCGGAAAGTATACAGGTATTATGGTAAGGGTTATAGCTAGTCCTTTTGACCTGAAAGTCGTACCATAGAAATATAGTACAAGGGAACGTGTTTGAGTGGGACATAATATACCTAGATAATGGTGGACTCGTCTAGATCTTGTATATGAAATTTGTTGGAAGGTAACAACTGATCTCGTGCTCCGATTTTTAATGACACGGTCGGGGACACAAATGATCTAGATGAAAAGTGGGTGTCCAAGGGGCACTAATTATCATCCTAATAAAAATTATTCTAATCAATCGGTAACCCTCGTATATTCCAAAATTTAGAAAGCTTACAGTCTACCCACCTTAGAAGTTAGGACATGGTCTTAAGAATAATGAGGTTAGAAAAATTCCAAAGTTCGGGATCGTATCTCGACTCTTGTTAACAAGGAATCAGGCACTGCGTAACGGGATACGGTAGTTATAAGTCGAGTCAAGGATCGTTCCTCGATAAATAGAAAACGAGGGTGTTCAATGATTCATGGTCGACAACATAGAATGATCCACTCGTCCCCAGTATACAAGGGTAACCAACTCTAAGGAACATCCTATGAAAAGATTTCTAACAACTGAGTCGTGAGTTTCTATTTGTATCAAGCCTGCCAGACTATTGTTACAAGGGTTAAAGCAAGCTTCAAGCAAATAATTAGAGACTCACAACATTGGTTTCTTGAGAATAGATAGTCTCCTAGATCGGTATTTTGACTAAGTGTAAAACCCTAATCATTCTCAAGTTCAGATGGCTAGAAGGACCCAATAGCAGTTTGGGGGTCGAGAGGATAACGAGTAACTCAAGAAAAGGTTCTAGTCACATGGCTGGCCGATGGTAGATACACTTGTGTATACAACTATCATAGCCATGGGGATACTCTGTATCGCTCTACCAATTATGAGCTCTCGTCTTTCCAAATCAGTAAAAGACAAAAACAATAGAGGTCAAGGGAGATTTCACTGAATACAATTACGAGATTCAAAGGCAAATGTATAACTCAAGAAGAATTGTCAATGCAGTCGCGGATGAGATCCTAGAGACATTTACATCTCAATCCACGTAGATTAATCAGAGGGAGAGCAAACCGAGTTCACAACGGTTGATCAGACCATAATACATCGATTTCGATTAGACAATATGTTAGTGGGCGTCCCCAATGAACATATGTCTTGAATCAAGCTCGATAAAAGAGTAAGCTTGCAAAATTAGGCTGTAATAGCAGCATTGGTCAAGATAGTCGAAATACAAGTATGCGAGATTCTTGAAAGGGCACAAGTAGTTCGAGTTTTGCGAGAATCAAAACCTTATATGGTGTTATTGCTTTATAGGCATCCCACTATCTTCTTATCCTTAAGGCCTTGGTCGACTAATGGTTTACGGATTTCTGAATTCTATATTCTAGGTAAACCTATTAGTGTCAGTTAATTTCCTCGTCAATATATCACAAGGACCATGGAATGCTAGGTTGGGAGACATGCCACCCAACTTGCAGAACTTTCACTAGTATTGGCTTTGGATTTTATGGACACACAGGGCATTTTCCTATTCTCCATGGTATCCTAAACTTGTAACACGTATTTTACAAGGTTGCTGGCTAATTCCAAGGGCACAAAAGAAAAAGTAACTAACCAGAAAGTGAAAGATAAGTTCTTCCAATTATTAGAGCGACTTCGTAGTGGAGATAAGACTGCTAATCCAGATGATTTGGCCAAGCTGTTGTTCTTCCACTTGTGCCAAACTACATTCTTCACAAAATTTGGCAGTTCAAATTTGCCGTACAAATTCCTCGCCTTGGTGGACAACATAGAAGTTATCAAATGTATATGCTGGCCAAGGTTAATATTGGAATATGTTATGGACAACATAAAGAGGAGTACAAATAAATGTAAGGGAGGGGATTACTCCGATGTTTACTCCAAAATGGAAGGTTGCACAATATACTTCCTGTATTGGTTTGCAGAACATACTACCCTTGTGGAAAGGAAGTTTGACCCAATTCTAAATTACCCAAGATTTTTTATATGGGATGGGTACAGAATTTCAACCTTCCTTAGGACCCAATACCCCCTGAAAATGAATTCTTCGTACATATTCAAAAACTTGGTCATATCTGTTGGCCAAGAAAAAGGACACCTGGAAGGTGAGCAACCTCTACAAGAAGAAGTTCCACAAGAGGGGAGGGAAGAGATAGGGGAAGAAGGGATACCTGGGGCTGAGGTTGCTGTCGAACAAGTCAAAATCAGCGACACAATGGGTGGCTTGGCACTGGAATTAGAGGAATTGAGAAGACAGAATTCTGATATTTTGGCGCAAAATGAGAAGCTCCTCGAAAAGATTAAAGAGCTAGATGCACAACTCCATACAGTCAAAGCTGATATGGAGAGCTCGGCACATAAATTAGAGGAAATCAAAAGACAGAATTCTGATCTGCTTGCATAGAACTGTGGACTCACGAAAAAGCTTCAAGAGCTAAACGCACAAGAAGCCCATCAACGTGCAATCAACAGCACAATAGAGGGTTCAGTGAAGCAATTGGAACATTTGAGATCACAGAACCTTAAACTTTTAGATGATAATTCAATGCTCAACGACAGAGTTAAAGAGCTAAAAGCACAAGGTAAAATCTTCTCTTTTTAAATTTGTGTTTTGTAATTCTACAAGTTTTATTGTAGTAAAATGTCATTCTCCGTTTTAATTTAGCACGAAAAATGACATTCTCCGTGTCATTTAATACGGGAATGAAAGTGTTCGAACACATGAAACGGAGAATGATCATTATTCGTGTAAATTGAAACGGATAATGGTCATTCTCCGTTTTAAATGATACGGAGAATAAACATTCTCCGTCATTGATACACGGAGAATAATATTCTCCGTGTTAAATTAACACGAAGAATAGTCTTTTCCATTATTAAACTGAGAATTCTTTACTTTGTTTTTTTAATTGACATCGTACCTTTCATTCTTGTTTGTTTTATAACAGTGCAAATAATAGAGCAGCTTAGAAAAGCAAATAACAGGCTTGTTGAGGAGAAAAAAGAGCTTCAAGAGAAGGTTGAATTGTTGAATAAAGAAGCGATTGAAAAGGATGCGACACAAGGTAAAATCTTTTCTTTTTAAAATTTGTGATTTATAATTCTCTATATTTTATTACAGTTAAATGGCCAATCTCCGTTTTATGTTGCAGGAGATTGTTCATTCTCCGTTTTAAATCTACACGGAGAATGACATTCTCCGTTTTAAGTAACACGGAGAATAACATTCTCCGTTTTAAGTAACACGGAGAATGATATTCTCCGTTTTAACTTACACGAAGAATGTCATTCTACTTGTTACATGTAGGAGAATGACAATTCTTCGTGTTTAATTACACGGAGAATGTTCTTTCTCCGTGTTTAATTACACGAAGAATGTTAAATCCTATTGTCACATGGACATGATCATTCTCCGTATTATTTACACATGAGATTCTACATTCTCCGTATTAATTAACACGGAGAATGTCATTCTCCGTGTTAATTAATAGGAGAATGTCATTCTCCGTTTTACTTAACACGGAGAATGACATTATCTATTGTTAAAACTGAGAATGATCTTTACTTTTTCTTTTTCTTTTTCTTTTTCATGAACAGAGCAGCTGAGACAAGCAAATAAAAGGCTCGATGATGAAAAAAACAAGCTTCAAAGGGAAGTTGAATTGTTGATAAAAGAAGCCATGGAAAAGGATGAAAAAATCAAAAATTGTGGAGCCATAATTGATGCATTGCAGCTTACAGAGCCTCAACAAGTTCCTCAACAACAACCTGATGAACCAGAAATATCCAAAAGAAGATTAGGAAGGGGGAGAAAGAGGAAGATAAAACCATCAGATGTAATAACTAATGATGATTTTACTCCATTGGGGAGGAAAACAACAAAAAGGCAGAAGATTAATAATGATCCGAAGCCAAAACCTCAGCCCAAACCCAGGGGTAAAAATAATAATAAGAAGGATGATTCAAAATTCGAACAAGATGCCAGAATGGCACTACTAATAAATAAAGGCAATATACTCAGGGAATGCGAGGACCTGAGACTTTGGAATAAGGCAGATAAAGAGCTGCAGAAGCTTTACATGGACCTCGTATTCAAAAATAAGATGACTCTACTGTATGTATTCTTCTATATTCCTTTCGTCTTTTTTCACAATGATTTATGTCAACTTCTATTGATTTAATCTAACTGAACTAAATTTATGTGTAGTAATCTTGCATATTATTCTGCTCAAACTAAAAATGAAGTTGGAATAATCTTGACATCAATAGACATCCAAGACATATTCTGTTGACACAAAGTCACAGTCAACCAAATATTGATAATATTGACTAAATAATACTTGTAATAATTCAATACGACACACGACGACTACATCCAGCTCAAGCCAGACGACAGCTCAGTTTTGCAAATGTAAGTCATTTTTGAGTCTGTACTTTTATATTTATTGAGTCTAGAATGTTGTAAGCTGAGTTGTGCTGAGCTCTTGAGACTTGCCCTATAACCTACCCAAAATCCATAAAGCTTCACATCCAAAATAAGCCCATTGGACCCTAAGACCCATTCTGTGCTCTGGAGACAGAGTTCGGGCCGAACTCTGCCTCCACACAGAGTTTGGGCCGAACTCTGTCCCCTAAAAATCAGCACCCTAATTTTTAGGGTTGGCTGGTTGCTAGTTGTCCAACGGCCAAATTTTTGAAAATTCCTACCAGCCATAAATAGGCCAAAATTTCTCTCATTTTCATTCATCCAATCTTCTCTTCTCTTCTCTCTTAAGCTCAATACAAGCCATACCCTTCTTCATCTACTAGCCACAAGCTTCCTAAGTCTCGAGTGCTCAGCATCTCTCAGTTATGAGTCTTGTACAAGAGTTCAAGAAGTTGCTTGAAAAATTCCAAGCATCGCCACTGCGATCTTTTGTAAGAAGTTGACGTGCTCTTCTGAAGTAAAGGCATGGGGTGTAACTACTATTTCACAAATAGTAGATTTAATCCTGAGCTAGAGTTCTCAGACCTGGACTAGTCCTCCACGAGGGAAACCAGGTTAAAATCGGCTGTGTTTGCGTATATTTTCTTGCTCCTTATTTATTTTCGCATTTACTCTGATTATTTTTAGATTGTGAAAGAGTTTAATTTTTAATTGGCTATTATCGCTATAAACTTTATTCACCCTCCTCTAGAGTTGCCATATGTTCTTCAATTGGTACCAGAGCTCTGTTCTCTCAACAAGGATTAACATCCTAGAGCTGATCCATGGCAATCGTACAATCCTTGATTTTCAATCACGGTGAAGGGCAGTCCACTCATAGGCCTCCCCTATTTGATGGAACTAACTACACATATTGGAAAACAAGGATGAGCTTTTATCTCAAGTCGCTAGACTTTGACCTGTGGACTATCGTCACTGACGGTTACAAAAAGCCCGCCAGAATAGTTGTCAATGGTGATCTCGTTGAGAAATCACATGACAAATATTCTGACGATGAAAAGAAACAGGCAAGTCTAGACGCGAGAGCTATTAATGCTTTATTCTGTACTATAGACAGGAATGAGTTCAACACGGTCTCTACATGCACCACATCTCACGAAGTATGGAGACTTCTAGAAGTGACGCATAAAGGTACCACCCAAGTCAAGAATCAAAGATAAGCCATCTCACTCAAGAATATGAGGCTTTCAAGATGAAGCCAAATGAGACGATTACGCAAATGTTCACAAGATTCCTCGACATCATCAACCCCCTGTCTTCGCTCGGCAAACAATATTCAAATTACGAGAAGATTCGCAAGCTACTTAGGGGGCTCCCAAAGATTTGGAACCCTAAGGTGACAGCCATCATAGAAGGAAATGATCTCACAACCATGTCCATGGAGACCTTGATGGAAAAGCTGATGACTCATGAGCTTGACCTCAAGAACTTCGAAGAGCCTGCTCCTAAGGCTAAGGAGATCGCACTCAAAGCTCACCGACGGAGGGCTGACCCCGAAGAAACGGATGATGACAACTCGGAAGGTAACGACCAAGCTCTCCTCGTCCGCAACTTCAAGAAATTCCTTCGCTTTAACCGAAGAAAGAAGGAACCTCAAGAAGACGACGAAGAAGAGCCAACCTTCTATGGTTGCAAGAAGACGGGACATGTCCGGAAAGACTGTCCATACTTAAAGAAGAGCAGCCGTTATGAGAAACCCTACAAGAAGACGTCATCAAAGAAATATACCAACACAAGCATTTGGCATGAAAGTGAAGCTAGTGACTCCGAGGAACAAAAGGACTCTCCTCAAGATACGGCTAATGTGTGCCTAATGGCAACGTCCGACAAGGTATCAAACGAAACTCTTGATGACTTCACTTTTGATTAACTTGGCGATGCTTTCACCGATTTACTTAATGATCACAAAAAGGTCATTGGTAAATACAAACATGCCAAGGACAAGATCAAAAGTCATGAAGTCGAAATTCAAAGACTTTCTCTATTACTTGATAACATTAGAGACACTTCACCCACGGATGTCATAGATGAGGTATCTAAGCTTAAAATAAGCTTACATGATACCGAAGCACGCATTGAACAACAAACACGAGAAATCACAACACTCAACACGGAGCTTACAGAAGAAAAGAGTAGACACAAGATTTCTATCACTAAGATATTTGGTTTGAATGATAAGATTACTGAACTGCAGGCTGTCTCTAAGAAACTAGAGACTAAATTGGGAAAACAGGTTGCTCAACCTCAAACCCAATTTCATGAGACACACACAAAGTATGATACTTCTCATACTAGTCACTCACGTCATCCACCTACAATACATAACCATGCTTACATATACACACACTTTCACAAAGGACACAAACCACATGCACGTAGAAATAATTATCATATGTCACAAAATCTTCATGCTACACATAGATACAATCATCACCATATTGCACAAAAACCACATCACCATCACTCTACATATAGACATCATCAGCATGCTACTCCATATAGACAATATCACCATGCCACTCCACATCATTCTACACATAGTCATCATCACCATGCTACATATCATCATACTTCTCCTCATCACTCTACTTATAGACATCATCAGCATGCTCCTAATATAAATAGGAATGCTACATGTACTTATTGTGGTTTATATGGACACATTTCACCACAATGTAGAATTAGAAGATTAGTAGATAGAAAGATATATGCATGGTTTCCAAAAACTAACTCTTCAGGACCCTCAAGAACTTGTGTACCAAAGGTCACATCTACTCTTGATGTAGGTGGACCTTCCTTCCTCAATAAAAAGTAAGTGGATTCTCGATAGTTGATGCTCGCGGCATATGACGGGAGACGCAAATCTTTTCGTGTCACGACCCGCACCCAATGTGAGGGTACGAGAACGTAACAACGCCCAGCCTACGCTGCAGTGTCGGCGGTAGAACGCTGTCCTAGGTCAATCATCTAGCAATATAAAGGTACCTGTACAGTATATACACTCCGAATGGAGGTGACATAGCAATATACAGTCTCAATCACATCTAAATGCAGAAAGATAAGATAGGAAGATAGATAGATAAAACTGGAATGGAAGAATATACATCACAGCAAGAGAGAGTCTAAGTGCCTAAAATAACATCTCAAAAACCATCCAGAATACAAGTCCTACTACTGAATATGAAATAATATATACAATCAGATCTCAAGACAGAATAGTAAACCTAGACTAAGGAGCCTCAGTCTCTAAGCTAGTGGATCAGGCTGGAAATCTGGGTCACACATGGCATCTACAGCTGCCCCATAGTAGGTGTCTATGCAGGCCTCCTCCTCATCCTCTGTAAAATTTTCAACAGGTCCAGTCAGGACGGGAGCGAGCACAAAACATCTCACGCAGTTCATATCGAGTTAGGAAATATAAAGCATGCAATAGAGTAAAGTACATGAAATGCTGAAGAAGAAGATATATGAAAAACAGTAGAGATTTGATAACAGGAAATATCTAAATATGATAAGTAAGACTGTAAGGAAACATGTGATTTTAGAGCACAATATGGTTATGTAAACGGGTTAGGTTATACAATAAAATGGGACTCCTTTGTACGTGGGTGTACAATGGACATATACAATGTCTTATACAATACGATTGATCACATAACCATTTTCTACTCCCCCTCCCCAATCAATACACAAGGATCCAATTCAGTTACGTTACCTTATACAATGACTTGTACAATGACTTGTACAATGGCTTGTACAATGACTTATACAATGGCTTGTACAATGGCTTGTACAATGGCTCAATGTGATACTGAGAGTACAATATGCACAATAAGTGTACAATGATAAGGTTTTCAATAAATATAACATGTAAGTGAAACGCACATCACAATATGTACTTAGTGAATACAAGGAGATAACATCTCAGAAGAAGATCCATATAGTACCAATCCGTGATAACAGTCGTGTCAGCATCAAGTACAGTAATCTAGAGCAAGAATGTAAATCCATACAAGTATGAAACGGTCAGAGAATGTACTCGCCTGATAACCTGAGTGTCTGAAGAGAATATACTGTCCAAGGAGTGGTGTCTGTCTCCTATAGAACAGTACAAGTCACTATGAGTCCAAAAATGATAATAAGATGCATTACAATGCATTCTAAATGAATCTAGGTCAATCTAGGTCAATTCTAAGTCAAATCTAAGTCACACCAAGCTAAACTAGGTCATACTAGGTCAAACAAGGTCACAGGAAATCAATCCAAGTCGATCTAGGTCAATTTGGGTCAAGGGTTGACTTACAGTTGACTTTTGGTCAAAAAGTCAACTCTGGTCAACTCTGGTCAACACTGAGTCAACCCTAGGTCAAACAAGTCACATGTTGACCAACTGTTGACTTTCAGTCAACTGGTCAACACTGGTTGGGTTTTGGTCAAATCTGGTCGCTTAAAGGCTAAGTTTGACTCTCGGTTGACTTTTGTTGAGTTTTGGTCAAAATGGTCAACCGACGTCAAAACTAGTCTATGAGCACTATATTTGATCATTACCAACCAAGGGAACCAAGTTCTAACTCTATCTTAGACTCCAAACTCAAATATCCTATTTCTAGACATTACCTACATTACCTTACCAAGGTAAATACCAATACCTTGCACAATACCACTCTAACCTAGGAATACTAGTCTAAGCTTCCTAGGATAGCTAGATACCATCCTATATTAACATTACCTACCAAGAAAACCTAGTATCTAGGTCATCTAAGTCATATTAGACCACATGTTGGTTATCTACCCTTACCTTGTCCTATACCTTACCAATATCACATATCACTCTCACATCTCCCTAACACTCACTCATACACAACACTCATGGCACCATACTCACTTACACATGGTCACACATAAGCTCTACCTATAGGTTTACATATAGGCTAACACTCATGCTCACCTATAGACTAGTAGCTATATATATATATAGGCTCCCTATATCCATATTTAGTCTCACACTCACAACTCATATATGAAAACATATAGGTTCTCCCATATAACCTCACATAACTCACACACTACAAGCTCACACACTACTCACCTATACAATAGCTCACACACACATTTTTAGTCACACATAGGGACAATCATATAGGCATGTTTAGGGGGGGGCTGCAATGGCTTAGTTTAGGACTGATTTGTGGTTCTAAAAGTGGACTGATATGGAGGCAAATAGGATAGCAAGTAAGGGGTTACATGGACTGTTAGAGGACAGGTATTTAGTGGCCATGGGGACTGGTTCACATGGCTGAAACAAGGGGGCTTCTAGGGACTGGTTATGAGTTGTTTTAGGACAGCCATTAGGACTTGTTTAGGGGCTTCAAATGACATGTTTGAGGGGGCTTAAAGGACTGTCACTGTTGTCCATATGTGGACTGCTTGCACCAGGTTTAGGGGGAGTAGTTTGTGGACTGATTTGTGTGGAGCAAAAGGGACTGAAATGTAGTGATGTTCAAGGCAAAATTCTGGACTGAATTGGAGTCACTTGGGGACTGGAAACTGACAGCAAGGGGGGGTTAGATAGGACTGTTCAAGGGCTATTGTTGGGTGATTTAGGACTGGAATTATAGTGACAGCAATGTGCTTGAAATCTGGAATGATTTGGACTAATGGGGACAGCCATGTAGGTGGCTTGACTGGACTGAAATGGGACTACCAACAAGGCTAAGGGGACTGGTTTTGAAGTTGTGTTGGGAGCCATTTCATGGCTGAAAGTAGGGACAGGCATGTCTTCCATGGGGGCTATCCAAATTGCTGAGGTAGGACTATTCTGAGGTTGAACATGGGGCTATACATGACAGGTTTTAGGGGGGGTTTATTAGGACATTGAAGGACAGGTATTTGGGAAATGTATGGACTGAATTTGGGTGTACATGTGGACTGTTGTGTGGGGTGTGCAGGGGGCTTAACAATGACAGGTTTGTGGTCATATATGGGGCTAATATATGCTGATATGGTGGACAGGTTATAGGACTAGTATGGGGCATGAAACAAGGCTGCTCTGCACTCTAACTCACTCTCCCTACTCTCTAACACATTCCCTCAAACACCATCCCTACAGCACACACCCACAGGACTCCCCTGCTCCTTGGCCGACCACATAACCCACCACCAACACAAAATACACACAATCATAACATATATATATATCCATATATATCAACCATATTATATATATACATATATATATATATATATACATATATATATATATATACATATATATATATATATATACATATATATATATATATATACATATATATATATATACATACATATAGGGATTAACATATAGAGAAAAAAAAAATATATATATATATACATACATATAGAGATTAACATATATATCACCATATATATATATACATATATATATATAGGAATAAGATACAATATGATACATAGAAATTACACCTCTAAACTATATAAAATCTGAGATTAAACATTAGACAACAACAAATCTATATATAGATAAATCCCCATGTATCCAAATAGGGGCTTTCCCATATGGACACAAACCTACACATAGGGCACCTCTACAAGTGTCCAAATGGACACGAAATGGACTCAAATGGACACAAAACCATGGGGGTCATTCCTATGGGTTCAAAATAGACCTATATGCATGAGGAAATGAAAAGGAGAAGGGATTTATACCTCCCGATAGATCGAATCGAAGAAAAGCCTTCCCGGAGCGACACCGACACGTAGAGATTCCAAATGGACACAAACGAGCTCCGAATCTCTTCAAACTTGGCTAGCACCTTCCTCTCATGGAGTAGAGAAGGGGAGAAGAAGATTTGGTGGAAGAAATGATGGATTTGGAGATGAAAATGGTAGGGATGCTCTCTAGAAGTTTGGGGAAGAACAAGAGAGAGAAAATGAGATGGAAAAGAATAGGAAATAACAAAGGGGGCTCATGCCAACCCTTCCTATGGTGGCCGGCCACTACATGGCTGCTATGGGCATTTTTGCAAGGTCAAAAATACCCCCCTCTAGCCTATTAGCAATACATTAAGAAAGGGTTCAAGTCGGAGGCTAGTTTGGTCATTCTAACACACTAATCCAACAAATCCTAATCCAAATAAATTAGCCTAGTCACTAACTAAAATAAATGTCATGTGGGCCATGGCTAACTAGTGTGTGGGTCCACTAGGGTCAACACTACCCCGGGTCCCCGTTTCAAGTCGGATTGAGCTGAAATTTGAACCCGACTCAAATAACCCCAAAATATTACAATAAATCAATAAATAATTTTAAAATAATAAAAATGAAAAAAATGACAAAAATACCCCTGTTTCTAGAAACTGGGGGTGACAAATCTATCCACCTTAAAAGAATTTCGTCCTCGAAATTAAAACCAAACCATAGTAAAACATCAAAATCACAAGTCATGGCTAAAAATTAAAATGATCAAAATCTCAAGAATCAAGCACGAATTTAAATGACTAAATTTCTAAAATTTAAAATTGCACTCAAAAGATACTATAAGTCTATCCACCTTAAAAGAAATCATCCAAAATTTTAAAACAAGGCAACCACAAAAATCATACAATCGATAATCGTATGCGTCTATCCAATCACCATGATACTCAGAATCTCTGTCATGCCAGTGAGCAAGGCTACGATAATCACAGAGTCCTCAACTATGGTACATACCTCTAGAACTATGGTATTTAAAATTTTCGCATTGCCGCGCGCTTGGCAGCGAAAACCTTAAATTCCCACACCCGAAAAATATGTCCATAGTCCGACTATATGTCCTCACTATGCCTGCTAGCATGACCCTAGAGGATTCTAAAATCTCATAATCGAGGCGACCTAGCCCATACGACTTATCTCAGAAGAAAATTAAATCATAAGGAAACACCAGATCAAACTTATCAACAATAAAAAATAGATAGAAATAGATGGAACTGAATTTCAAGATAGGAATTGCAGAATTGAATCAAGGAACGGAACCTGCAACTAGATCTCCAACGGCCTGAGCATCCTCGGCTGTCATGGCGAAAGCTCGCCCTGGCTGGCCTCCCCTGGCCTGCTGCTGATGCTGGAAAAACCTCTGCTGCTGAGTCTGCAATGGTGGTCCCCTCTGCTGTCCTGCCGGAGCCCTAGCTCCTGGTGCTACCTGAGCCAATGGTGTCGGGTTCTGAGGACACTCTCTACACTGATGCTCTGCTGACCCGCAAAGTAAACACATACCCAGTCTCTTCCTGCAATCGTTCCACCAAAGACCTGGCTTCTTGCAGAAGTTGCACACGGTGTCCTGCTGATACTGTACCTGTCCCTGACCCTGATACTGAACAGGCCTCTGCTGATGCTGACGTATCTGAGCCCTCGGCTGCTGGTGCTGCTGCTAAAACTGTATGCCTGGCATCGACTGCTGATACTGCTGCTGAAACTGTATGCCTGGCATCGGCTGCTGATACTGCTGCTGAAACTGTAGCTGAACGTGCGGCCTCTTGGCCGGTCCTCCGCTGCTGGTGCCTCCAACTGGGTCTCGCCCTCTCTTGAGCCTAAGCTCAAGATCATCCTCTGCAGCTAAAGCGTCCACCAGGATCTCCTCAAATGTAGTGTTGCGGGCATTCTTGGTGTAGGACTTGACCTCATTTACCAAGCCCTTTCGGAACCTCCGGGCCTTCGTCGTCTCCGACAAGTCATCCATAAATCTGCTCAGGCGGCAGAACTCTCCTGCGTACTCCTCCACAGACTGGTTCCCCTGGACTAGGGCCTCGAACTGGGTCTCGAGGGCTCCCAGCGCTGCATCTGGAAAGAACTTCTCCTTGAACAGCTTCTTGAATGTTGCCCAAGTCTGTCCTGCTGTACCGACCCTCAGGTCGGTCTGGTACCATGTCCGAGCCAGATCCTGCATCATGCTGGCTGCTGCCTCTATCTGGAGCCTCGTCGGAATCTTAGCTAGCCTGAAGATCTCCTCCATATGCTCGATCCACTCATCGGCATACAGGATCCCCTCTGTCCCGCGAAAGTCCCTCGGGTGCATCTTTTGGAAGTCCTGGATGCCTTTCTCCCGTGGCTGGTACGGCTGTGGGGCTGCCGCTGGCTGAGCTATGACTCTCTCTACCGCAGTCATTGCCAGCTCAATGCCTCGTGTGAGCTCTGCTGTCTGCCCCTGCTGCTGGGTCTGCTGACCCTCCATGTGCTGCCGGAAGAAGGCTAACAGCTGAACGGCGTCAATTGTCCCTGCAGGTGGCTGCTGCTGCTGAAGAAGTACATCCGGAATGACTGGGTCCTACCTCCGAACTGGTGAAGGCATACCCTCAGCTGCTGCTGCTGCTGAAGTCCCAATATGAGCAGAGGTGGCAGGAACTGTAGTCTCCCGACCCTGCTGAACTGGCTGAGAGGTAGCAGTCCCCTCTACAGTATCTCCATGAATGGCACGCTGTGATCACGTCTCCACCATCCTGAAGACAGATCAAACAAATAATTTGCTGAGAATGAGTCGAAATAGCAAAGGAGGACAGTTATATTCAAGGAGAACAATATCAGCAAGAACTGAGATGGTATGAATTTGATATGAGTTTTTCCTAGTGTGATTGAGTACCTTCAAAAATATTCTAATCCTACTGCAGGCTGTAGTGATACTCTAGTTCGAATACCATTACACAAACTCGACCTGCATGGGCCACCACTAAAAACGTGTCATGACCCGCACCCACTGTGAGGGTACGAGAACGTAACAACGCCCAGCCTACGCCGCAGTGTCGGCGGTAGAACGCTGTCCTAGGTTAATCATCTAGCAATATAAAGGTACCTGTACAGTATATACACTCCGAATGGAGGTGACATAGCAATATACAGTCTCAATCACATCTAAATGCAGAAAGATAAGATAGGAAGATAGATAGATAAAACTGGAATGGAAGAATATACATCACAGCAAGAGAGAGTCTAAGTGCCTAAAATAACATCTCAAAAACCATCCAGAATACAAGTCCCACTACTGAATATGAAATAATATATACAATCAGATCTCAAGACAGAATAGTAAACCTAGACTAAGGAGCCTCAGTCTCTAAGCTAGTGGATCAGGCTGGAAATCTGGGTCACACATGGCATCTACAGTTGTCCCATAGTAGGTGTCTATGCAGGCCTCCTCCTCATCCTCTGTAAAATTTTCAACAGGTCCAGTCAGGACGGGAGCGAGCACAAAACATCTCACGCAGTTCATATCGAGTTAGGAAATATAAAGCATGCAATAGAGTAAAGTACATGAAACGCTGAAGAAGAAGATATATGAAAAACAGTAGAGATTTGATAACAGGAAATATCTAAATATGATAAGTAAGACTGTAAGGAAACATGTGATTTTAGAGCACAATATGGTTATGTAAACGGGTTAGGTTATATAATAAAATGGGACTCCTTTGTACGTAGGTGTACAATGGACATATACAATGTCTTATACAATACGATTGATCACATAACCATTTTCTACTCTCCCTCCCCAATCAATACACAAGGATCCAATTCAGTTACGTTACCTTATACAATGACTTGTACAATGACTTGTACAATGGCTTGTACAATGACTTATACAATGGCTTGTACAATGGCTTGTACAATGGCTCAATGTGATACTGAGAGTACAATATGCACAATGAGTGTACAATGATAAGGTATTCAATAAATACAACATGTAAGTGAAACGCACATCACAATATGTACTTAGTGAATACAAGGAGATAACATCTCAGAAGAAGATCCATATAGTACCAATCCGTGATAACAGTCGTGTCAGCATCAAGTACAGTAATCTAGAGCAAGAATGTAAATCCATATAAGTATGAAACGGTCAGAGAATGTACTCACCTGATAACCTGAGTGTCTGAAGAGAATATACTGTCCGAGGAGTGGTGTCTGTCTCCTATAGAACAGTACAAGTCACTATGAGTCCAAAAATGATAATAAGATGCATTACAATGCATTCTAAATGAATCTAGGTCAATCTAGGTCAATTCTAAGTCAAATCTAAGTCACACCAAGCTAAACTAGGTCATACTAGGTCAAACAAGGTCACAGGAAATCAATCCAAGTCGATCTAGGTCAATTTGGGTCAAGGGTTGACTTACAGTTGACTTTTGGTCAAAAAGTCAACTCTGGTCAACTCTGGTCAACACTGAGTCAACCCTAGGTCAAACAAGTCACATGTTGACCAACTGTTGACTTTCAGTCAACTGGTCAACACTGGTTGGGTTTTGGTCAAATCTGGTCGCTTAAAGGCTAAGTTTGACTCTCGGTTGACTTTTGTTGACTTTTGGTCAAAATGGTCAACCGACGTCAAAACTAGTCTATGAGCGCTATATTTGATCATTACCAACCAAGGGAACCAAGTTCTAACTCTATCTTAGACTCCAAACTCAAATATCCTATTTCTAGACATTACCTACATTACCTTACCAAGGTAAATACCAATACCTTGCACAATACCACTCTAACCTAGGAATACTAGTCTAAGCTTCCTAGGATAGCTAGATACCATCCTATATTAACATTACCTACCAAGAAAACCTAGTATCTAGGTCATCTAAGTCATATTAGACCACATGTTGGTTATCTACCCTTACCTTGTCCTATACCTTACCAATATCACATATCACTCTCACATCTCCCTAACACTCACTCACACACAACACTCATGGCACCATACTCACTTACACATGGTCACACATAAGCTCTACCTATAGGTTTACATATAGGCTAACACTCATGCTCACCTATAGACTAGTAGCTATATATATAGGCTCCCTATATCCATATTTAGTCTCACACTCACAACTCATATATGAAAACATATAGGTTCTCCCATATAACCTCACATAACTCACACACTACAAGCTCACACACTACTCACCTATACAATAGCTCACACACACATTTTTAGTCACACATAGGGACAATCATATAGGCATGTTTAGGGGGGGGCTGCAATGGCTTAGTTTAGGACTGATTTGTGGTTCTAAAAGTGGACTGATATGGAGGCAAATAGGATAGCAAGTAAGGGGTTACATGGACTGTTAGAGGACAGGTATTTAGTGGCCATGGGGACTGGTTCACATGGCTGAAACAAGGGGGCTTCTAGGGACTGGTTATGAGTTGTTTTAGGACAGCCATTAGGACTTGTTTAGGGGCTTCAAATGACATGTTTGAGGGGGCTTAAAGGACTGTCACTGTTGTCCATATGTGGACTGCTTGCACCAGGTTTAGGGGGAGTAGTTTGTGGACTGATTTGTGTGGAGCAAAAGGGACTGAAATGTAGTGATGTTCAAGGCAAAATTCTGGACTGAATTGGAGTCACTTGGGGACTGGAAACTGACAGCAAGGGGGGGTTAGATAGGACTGTTCAAGGGCTATTGTTGGGTGATTTAGGACTGGAATTATAGTGACAGCAATGTGCTTGAAATCTGGAATGATTTGGACTAATGGGGACAGCCATGTAGGTGGCTTGACTGGACTGAAATGGGACTACCAACAAGGCTAAGGGGACTGGTTTTGAAGTTGTGTTGGGAGCCATTTCATGGCTGAAAGTAGGGACAGGCATGTCTTCCATGGGGGCTATCCAAATTGCTGAGGTAGGACTATTCTGAGGTTGAACATGGGGCTATACATGACAGGTTTTAGGGGGGGTTTATTAGGACATTGAAGGACAGGTATTTGGGAAATGTATGGACTGAATTTGGGTGTACATGTGGACTGTTGTGTGGGGTGTGCAGGGGGCTTAACAATGACAGGTTTGTGGTCATATATGGGGCTAATATATGCTGATATGGTGGACAGGTTATAGGACTAGTATGGGGCATGAAACAAGGCTGCTCTGCACTCTAACTCACTCTCCCTACTCTCTAACACATTCCCTCAAACACCATCCCTACAGCACACACCCACAGGACTCCCCTGCTCCTTGGCCGACCACATAACCCACCACCAACACAAAATACACACAATCATAACATATATATATATCCATATATATCAACCATATTATATATATACATATATATATATATATACATATATATATATATATACATATATATATATATATATACATATATATATATATATATACATATATATATATATACATACATATAGGGATTAACATATAGAGAAAAAAAAAAAAATATATATATATACATACATATAGAGATTAACATATATATCACCATATATATATATACATATATATATATAGGAATAAGATACAATATGATACATAGAAATTACACCTCTAAACTATATAAAATCTGAGATTAAACATTAGACAACAACAAATCTATATATAGATAAATCCCCATGTATCCAAATAGGGGCTTTCCCATATGGACACAAACCTACACATAGGGCACCTCTACAAGTGTCCAAATGGACACGAAATGGACTCAAATGGACACAAAACCATGGGGGTCATTCCTATGGGTTCAAAATAGACCTATATGCATGAGGAAATGAAAAGGAGAAGGGATTTATACCTCCCGATAGATCGAATCGAAGAAAAGCCTTCCCGGAGCGACACCGACACGTAGAGATTCCAAATGGACACAAACGAGCTCCGAATCTCTTCAAACTTGGCTAGCACCTTCCTCTCATGGAGTAGAGAAGGGGAGAAGAAGATTTGGTGGAAGAAATGATGGATTTGGAGATGAAAATGGTAGGGATGCTCTCTAGAAGTTTGGGGAAGAACAAGAGAGAGAAAATAAGATGGAAAAGAATAGGAAATAACAAAGGGGGCTCATGCCAACCCTTCCTATGGTGGCCGGCCACTACATGGCTGCTATGGGCATTTTTGCAAGGTCAAAAATACCCCCCTCTAGCCTATTAGCAATACATTAAGAAAGGGTTCAAGTCGGAGGCTAGTTTGGTCATTCTAACACACTAATCCAACAAATCCTAATCCAAATAAATTAGCCTAGTCACTAACTAAAATAAATGTCATGTGGGCCATGGCTAACTAGTGTGTGGGTCCACTAGGGTCAACACTACCCCGGGTCCCCGTTTCAAGTCGGATTGAGCTGAAATTTGAACCCGACTCAAATAACCCCAAAATATTACAATAAATCAATAAATAATTTTAAAATAATAAAAATGAAAAAAATGACAAAAATACCCCTATTTTTAGAAACTGGGGGTGACATTTCGTATCACTATCGATGAAGAAAGAAGGACATGTATCCTTCGACAACAACCTAAAAGGTTATATTATAGGTAATGGTAATATTGGTTATCCTCCCTCTCCCGTAATAAAAGATGTCTGCCTAGTGACCGAGTTAAAGCATAACTTGCTCAGCATTAGTCATCTTGCTGACCATGGATATGACATTAACTTTGGACAAAACAAATGCCTTATTTATGATAGGATAACGGGAGACATCGCTTTTGAAGGGGTAAGAGAGGATAATATTTATATTTTCTATTTGTCTAGAAATACTAACAATGCAGGTAGATGCCTATATGCTCATAAAGATGAACGATTACTATGGCACCAGCGTCTTGGTCATGCAAATATGGATACTATATCCAGGCTATCGACCAAGAAGCTAGTTAGAGGCTTGCCCGATATCACATTCAAAAAGGACACGGTATGTGCCGAATGTGAATTGAATAAGGCAACCAAGTCCTCATTTCATTCTATTAACACTGTAAGTACTACTAGACCCCTGCAACTTCTCCATATGGATTTATTTGGCCCTAGTAGAGTAGCCAGTTTTGGTGGAAAACTCTATGCCTTTGTTATTGTTGATGACTTTTTAAGATTTACTTGGGTTTTCTTTCTTACAAATAAAAGTGATGCTATTTCGGTTTTCAAGATTTTTGTTAAGAAAGTTCAAAACGAAAAAGGCTACATGATTACTCGTATCCGAAGTGATCATGGAGGCGAGTTCGAAAATTCTGATTTTGAAAAGTTTTGCGATTTCAATGGTTTTGATCATGAGTTTTCTTGTCCAAGAACTCCTCAACAAAATGGTGTTGTGGAGCGAAAGAATAGGACTCTTGGCGATATGGCTAGAGTCATATTGAACAAGTTTTTACTTCCGAAATACTTTTGGGCTGAAGCTATCAGTACAGCATGCCACATTTTAAATAGGGTGCTTATTCGTCCTATTACGAAAAAAAAACACCCTATGAGCTTTAGTTTGGGAGAACCCCAAATGTTTTTTATTTTAGAGTTTTTGGTTGTAGATGTTTTATCCTTAACACCAAAGATAACTTGGGCAAATTTGATGCCAAAGCTGACGATGGTATTTTCCTTGGCTATGCTGCCAAGAGCAAGGGATATAGAGTTTTTAACAAACACTCATTAATTGTGGAAGAGTCTACAAATGTGACTTTTGATGAAGATAACAGTGCAACAGCTACTCTTGATGATGATGTTGAGCCATCAACTTCTACTCCAACGAACACCACAACCGAAACCAATTCTCTGGAGGGCTTGCCAAAGAAATTCTCTTTCAAGCCATCACATCCAGAAAATTTGGTAATCGGCGAGGTTTCACGTGGTGTAACTACTAGATCATCATTAAGAGACTTTATTGCTAGCACTGCCTTCATTTCACAAATTGAGCCGAAAAATATTTTAGAAGCATTTAATGATGAATTTTGGATTTCTGCTATGCAAGAGGAACTCAACCAATTTGAGAGGAGCCAAGTATGGGAACTCGTTCCTAGACGGGCTAATCACTCGATAATTGGTACTACATGGGTTTTTAGAAACAAAGTGAATGAAGATAGTTCAGTCACATGCAACAAAGTTCGTCTAGTAGCCCAAGGATACAACCAAGAGGAAGGTATCGACTACGATGAGACGTATGCTCCTGTTGCTAGATTAGAATCCATTCGGATGCTTTGTGTATTTGCAAATTTTCAAAACTACAAATTATTTCAAATGGATGTTAAAAGTGCTTTCTTGAATGGATTTATTAAGGAGGAAGTTTATCTAAAATAATCCCCTGGTTTTAAAAATCACAAATTTCTCGACCATGTGTTCAAGCTAAAGAAAGCGCTGTATGGCCTCAAACAAGCCCCTAGTGCTTGGTATGAACGGCTAAGCAACTTCTTGCTTGAGAAAGGTTTTTCAAAAGGGAAAATTGACACTACACTGTTTATAAAATCTTTCAAAGACACTATTCTTTTAGTACAAATATACGTAGATGATATTATATTTGGTTCTACTGATGAAACCATTTGTCAAGATTTTGCCAAGTATATGCAGACCGAGTTTGAGATGAGCATGATGAGGGAGCTCAACTACTTTCTTGGGCTGCAAGTCAAACAAATGTCAAATGGAACATTCATCTGTCAGTCGAAGTATACAAAGGACATGCTGAAGAAATTCGACCTTGACAACGTAAGTATCGAGGTATGATAGGCAGTCTACTCTATCTTACTGCTAGTCGCCCTGATATTATGTTTAGCGTTTGCCTGTGTGCTAGATATCAAGCAACTCCTAAGGAATCATACATGACCGCGGTTAAGCGTATCTTTCGATACCTTAAGGGTACGGTTATAGTGGGCCTATGGTATCCCAAGTCAACATCATTTGACCTCATTGGTTACTCTGATGCTGACTTCGCTAGATGCAAGGTCGACCGTAAAAGTTTGAGCGGTACGTGTCATTTATTAGGAAAGGCTTTAGTCTCTTGGTTTAGCAAGAAGCAGAATTCTGTCGCACTATCCACAACAGAAGATGAATACATCGCAGCTGGGCATTGTTGTGCACAAATTCTGTAGATGAAGCAAATCCTTGAAGACTACAACTTATCTTTTATGCATATTCCAATCTTTTGTGACAACACTAGTGCTATAAATCTTACTAAGAACCCCATTTGTCACTCACGTACGAAGCACATTGAAATACGTCACCACTTTTTACGTGATCATCAGCAAAATGGCACGATTAACTTAGAATTTATTGACACTGATCATCAGTTAGCAGATTTCTTTACAAAACCTTTATCCGAAGAGCGCTTTAATTTTCTTTGTCGTGAACTTGGAATTTTAGATGAAGCAGTTATAAATTAAAATCAACCTGCGTAAATATCGAGTATATTGTGATTCTCTTATGATGAACTTGCTATGGGTACAAGCCGAAAGGGTCCTTCTGACAACAAGGCGTAAAAGCCTAAGCGACACGGTGCACTAGTCCTCAGGACTACCGCTAGCTGGGATCCGGCCCCTGCAGCTAACCCATGGCAGCTTCAAAATATTGAATTATGATATAATTCCTTGTTTATTATATGGTTCATTTTCATTTATCACATGCTGAAATACTAATTTTTCAACTTCATATTGCTGCTTCAAACTCATTATCTGTTATACTTCTTGGATCTTTCCTCTAATCATACTCATGTCTTATATTGCTCTTTCTTACTTAACCATTCTTTTTTATTTTCTGCCTGATTCCTGTTCTGTGACCAGGATCCGAAATTCGGGCCGAACTCTGTCCTTACCAGAGTTCGGGTTGAATTCGGCCTGACTGTTCCAGAATCGGGAACAGTTCCAGCCGTTGATCAAAAGTTAGATCCAATGGCCATTATTTGCTCCGACCAAGAGAAACCCTTACCATATTTTCGGTTTCTCTTCCCTCTCCTTCCTTATTACCACCTTCTCCACTTCTCCAACACAATTCTCTCAAAACCCTAACCGTAATTTCTCCTTTCTAGAGCTCAATTCTTCCCAAAATCAAGGAGAAGGCTTCTTTTTCAATTCTTCTTCATTGTTCATCACTAGTTTGAGGTATAATTCCATACTCTTCTATATCTCAATTTTTTTCATTATCTATTGTGTTATGGCTCATCGTTTGTTCAACCACGGAAAGAGACTTCGGACCGAGGGCGCATCCTCGTTGAATGCTCCTCCTCCCGTTGAACCGCCCGTTGCACCACCCGTTGCATCGGCCATTGAACAACAAATCCATCCGTTGTTCAATCCTTCATGTCCATATGATCCAAACACTTTTGACGATCGAATTTTTGTATCACTAGACGCATCAAATGATTGGTTTAGTGACTTTCGGATACGTCTGGTGTTTGCGGGACACCCTATCAACTTTACTATATTTTCTCAATATGATGCACTCTTTAATAACCTTTGCCTTGATGAACTTGTTACCACAAATTCGGTCATTTATCGTAGTGCTATTCAAATATTTTACTGCAACTTAACCCATGATGATACTCATATTTATTCACGAGTTGCAAAAATTGATATCTCTTTTGACGATTTCGAATTGGCCGAATATCTTGAGCTTCAAGAGCCTAATTCTTGGGAAAAGCTTGTTGAAGCTAGATCATTTCAATTTCCCGAAGGAATTTCCCTTGAAAGCTTCAAGGACGACTTGTGTAGCCCTAACACTCGTCCTCGTAAGCTTTTGGCTAAATTCCTCAATCCCTATTTCTATGAACTTTATCGGATCATTTTCAACACCATTCTACCCAAAGCGGGTTCTACCGATGAAGTCACTTATTTTGAAATCTCGGCCTTATACCATCTCCACTTCTATGTTCCCTTTAATCTTCCACGCACAATGATGGATTGGATGATTAACTGTAGGAAGAAACCAAGATCTTTGGTTTATGCATTATACCTTCCTATGATCTTTCGTGTGTTTTATGTACCCCTTGATGAGTGTACATTCTTCCTGTCCCTGCCTTCCTCTCTAAGGCAAGGAGGCTTCAGGCGGCCATTGGCTCACCAGTAGTGTCTGAGCATTCTGATGATGAGCCAGATCCCCCTTCTCTTGGACAGGATCCTCCTCCTCCTGCCACCCTCGAGTCTCTTCAGACCATGCTCCGAGATCGCTTCACTTTGGAGGACGATCGATGGACTCAGCTGGATTACCGGACCACCCTGCAGATGAGTGCTATCAGCAACTCGCTGCATGATATTCGGTATTCCATGTCTCGCCATCCTTTCATGCCATCCCTATGGAGCGAGACCCTGGTCGTGAGGGATTTCGTATCGATGACCCTTGGGTTCGTCGTTACATGGATCCGGATGCGGCATTTGTGGACCCATGTTGCTCTTTTACTGATCCATCAGACGACGCGGGGCCTTCACATGCTCGGTGAGGGATATGGACTGCTCCTTGATGCTGCTACTGAGGATCATAGCTTATGGTTTATGCATTTTGGTTTCAGTTACTTTTATGTACTTGGTTTGTATTAGACTTTTTATGAGTTGTGACTCTTGAGACTTTGGTAGTTCTATATGTTTTTATGTCATTATGACTCTTGAGATATTTGGTCGTTATATCAATTTATATGCATTTTCTTCTCATATCTTTTGGTGTGTTTGCCAGTTATTACTTGTTTATCTTAAATTGCTAAATGCCAAAAGGGAGAGATATGTATATTCTATATTCTTTTTGGACTATATGTGCTTTTGGAAGAATGTTTATTAACAGGTCAACAAAGATTCCCAGCATTGCTTACGTGGGAGCTATTCTTAAGCTCGGCACTAATTATGGGGGAGCTATGTCTACATGTGTCCTGGTATGAATATTGAATATACAATTATCATTTTATCAATTATCAATATGGGGGAGATTGTTGACACAAAGTCACAGTCAACCAAATATTGATAACATTGACTAAATAATACTTGTAATAATTCAATACGACACACGACGACTACATCCAGCTCAAGCCAGACGACAACTCAGTTTTGCAAATGCAAGTCGTTTTTGAGTCTGTACTTTTATATTTATTGAGTCTAGACTGTTGTAAGCTGAGTTGTGCTGAGCTCTTGAGACTTGCCCTATAACCTACCCAAAATCCATAAAGCTCCACATCCAAAATAAGCCCATTGGACCGTAAGACCCATTATGTGCTCTGGAGACAGAGTTTGGGCCGAACTCTGCCTCCACACAGAGTTCGGGCCGAACTCTGTCCCCTAAAAATCAGCACCCTAATTTTTAGGGTTGGCTGGTTGCTAGTTGTCCAACGGCCAAATATTTAAAAATTTCTACCAGAATTTTGGCCGAATTCTGCCTGCTAAAATCCTATAAATAGGCCAAGATTCTTTCATTTTCATTCATCCAATCTTCTCTTCTCTTCTCTCTTAAGCTCAATACAAGCCATACCCTTCTTCATCTACTAGCCACAAGCTTCCTAAGTCTCGAGTGCTCAGCATCTCTCAGTTAGGAGTCTTGTGCAAGAGTTCAAGAAGTCGCTTGGAAAATTCCAAGCATCGCCACTGCGATCTTTTGTAAGAAGTTGACGTGCTCTTCTGAAGTAAAGGCACGGGGTGTAACTACTATTTCACAAATAGTGGATTTAATCCTGAGCTAGAGTTCTCAGGCCTGGACTAGTCCTCCACGAGGGAAAACAGGTTAAAATCGGCTGTGTTTGCGTATGCTTTCTTGCTCCTTATTTATTTCCCTATTTACTCTGATTATTTTTAGATTGTGAAAGAGTTTAATTTTTAATTGGCTATTATCGCTATAAACTCTATTCACCCCCCTCTAGAGTTGCCATCTGTTCTTCATATTCAACTATCAAGACATGGAGGCTGGTATACTCAACATAATAATAAGCAAGATGAAACGAGAACAAGAGAATACAAGAAGTGAACCACAATTAAGTTCACAAGAGGTGCAACATAAGTGGTCTGCATTTATGTTGCCCCACACATTGGTAAGAATCAAAACTGAAACATCCCTCCAATTTATGTGTACACCGATGAAACTAACTAATGATGTTATGTCTTTGTTTTTGGGAAACAGTCCATCGTTCGCCAAGCTCATGAAAATAATGCAAAAGACGGTGCCATTCAAACTTTCAAAACAGATGTGGAAGACCTAATCATGGGTTTACAGGACGACATAGAGTGGCTATTCATGCCACTCTTTAATGAAGATATAAAATACTATGCGCTCCTGACATTCAACTTCAGCTCGTACGAGTGGGCACACTACAACTCCTTGGTGGAAAACACGTACGAATCGGGAAAGACAGATGCAATATATTTGAGGGAGGTCTTGGAGCCTATCATAAGAAGAAAAATTGAGATGATGAGGGAAAACTGCAAGGCGACGATAGAGTATGAGAGCACAGATACGAGATTTTGTTCAAACTGCCCACAACAACAAGGACCCAACTGCCTCTTGTACACGACATATTACATGAAGTGCTTGATGATTTATCCCTTCACAATACCACCAAGAGGAAATGATGATGACATTCACAATAAGATTACAACTGTTAGGTTGGCATGGCTTAAGAAGTTGCTTAAAAGTCCAAATACAGATCTTGAACACATTATAAAAAATACACAGACCTAAGAACTTTATATTACATTGTTCTGTATATATGGAAATGCAGTTATATTCTTCTGTGTCTGCGTCTTTTGTTACATCTGCTCTGTCTTATATTATATTATTCTGTATATATATCATTTTTGAATGACCATTCTATGTCAAGTTCACAATGAGGAATGACCATTTTGTGCCAATCTTCGTGTTAATTAAAACAGAGAATGTCATTCTCCCTGTTAAATTATTGGGGAATGGCCATTCTCTGTGTTATTTAATACGAAAAATGTCCGTTCTCCGTGTTAAATAACACAAAGAATGTTCTTTATCCATGTACTTTAGAATAGAGAATGGCCTTTCTCTGTTGTACTTATAGGAAAATAAATATTCTTCGTGCAAAATAACACGAAGAATGGTCATTCCAGTTTTAAAACACATGAGGATGGCCATTCTCCGTTTATTTTAACACGGAGAATGTCCATTCTCTGTGTTAAGTAACATGGAGAATGGTCATTCTCCGTGTTAAAACGAATGAGGATGGCAATTCTCCGTTTAAATAACACGAAGAATGTCATTCTCCGTGTTATGTACGACGAAGAATGCCATTCTCCATTTAATTTAACACGGAGAATGCCATTCTGCATGTTAAGTAAGACGGAGAATGGTCATTTTAGTTTTAAAACGCATGAGAATGTTATTCTCCGTGTTATGTACGACGGAGAATGCCATTCTCCGTTTAATTTAACACGATGAATGCCATTCTGCGTGTTAAGTAAGACGGAGAATGGTCATTTTAGTTTTAAAATGCATGAGGATTGTCATTCTCCATGTTATTTAACACGGAGAATGGTCATTCCATGCATGATAGACCATTATCCGTTTTAAATTACATGCAACGGACCTATTAAATAAGGAGTTTGCGGCATTTAATCCACCTGTAACAACTCTTAATTGCCACATTCTTTATTGGGAAGGGAAGTTGAGTAGTTTGCAGAATGAACCTATTAAATGAGATTCATTACTATTAGGTTCATCTGCATTTATTGGACAGTATGTCCTATATAAAGGGCTTTCTTGAGGAGCAAACTCCATCATCTTCATAGCATTTCCATTACTGGAAATTGCTGTGAAACCCAATCTTTTGGCCTTTCCTAAATTTTCTCTTTCCATTATGCACGACACTGACTTAGTTTTGAGAGGAGAATAGCCTGGCATCAGTTGGTTGTTGGCTGTGGATCTCTCCGTTCAAAGTAGTTATGTCCTTGTAGAAGAACACGTAGCAGTGAATCTCGAGATACATTGGAAGACCTTGTTCGAACCTGAACAACATCTTGGCAGTCCTCGTAATTTGTCAAAAAGTTAGGGTGTCATGCTATGTCCTTCTCAGAAACGGTCTAGCATTCCGTTATGCCGGAAGAGCCACAAGTTGTGCTAGGTCCTGCTCATTCGGGCATTCGGGGTTGCGCATACAAGAAAGAAGGAATAAGCTTCGATGCTTTCTTCTGTGAAGATAAACCCTCTTGTATGTGCAACAAGAAGAATAAGGGTTGCACTTCTGTGAAGATAAACCCTCTCGTATGTGCACCAAGAAGAATAAGGGTTACACTTCTGTGAAGATAAACCCTCTTATATGCTTCTTTAGGCTTTCTGAATTTGTAATAGATGCTTTTTTTAATCTATTCTACTATATAATAGGAAAACTTAGATGGTGAAACTTTTGAATTTCGAAAATACCCTTACATACTTATACTAATTAAAAATAGTTCATTAATTTTAATAAGGACAACTTAGTAATTAGGAACGCTACCCTTTGGTCTTCTTAAAAAGTCTTCCTAAACTAATTAAGAAATGTTAAAATACGTGCAAGGCACGTGCACATATGCTAGTAACAATATGAGTCTTTGTAATAGATCCTTTGTAGAAGAACATTATGAATCTTTCTGAATCTGTAATAGATCCTTTGAACACATATTAATAAAAGAACTTCTTTCTAAAACTTCTGTTTGAATTTTATTTCTCTCTGTTTGTATATTTTGTAACATCTGCGGTTTCTTCTATAATAAAATCACGAAGAATATGGCATTCACAGTTTAAATTACAAGTAGAATGTTCATTCTCCGTTTAATCTAACATGGAGAATGGCATTTTCTGTTTTAGTTAAACTGATGCCATTCTCCGTTTACTAAATATCATTCTCCGTGTTGAAAGAGAATGGATTTTTCAGTGTTAAAATGAATGAGAATGCTATTCTCTATGTAATATAAAACGGAGAATGTTATTCTCCGTGTCGAACTACACGGAGAATGGCATTCTCATTGTTAGAACGAATGAGAATGCTATTCTCCGTAAAATTTGAAACGGAGAATGGCATTGTCCGTGTAATAATGACGGAGAATGGCCATTATGCATTCAAAAACTATGAAACATTAGATATAACAGACTTCAAAATCCCACCATTGATATCAAAATTGTAAGAAATGTATTTTTTTAAAAAGTTATTTAAAAGGAAGAATATATGTATATGTATTAACGAGGGGGCGCTGCCTCCTCGACCACCGAAGAAGCACGTGGAGGAAGAAGGCAAGTGCTGCGATTGTGATTACCTAATTCAAGACAATTATGGCACCTCATCTTCCTCTTCAATTTTTCCTTGTTTTCATAATTGCTCTTATAACGGTCCGCCTTTGGTCGGTCGGGACCCCGTTTCGAAACAGGGGGTAGGACCAAATCAGTTGAATTATTTTTAAACTGTTTTCCAGAATCTGGAACTGGACGAATAGCACATGAATATAGCTTCTGGAAGAAATCTGATGTCCAATACTGCTTTATAAAATCATAGACGGATTTTCCTGAACCAAATCTGATGCATTGGATTGCATGGCTGCATGGGAATCCATATACCTTCCATCTACGACAACTACAATGTCAATCAAGAAGATTCACCAAGTGGGAGGAAGTATCTGCCATCACCTCAAACTCGAAATCACCAGACCGATATACCCTATAAGACATGCCATCATCTGTAAACTGCTTCAGCATATTCTCAGCGTATGGAGTCAATATGTTATTGAAATCACTTGCATCCTTATGACGATCCGAAATCATCTTCATCATCTTCACTCGGATGGCATTTACAAGTGCTGAAAATTGGTCAAAATACACGGAGAAGGTGAGGTTGCTTCTAGTTGTGCAGAGTCATTCAATTCATGGATAAAGGCTGAGAAAAAAATCTTCTTAATTGCATTTGACCAATTTTCAGGCTTTTGTTTATCCATCCATTTAACAACATGACCACAATTCAAATCATAAATCTTCTTAATTGCCTGTTTATACCCACCTTTATACAGGGAAAATAATAATTAATAAAGATGGAAATCAAGGAACAAGCACATGAAAAAACAGGGACCATTCTACGTTTAATTTAACACGGAGAATGTCATTCTCCGTGTATTTTTAAACGAAGAATAACACGAGGGTGATGATGAAAGTGTTAAAACGCATGAGAATGATCATTCTCCTTGTTAATAACACGAGGAATGCCATTCTCCGTATTAAGTGAAATGGAGAATGATCTTTCCAAGTGTTAAAACGCATGAGAATGACCATTCTCCGTATTAGAAAAACGGAGAATGCCATTCTCCGTGTTACAATCACGGAGAATGGTTATTCCCTTGTTAGAACGCATGAGGATTGTATTCTCCGTTCTAAACTAACGGAGAATGGATTGTATTCTCCGTGTTATTTACACGGAGAATGTTCATTCTACTTGTTAAAATAAAGGAGAATGTACAAAAAAGCTGCATATATTTGTCTTATTTACACACCTGGAGTTAGAGCATACACTGCTTGCCTCCAAGCTTCAAGTACATGCGGATACACTCTTTCATTTTCTTTTTCCTTCAGCGGCAAGTTATTCTTCATGTGATAATAGCAATAGCTATGGTAAGCAGTAGAAAACACTTTGGGAACTTCAGAAACTAAACTGGTGCCTTGATCTGAAAGAAAAACAGTACGCTTTCTACATCCAACAACATTCTTGAGATTTTTAAGGAACCATTCCCAATTGTCGCCATCTTCGCCCGAGACTATACCGTAAGCAATAGGGTAGAACTGTTGGTTACCATTCTTCGCTGTAGCAGACATTAAATACCCTATAAACCTCCCTGTAAGGAAAGTCGTATCCAAACATAGCATCGGATGACAATATTGAAAGCCTTCGACGCAAGCCCCATATGAAAGAAAAAACCGCTGAAACCTCATTGACGTATCATCTTTCTGAAAGTCGATAATGGAACCAATATTGGTTTCCTTTACCTTGTCGACATACCAACACAAGTCGCTGTAAGCTCTAACATCATCTCCGTACATTTTTTGGTGCACTAGCCTAATGTCGTGGTATGCTTGCCCGTTGGTAAGAGATAAACCGTAGTCAACCTTGAATTCATCAACAACTGATTTTGCCGACTTTTTAGGATCCATCCGAACAATGTCACTAAACAAACTTTTCACAAACTTTGCTGGAACAACTACATTACCTTTATCCATATAGCCAGCTCTACAATTGTGTTCTCTTACATACCTCTTCACCTCAAAAATTTGATTATCTTTTGAAATAGATATAGCATGGAAGCTCCATAAACAAGCATGGGTCTTGTAATTCTTGCAGCAAACGGTGTACCTATCCGGCTCAGATTTTTGAATATGGAATGGATGACGAGATTCAAAACATACCTTCTTAACAGTGTACCTAACTTCTTCAACACCATTTGTAACGCCCCAGTCCCAAAATACGTAGGACTAGGAACGTAGACATGCTAGCTGTATTCATACGAAGTATACTCCAATATATGAAAATCTTCGTATAAATACATAAGCTATAAAATGCAGTAGAACCATACTAATCTCATCCACACAAAAATATATGAATAAATGATATCATATAATCAACCATGAAATTGTCATTTGGTACATGTAGTTGGACGAAGACAAATCCACTACCAATGATGAAAAGAAATACATAACAAAAGAAAGATTTTGGCGAGTGAAGCGAAGACGGTCCAAATGCAATCATCCTCGAAGAAATAGCGATGATCACGGCTAGAGCTAGAACACCTGCGAAAGACAATAGCATGTACCTGGCGAGATAACCAGGTCCTCAGAGGGACGTAACAAGACACATAATATCATGCCAATAACTGAATAAATAAAGCTCAACAGTAAAGTATATGTCTAAACAGATAAAGGTCCTTAACCATTCTATGTGTTAATGTATTTTGAAGACAACGTTCCACACAAGGGCTCCCGAAGCTAGAAACACGGCACGTTAGCGTTTCAACCAAGGCACTAGTGGCGTCTAGAGAAAAATAAATGCACGGCCCATTAGCACTCGAGCGAGAACTAAGGGGTAGCTAGAGAAAAATAAATGCACGGCCACTAGCTCTTGGGTGAGTCACTAACGGCAGCTAGAGGAAAGTAAATGCACGGCACATTTGTGTTTCAACCGAGGCACTAGTGGCATCTAGAGAAAAGTAAATAAATGCACGGCCACTAGCTCTCGACTGAGTCACAAATGGCAGCTAGAGAAAAGTAAAGGTGTGAAAGCCCCTGCACCTAATAACTGTCTTCACCCTCCCCATGCACTACACGTGCTGTATCCACATCACGACCTTCTTAATAACTGCTAAGTCTTCTAGACAACCATAACTATTTAGCAGTTATTGCCTATCGTACGGCATGTGCGCACCGATGGCCACTCGATACGTACGTCCGAGATCTATATAAGACATGTAACTCGTGATACACAAGTGTCGGGGCCAATAAATGTGACACAAACAAAGGTAGTCCCTTAACTCTAGGTTAAATACAACTAAAATATAATAATTTGCAAGTATAATTTATATTTTCTAGAATAAGCAAAAACATGCATGATAATGAGCAAGGAATTAAACAGTAAAGGCAAGGTGTCTTGCCTGGTAGGACGCCTGGTGTGCTGCGGTAATAAAGGTGGCACGAACTGCGACTTTGGTGCAACAACTACACAAGGAGACCTCTGATGGTGGCACGGTCGGTTCCATTGGGTCCAGAAGGGTCAATTTGGTTATGGTGGACATAAGGTAGTTTGGAATTGGCAAAGGAAATTGGAATAATGGGCTTAGTCACGGGCTGGAGGAAAATCGAAGAAAGTTGGAAAAATAATATATACGATAAAATATTTATAAAAATACATTCTATTAGTCAAAATAAATATTTCCTAAAGGCTAAAAATTATTAAAGATAAAACAGTTTTTAGAAAAATATAAAGAAAATTAAAAAGTGTTTTTAGGGTTAAAACTAAATTTCTAGACCAAAAGCTGTATATTAAAAATACCAAAGATAATATGTTTTTAGGCTAACTCAAGGCCAAAACTATAATTCGTCAAATATATTTATTTACATATAACTCGAGAAAATATTTTAGAGTCAAAATTTACTTTTTAAATTCGCTAGAAAATATTTGTAAACATTTTCTAAAATGATGATAATAATGCAATTAATAAATTTAGCAAGACAACAAAATACTAAAAGTAGTAATAATGATAACATTAATAATAATAGTAATAACAATAATAATAATAATAATAATAATAATAATAATAATAATAATAATAATAATAACAATAATAATAATAATGACATAACAAAATTATTAATATTAAAATATTACTGATAATAGCACAGCTGTTAAAAGATTTACAGAATAAAGTAAGAATATAATAATAATAATAAAAAATAATAGATATTAAAAGAAACAAACTAATCAAAACACTAAAAATCAAAACAAGCAAAAATTAAGGCCAACAAGCTGCTAGCTTTTCTTCCATACTAAGTAGAATAATTAAAATAATAATAATAATAATAATAATAATAATAATAATAATAACAATAATTAATAATAATAAATAAAAATAAAATATCTAATCATAATATTAATAAAAACAACAGGTACTGTGTGCTGCTCTCTCTTTTCGAGAGAGAGCTCTCCTTTCGAATTGCTCAAAAACTCTTTAGAAGTAGTCTGTGAGAGAGAGAGCGAAAAATTGGAAAAAGAAAATGAAGAAACAGTAGGAGGAGGAGAGAGTTGGAGGAGGATCGGTGCGGTGAAGGAGCGGAGGTACGGGGAGAGGTCGTCGGGGCTCCGGCGCTGACGCCGGGAAAGGAGGCGGAGAAAGGGGGTTTCGCGCGCGGCCGGCGGGAGGCGCGGAGGAGTTCGATCGGCACGGGGGTTCCGTTGGAACGTGGCCACGGCGGCGCGTGGGGGGCAGCGCCGGCCCCGACACGGCGAGAGGTGGCGCAGGCTCGTACGGCGGTCAGGGGCAGTGCACATCCCGGAGATGGCGCCGGATATCGGCGGATCTCCAGATCTGGAGCCAGTCGTGCGCGTACGTGGCCCAGGGACTGCCGGAGAAGAGGGTTAGGGTTCCTTTTCCTTTTTTTTGGATGTTGGGGGTGATCGACTGTGGCGCCGGCGGCTATGTCACCGGAGTTTGGTTGCCGGGGCTGGGGTATAGTTGGTGGTTGTGATGGTGACGGTAGGGTCGGCCAAAATTTGGTCGGGGTCTCGGTGTGGCACCAGCGGCTAGGTCGCCGGGACTGGTTATAGATGGCGATGGTGGTTTAACTGGTGTCAGGTTAGGTGGTGGCGGTCGACCAAAGTTGGTTGGGGCTGGTACAGACAGGTTCTGGTGGACGACATGGTGATGTTGGCCGAATGCTTGGCCTTGGGACGATGGTGGTAGGGTGACAGGGAAGAAGTTGCTGGAGAGGGTTGGTCGGGTCCGTGATGGTGGTGTCGACGGGTGGTGTCAGCTGGGTCGGTACCGGCAGTGGTGGTGGTTGGTGGCAGGGGGTTAGGATTAGGGTTAGGGTTTAGGAATTAGGGATTTGGAGATTAGGAAATTGGGGTTTTGTATTGTGTCGGGGTTGTCGACACGAGAGGGAATCATGTATATGTAAAAAATAGTGGAATAAGAATTTGGACGGAGAACACGGACACGATGCACGTAGATTTGTGGAAAAATTATTGTGGATGAATAATGAATTGGAGGAGTACCTGCCTATTTATAGGATGTGGGAATTTCCAGTTGGATATTGATTTGGATTATTCAAACCCAATTTAGATAATTCAATCTATAATTCAAATCCATAATCAAATCCATATTCAAATTAAATCCAATTTAAATTCATTTAGTTTAAAATCAAATCAATTTCAAATATAAATATTAATTTAATTATTTAAATAGATCTATTAAATCAAATCAAAATTTAAATTGCCACAATAACTTCCAAATATATTTTTCAAATACCAATAATAATAATTTCAAAAATAATAAATATTTTTAAATATCTTTTCGAATAATAAAATATTAATGTTAATAATTTTGAAAATAAAATAATATATGAATTTAATTTAATGTACCTCATATGCAAGGAATAAAATACTTTTTTTCTAAATTACCGCTAATAAATAAATAAAAAAAGTAATAAGATTTTGGTCATCTCAATACACAACTTTAAGCAAAATACAAATACAAATAATTATTTAATTTTTTTGAACGATAAAAATAGAAAATGTTTTTCAAAAAAATATGTACGCTCGCACATATTCACACTCAACGAGCAAGAAAAATAAAATTTCGTGCGCGACGTACAATACGACTACGCGACGTACAATACATAAATTTAAATCAATACCAAATTTAAAAAAATATAGTAGAAATTTAGGGGTTTTACATCCTATCCAACTTAAAAGAATTTCGTCCTCGAAATTAAGAATTAGCAGGGGGTGAGAAGACACAAGGGTTATCGGTGGGGAACAATCAATTATAAGGCTCAACAAAATCATGTCGTAAGAAGTTGCGATCTAGATCATATAAAAATAATACGAGTATGGTCGTGGGTAGTGAATGAGGGTCATAGTAGGGCCGAGAAGAAGGACGAGGAGTTTAGGATGAAGTTATAGCAACATTGAGTGATAACGGTCATAATTGGTAGAAAGGCTAGAGGGAGTCTAGTACTACGCCTTCGTCTTTATAAAATAGGTGAAGGCGAACGCAATAAGGAGTTTCAAGACGATATTATCGAATACGAGTACGTGATTCAAGGACGACCGAAAATTTCAAAGGAATTGTCAAGGCAGTCGCGGATGGGACTCTAAATGACAAGTTTAGCTATGTCCCCATCCATGTAGAATAATAGACAAAAGCGAAACAAAGTGCACTCGGTTGATCAGACCATTATGCACCGGTTCTGATTAGACAATATGTTAGTGAGCGCGCTCAATAGCATAAGTCATGAACAAACTCGATAAATGGATGAGTTTGTAAAACTAGATTGTAGTTGCAATATTAGTCAAAGTGGTAAAAACATAGGTACGAGAGATTTAGATTAAAAGAGGGCAGAATGATTCTAAGTCATACAGTTGTCCTATAGTCCTCTTGTCCAAGTCCTTGGTTGGCTAGACGGGTTAGGTCATCTAGATTCTAGGATCTAAATAAGCTTGCTAATATAGGACACTAGGTCAAAGGGGTTGCTAGTTCATAAGGTATTCTACCCAACTTAAAGAATTAAACTAATGGTGTTTTGGGACAACTAACTAGTAGGGTCAATCTCTAGCAAGCACGAAGGGAAGATAAGGATAGGAATGGAAGAAAGTAAGCAAGATGCAATTGATGATTCAAACGGTGGATAAAACCAAGGAAAGAGGTCAAGTATGTGGATGAGATCCTAGACTTCTAATCCTATATGCAGGCTTGCTTGGTACGGTGAATTAACCAAACAATTTATCTTGAACTGCATGGGCCACCACAAAAACATGTAACGCCCCAGTCCCAAAATACGTAGGACTAGGAACGTAGACATGCCAGCTGTATTCATACGAAGTATACTCCAATATATGGAAATCCTCGTATAAATACATAAGCTGTAAAATGCAATAGAACCATACTAATCTCATCCATACAAAAATATATGAATAAATGATATCATATAATCAACCATGAAATTGTCATTTGGTACATGTAGTTGGGCGGAGACAAATCCACTACCAATGATGAAAAGAAATACATAACAAAAGAAAGATTTCGGCGAGTGAAGCGAAGACGGTCCAAATGCAATCATCCTCGAAGAAATAGCGATGATCACGGCTAGAGCTAGAACACCTGCGAAAGACAATAGCACACACCTGGTGAGATAACCGGGTCCTCAGAGGGACGTAACAAGACACATAATATCATGCCAATAACTGAATAAATAAAGCTCAACAGTAAAGTATATGTCTAAACAGATAAAGGTCCTTAACCATTCTATGTGTTAATGCATTATGAAGACAACGTTCCACACGAGGGCTCCCGAAGCTAGAAACACAGCACGTTAGCGTTTCAACCAAGGCACTAGTGGCGTCTAGAGAAAAATAAATGCATGGCCCATTAGCACTCGAGCGAGAACTAAGGGGCAGCTAGAGAAAAATAAATGCACGGCCACTAGCTCTTGGGTGAGTCACTAACGGCAGCTAGAGGAAAGTAAATGTACGGCACATTTGTGTTTCAACCGAGGCACTAGTGGCATCTAGAGAAAAGTAAATAAATGCACGGCCAATAGCTCTCGACTGAGTCATAAATGGTAGCTAGAGAAAAGTAAAGGTGTGAAAGCCCATGTGCCTAATAACTGTCTTCACCCTCCTCATGTACTACACGTGATGTATCCACATCACGACCTTCTTAATAACTGCTAAGTCTTCTAGACAACCATAACTATTTAGTAGTTATTGCCTATCGCACGACATGTACGCACCGATGGCCAGTCGATACGTACGTCCGAGATCTATATGAGACTTGTGACTCGTGATACACAAGTGTCAGGGCCAATGAATGTGACACAAACAAAGGTAGTTTCTTAACTCTAGGTCAAATGCAACTAAAATATAATAATTTGCAAGTACAATTTATATTTTCTAAAATAAGTAAAAATATGCATGATATTGAGCAAGGAATTAAACAGTAAAGGCAAGGTGTCTTGCCTGGTAGGATGCCTGGTGTGCTGCGGTGATCAAGGTGGCACGAACTGCGACTTCGGTGCAACAACTACACAAGAAGACCTCTGATGGTGGCACGGTCGGTTCCATTGGGTCCAGAAGGGTCAATTTGGTTATGGTGGACATAAGGTATTTTGGAATTGGCAAAAGGAATTGGAATAATGGGCTTAGTCACGGGCTGGAGGAAAATCGAAGGAAGTTGGAAAAATAATATATACGATAAATTATTTATAAAAATACATTCTATTAGTCAAAATAAATATTTCCAAAAGGCTAAAAATTATTAAAGATAAAATAGTTTTTAGAAAAATATAAAGAAAATTAAAAAGTGTTTTTAGGGTTAAAACTAAATTTCTAGGCCAAAAGCTGTATATTAAAAATACTAAAGATAATATGTTTTTAGGCTAACTCAAGGCCAAAACTATAATTCGTCAAATATATTTATTTACATATAACTCGAGAAAATATTTTAGAGTCAAAATTTACTTTTTAAATTCGCTAGAAAATATTTGTAAATATTTTCTAAAATGATGATAATAATGCAATTAATAAATTTAGCAAGACAACAAAATACTAACAGTAGTAATAATGATAACATTAATAATAATAGTAATAACAATAATAATAATAATAATAATAATAATAATAATAATAACAACAATAATAATAATAATGACATAACAAAATTATTAATATTAAAATATTACTGATAACAGCACAGCTGTTAAAAGATTTAAAGAATAAAGTAAGAATATAATAATAATAATAATAAATAATAGATATTAAAAGAAACAAACTAATCAAAACACTAAAAATCAAAACAAGCAAAAATTAAGGCCAACAAGCTGCTGGCTTTTCTTCCATACTAAGTAGAATAATTAAAATAATAATAATAATAATAATAATAATAATAATAATAATAATTAATAAAAATAAATAAAAATAAAATATCTAATCATAATATTAATAAAAACAATATGTACTGTGTGCTGCTCTCTCTTTTCGAGAGAGAGCCCTCCTTTCGAATTGCTCAAAAACTCTTTAGAAGTAGTCTGTGAGAGAGAGAGAGAGAGAAAAATTGGAAAAAGAAAATGAAGAAACAGCAGGAGGAGGAGAGAGTTGGAGGAGGATCGGTGCGGTGAAGGAGCGGAGGTACGGGGAGAGGTTGTCGGGGCTCCGGCGCTGACGCCGAAAAAGGAGGCGGAGAAAGGGGGTTTCGCGCGCGGGCGGCGGGCGGCGCGGAGGAGTTCGATCGGCGCGGGGGTTCCGATGGCACGTGGGGGGCAGCGTCGGCCCCGACACGGCGAGAGGTGGCGCAGGGTCGTACGGCGGTCAGGGGCAGTGCACATCCCGGAGATGGCGCGAGAGATCGACGGATCTCCAGATCTGGAGCCGGTCGTGCGCGTACGTGGCCCAGGGACTGCCGGAGAAGAGGGTTAGGGTTCCTTTTCCTTTTTTTTGGATGTTGGGGGTGATCGGCTGTGGCACCAGCGGCTATGTCGCCGGAGTTAGGTTGCCGGGGCTGGGGTATAGTTGGTGGTTGTGATGGTGACGGTAGGGTCGACCAAAATTTGGTCAGGGTCTCGGTGTGGCACCGGCGGCTAGGTCACCGAGACTGGGTTATAGATGGCGGTGGTGGTTTAACTGGTGTCAGGTTAGGTGGTGGCGGTCGACCAAAGTTGGTTAGGGCTGGTACAGACAGGTTGTGGTGGACGACATGGTGATGTTGGCCGAAAGCTTGGCCTTGGGACGATGGTGGTAGGGTGACAGGGAAGAAGTTGCTGGAGAGGGTTGGTCGGGTCCGTGATTGTAATGCATGTGGTTCGTATTACGTATTTCTGGAATACGTGTATGTATTTATTCTTGTATTGCATGATTTTCTTGCTTAATTTCCTCCCTGGGCTTGGTTTATTCTAGGTTTGGGTTGGCTTGGTTCGATTTGGAATTGCTCTTGGTTCATCATGAACCAAGGGGTGAACCCCTACCTACCACCACCACTACCAGAGAGAGAGAGAGGTCTAGGCAAGTGCAACTTGCTTCATGGAGGAACTCTAATTTTATTGCTTCATTCTCTTCCTTACAGCATTTTAACTTACTTTAGAACTTGGCATTTTTACTTTCCATGGCTAGATTCTTCTAGATCTAAGTTTACTTTATTTTTGGATTTCTTGGGTTTTGATCTACTTAATCCTGTTATTTCTGAGTTTTGAGGGTTCTATGTTGTAGAGAATCTCGTTCTACCCCATTTTGACCTATGGAAGTTCGGATTTGGGCTCCGGATGATAGAGTTATGCAGCTTGGAAGCCATGGCTTATGGTGTACTTCTTCTCGGAAATTTGGAGAAGAAGCACAGTCCCGAGCCGCATGGTGTACTTGACCGCATGAACATTCATGCGGCAAGTCAGTTCCAACCGCATGCACTATTGCCTTGACTTGACCGTGTGACAAGTTCATGCGGCAAGTATTCCCGGCAGCATGGGACCCAGTCAGTTCAGCCGCATAGGGCTGAGGACCTTATCCTGCCGCATCAGCTTATCTTGGCCGCATGAGTTGGACCCAGCCGCATGTGCACAGCCTTGACAAGCCGCATGAACCAGACTCACTCACTGGCCGCATGAGTCCTATATCCGCCAGCCGCATGAGATCCTGAACCTTATAAGCCGCATGAACTCCCCCCCCGTTAGCCGCATAAGCAATCACCTTGACCCAGCCGCATGGGGCTCGACTTGGTTGAGCCGTATGGACTCATTTCCGCCAGCCGCATGAGTACCCTTGCTCTCCTGGCCGCATGTGTCTTGCCCTTCTCTTGGCCGCATGAGTTCGATTTATTCCAGCCGTATGAGAATCCCTCTCCTGCGAGCCGCATGGGTCCTTAGTTCCCCCGACCCGCATGAATCTCTCCCCAGCCGTATGAACCCGACTCCTTCCCCAGCCACATGGGTCCTTGATAATTGAGCATGATGTGATAGTGACCCGTAGCGATGCACTCCTGACATAATAACCTGACATGACCTGATAATAGCCCGTCGTGGCGTACTCCTGACTAGTACACTTGATATGGTTATCTCGAATAGCTGTTGCGACGGCTACCTGACACGACATGACCTGTATAATGACCTGGACACCGTGGACGATTGTGCTTGTACAAATAAACCAGTCCTGTCTTGCATCATGTCTAGGACAGGGACTCCTGAGTACCACGGTCAGGAGTACCTACTAAAATGGACTAAGGCTAATAACTAGATTAATACATTAGTCATGACGAGATTTCCCAGCTACAAGCAATCCCGTTACCTGGGCACGCCTTGGGATCTGTAGCCTGCCGTCGAGTATGGCACATTTCCAGCACACTGTCATGTGTTACACCCTTCAAGCTACCTAAGGGTACATTCGTTTCCTGGACGATGTACCCACCTGAATTCAACTCTAAATCCTTCAACCCGGGTAACCTGGATGGTCTGCAGGGCTTGTGGCTGTGGAATAATCTCACTGCATCTTGTTAGTAATTAGGCTTATGACAACCCTAGTTAGTTAAAGTATCAAGCCGTAATTCTTGCTTGGCCGTGAAGTGATTGCATGAAGTCTAACCATTCTAATCTTGCCCTGATCCTGTTCCAGATTATTGAATGACCAGAATGCTTGTATTTATTTTACCGATTGTAGAAGCATGAAATTTCACAACCAGAAAGCCTATGCGCCAGACACTACATACGCCAGAGCTCGGACAAAATACTTTACAGCAAAAGCAACAAATATAGACATGGAAAGAGAACTTTTTATTTCACATATAAAAGTCTATTACATGTCTAGAGAAGGTTGTACAAAGGAAAACTTCTACAAAGGAAAGATCCTAAGTCTACGGCCAGCAGCCACCATGCGCCTCCAGTCAGGCGCAGCAGTTACCATGCGCCTTCAACCGGGCGCATCCCACCATGCGCCCTCAGCAAGGCGTATCCCATCTGCAGTCACCATGCGCCTTCAACCGGGCGCATCCCACCATGCGCCCTCAGCAAGGCGCATCCCTTCAGCAGCTCAGTTATGTGCATCCCCAGTTATGCGCATCCCTTCAGCAGCTCAGTTATGTGCATCCCCAGTTATGTGCATCCCTTCAGCAGCCCAGTTATGTGTCGCTCTTCCAGCCAGGCTCACCTGATAAATGCTTCGACTAATGAAGCATTTAACCCTCTGGCTGGAACCGAGAAAGAGAAGAGCACCGCAAATCTGTGGCCAGGGAAGGCTTCGAAAGAGCCTCTAAAGACCAAGGAAGACCGTAATCGAAATACGGCTAAAGGAGCAGCTTTCAACACAACCAGAGTGGGCAACACCCACTTTGAAGGAAGAAAGAGCCTAGCATCGCCATTCCGATCTACGGCCCTTCCGGAACAACGGAGACGAGGCCCGAGCATCCCTATCTTTGGATGCAACATGCACCTTCCGCCTGCCTCAGAAGCCCTCGACTCCGTCTTTTGGATGTAACAGTCACCTTCAAGTGCATCAATGACGACATGGCGTCTCATCTTCACCCTCGGGAGCACTTCGTCAACAGAGTGCACTCGAGTACCCAAGTTCATGTTGGAAGTATGTGAGAGAACGAGAAGCAAACCTTCTCTCCATGCCACTATTTATAGGCCGGGCAGATCAAACCCACGCGCCAAGTGGATGGCTCTCCGAATTCTGAGCAATGAACTTGCATTTAATGGATGAACCGGACGCCTCGAATTCATCCAAACGGCTATTTAAAGCACTCGAGGAACGAAACAGCCGCACGCGCCCTTCGACTTCAGGCGCATCACACAGACGCGCCCTTCAGAACCAAGCGCATCACAGAGGATGCGCCCCCATGCGTCCCCATACCCAGTAGAACGCCAATCGACGCGCCCCCTCAGCTGTCAATCGAATGTCAGAAACATTAAATGCTGAACTGACAGAGTTGGCAGCACACCTCCCAAAGTCTGAACGGTTGACAGCTTTTTCAGAAAACGAAGCGTCGGAAACGTCAGCATCATCATGACTTCTTCGACGGCTACTGCCACGTGGCCACTCAACCACCCGCATGCGCCTCTGCAGCCATGAGTCCAAATCTGCATGCGCCTCAAAAGCCATGCGCCTCAGACTCTTCACTGATCCCTAAAGACAGAAGAAAAGTCTCCATTTGAAGCTCTGTATGCGCCTCAAAAGCCATGCGCCCCAGACTGCTCTCTGATCCCAAAAGACAGAAAGAAAGTCACCTACATGCGCCTCAAAAGCCATGCGCCCAGAATAGTTCGTGACTTATAAAGGTTACGAGCCAAAGTCTCCTCATGCACCCAGTCCTAGGCGCATCCTACCAGATCATTCCCCACCAAATCCGAGATCTCCGAGCCATGGGTCGATGACATATGTCCTTTGACTCAACTCATCCAAGATCTCAGCAACAGAAAGATCTTCTTATCTGCTACGTGCCGGCTCACAACAGCAGTATGAAGAATTCAACCCCTCGATCAGGGCACATCATCCATGCGCCTCCATCAGCAATCTCCACGTGGCATCCCCATGCACCGGTGCATCCTACATATGCGCGCATGAGCAGCCAACCTGTCCAGCTATAAATAGAGGGATCATTTTCTTCTTCCACACCTACACACGAAAAAGACAGAGAACATCCAACGAAGGAACATATCACCAGAGAGGCAGATACAGACACTCAACGTCTTCCTCCTCTCAGCAAGCTCCAGCACCCAGAGTAATCTAAACCTTCAGAGAACTGATAACCATCGTCAGCTCGTCAATGGAGTCAACGCATTACCACTCGCTCCATCGGCACAAGGGACCCAGATAAACAAAAGTGTACTCCTAGGACTACGTCTAAAGTCCTATATTGTAACACTATTCTGTTTGTATTGAAATTTGTAATCAAATAATTTTAATGGCAAACAAGCTGGCGACTCTGCTGGGGACCTCTTTCTCCTCCATCGAGAAAGTTGTGTCGCAAGCCGACGACGTGAAGGTGGGCTCCTCCCACAAGATGCTGGTCGTACGCCTCAATCAACAGGCGTATGAGGAGTTCATATCTGAAGGCAGTACAAGTCCTTCGAAGCGGCTGCCGAAGTCGAAGAAAACCCGCCGAGTCTGGGTGCGCAAGGTCGACGCCTCGGGCACCACCACCGAAGGGGATGCGCCAATCCAGCCTTCCCTTCCTGCTGATGTCCTCAGCAACCAAGATGCGCCCGCTAGTGCAGTGCATCTCTCGAGGAAACGTTCGGCTAACCACGTTCCCCAGCCATCTTCCTCTCAGGCGAGGAAGATGCGTCGACGGAGCAGGGGCGCAGCCAATGCCCCGCGCATCACCTCTGATGCACCACAGAAGATCTCTGTCTTTGACAGACTCACTCGTTGTAGTGGCGAGGAGAATTTGGATTCTGAGTACTACGCGCCCCAGCGGCCTGGTACGAAGAAGTCCAAAGCAGCACGGGCCATGCGTCCCAAACGTGCTATGCCAGCAACAAGCCAGAAGCATGCGCTCACAATCATGCGCGCTGCTGACGGTAAGTTGTACAAGGTTGACTCGAGTGCTGCGGCGCCGAGAACGAGCCGACCTTAAAAGCCCTTATCTCACTTGGGCGCATCTACTGCGTGCACAACCAAGTCGAGCAAGGCAAATCTAGTGGTCTTGAACTCCCGCGCCTCCTCCGGTGGTGCGTTTGAGGTCCGTTCAAGTCACTCCAAATGTTGTGGTTCCTCCACTACTGATCGGGATGCCTATTTGGTATTAGATCAGGGGGCGCAGCACTCACCTGACCACCCCGGCATTTGGCCTTGCCATGCGCCTGAAGGGGGTGTGAAGGTAGCACTCTCCTCCAATGACCTGCGTAACGTGATCACTCACAAGCGCCGGTCAGGAGAGTCGACCAACAAGCATGATGCGCCTCTCACGGGGCATACTTGTGCGGTGGTCACCATCAACTGCTGTTGCAAGGCGGCAGTACCACCAAGGCAGTCAGTCGTTCAGAGGCTGCAATCATCGATACCCCTCCGACGTCGCCTTGGGATGAAGGTGTCAACAGAAAAGGAGCCAAGGGTTGCTTCATGCAACGTGATCTACAACTCCTCGTCAGTCCGAAAGACGACCGGCAATTCCTCGTCCTCAAGCCAACCAAGGAAAACCAAGGCAGCTGTCTCGTCCTCCGGAGTGTTCGAAGGCACTCGGTCGAGGAGGAAGTTCTTGGAGGGAGCTGGGGGTAGTCAGACCCTTGTTTCTGAAGACGAAGATGTCCAAAGCACAGCTGCGGCGGATCTTCATCCTCGAGGCGAAGTCAGCCTCCCAGAAGCCCCTCAAAATGAGGATGTCCTCCAGAACACAGCTGGGGGTAATTCTGGAGACGAAGAGGCCCTTCAAGAAGGAGCTGAGGGTAATCAGACCCTTGCAGATGCGCCCGTCGAAAATGACCTCCAGAACGTGGCTGGGGGTGGCCAAGATAAAACTCCAGGAGAGGCGACTTCCCTACATGAGAGTGAGGCCGAGAGCGAAGCCTCAACCAATCCATCCACTCCCGGCCGTGTCATGACAGTATACATGGCTGGGGATGATTCCGAGTCTGATGCGCCGTCGCAGGACATCGTCCAGCGCATAGACACATTAGAGGGAGGACTCAAAACCCTCTCTGCTTCCATGCAAACACTGAATCAGGCGGTGTTTGAAATACGGTCGGCCTTGACCCAAACACCCTCGACCGGTCCCGACCCAGGGGCCAATGGGGAGTCGAGTGTGCCCCTTCAACGGGTACCCTCAAACACAGACCACCGAGAAATACCCCGGACGTCTGAGCCCTCAAACGCTCAACTCCAGGTGGTACCACCTTCCCCGACTCCCAGCTCCACGGAGGATGTGGTCGAAATGATCAAGGACTTACGGGAGCACTTTGAGTCCAAGAACAGGAAAGAGGAGCGCCAGAAGATGGGCATCCCCCAACCATATCCCCTCGAGTGGAACAAGGTGGTTTATCCTCTAAAGTATAAACCACAAATACTGATGCCATACGACGCGCCGCTACCTGACGTACTTCCAGTCCCAAATGGGACATCTTTCGAAGGAGGACGCGCTCCTCACTAGCATATTTGTCGGAGCATTGAAGGGAGTGGCGTATGACTGGTACTGCAGCCTCCCCGACAATTCTATATCATCCTTCGACGATTTGGCACGTCTCTTCCTCGACCGCTTCTACGACGACGGGAAGGACATGATGATGGCGTCCCTCATAGAGATACGCCAGAAGGAGAAGGAAACGGTTCGGGTGTTCATCGAACGCTTATGACAGGCCTGCTTCAGACTACCTCCAGGCATGCCGGAACATGCGCTCCTCTGCTCTTGCAGCATGAACATGCTGCCTGCAGTCAAACTCTGGCTCAACTCTACTCCCCCTCCTGACTGGAGCTCCCTGATCATCGAAGCAGAAGCCGCAGAAAAGAAGACGGCCAATACACGTCTTCTGGGGGTCAGCTTCCCTGCCTTTGATGACAAGGGGAAAAGGTCTGCAGCCAACAACCCCGGACGTGAGACAAAGGGGAAGCAGGCATTGACCGTTAACGCCTCAAAAGGCGCATCTGTGCCTACTCGGAAGCCTCCACTTGTACCAAGGCCCAAGGAGGTTTATTCATTCAACGACGAAGACACCTTGCAACTTTTTGAAATACTGAAGCAGGGTGACAAGATCAAGCTACCAGACCCAAAGCGGCCCGATGAAGTTGGGAAAGTGGACAACCCGAGGTACTGTCACTACCATCAGTTTGTCGGACACCCGACCAAGGACTGTTATGTCCTCAAAAATTTCATCCAGCGCATGATCAATGCGGATGTAATCTCCGTCGACTACGAAGAAAAGACAGTGTCAGCCAATATGGTGTCACTTCAGTTCGGTACCTTGCCGCCAACTACCACACAAGATGGCGTCGTCCCCATCCCTAAGGCGACAATGGAGGTGGTTAACTTACCACCTACCCGTGACAATATGAGTGGACTCATCCCATTCACCACATCTCGAGGAGAGGTCCTATGGGTCCACCCCGACCTCGTCTCCGAGGTGACTCAACCGGAGGTACGTCCTACCTCCAAATCCAAAGGCAGGAAGATCAAGTCTTGCCGCATGGTCTCTTCTTCAACGGAAGAGGCACTCCCTGTGCAGAAGCGTGCACAACACAACGCCCAACCCGACGAAGCTGCCGCCAAGGTGGTGCCTCCTTGCACCGTCTCTGCTGTCCAGGAAGAGGGCCCGTCTAAGCCCTCAGCAGCCAATAAGCAGAAGCAGGTGGAGGCTCGTTTCGACAGACCTCTACGAAAGAAGAATGCTTCGGGGCTAGCCAAGCCCCACAACTTCGACATACTGGCACAATTGGCCAGTACTCCTGCCCGCCTATCTTTGTTCGAGCTCCTGCGTCTTTCCAAAGACTCCTGAGAAGCTCTCTGTGAAGCTCTGAAGGATGCCGAATCCTTTTTCAGTCAGGTCCAGCAGCCTGAAGACCTCCCAACTACTTGTGCGCACTGTCATTATGCGGATGAAGTTATCCCAAACATAACTTTCATCCAACAAGACATGCTGCTCAAGCACCACCGACATAACCGGCCGCTGTATTATACAGGGTATATCGATTCAGTCAAAGTGAACCGGATTCAGATCGATCCGGGGTCTTCTCTCAGCATCATTCCGAAGGCGCTATTATCGACACTGGGGATCCCAATGTACTGGCTAGCGCCCTCCAACACAACCATCAGTGGCTTCAACGCTAGCAAAAGTGAGCCACTGGGCAAAATTCGACTGAAGTGTCACATCGGTAACCTCATAACTGAGGTGACCTGCTATGTTGTGGATGCCGAAGTCAACTACAACATCCTGCTCGGTCGACCATGGCTACATGAGTACATGGTGGTGCCATCCACGCTCCACCAATGCATGAAATATGTATCCACCAACGGCGTCATCCGAAAGGAGTTCGCAGACATCGATCCTTTCAAAGGGATTGAAGCCTACTTCACCGATTCCGACTTACACAAGTTACTTGACGAGGAAGAAGCCAATGATGCTGATGACGAGGCAGAGACGGTAGCTGAGCCGGACATGGAGCCTGAGATGACTCCCGATGCCCCTTTGAAGATCCGACTCAAGGGCAAACCACCCCAGAAGGTGCCTCCAATGAGCATCAAGCTACCAGAAAAAGCACCAACTCCTGAAGCTCCCCTGAAGATACGCCTCAAGGGAAAGCCGCCTCAAACATCGACGCCCCTGGTGGCAAAATTACAGGGAAAGGCACCAATCACTGGAGGCACAGTTGAGGCACCTCTGAAGGTACGTCTTAAGGGCAAGCCGCCGCAGTCATCCAAGATGCCAGGGAGGGCTCACATAACCCTCTCGGACCCCAAAATTAAAGCTGTGGTGGACTCTTCTGATCCAACCCCAGTACTTACAGGTGAGGAGCTTGGCGAATATATCTCTGCTGATGTAGATGCACCCTCCTTAGACAATATAATCCCACGGGAGAAAATTGCGTATTTTATCAATAATAGAGTGTTTTTTAATTATTCTTGTCTTCCACATTGGAATGCCATGTATATATTAGATAACACTCTACGGTCGTTGCAAACACAAATAACGACCGTCCATCATGTAAATCGAGTAGTCCCGTCTCAAGGAGTCTGTTATATAGTCCCTCCACGAAGTCGAGACGAAGAATCCATCATCTTCGGCAAGGTCGAGCGTCATCAGGACCTCTCATCCAAAAGATGGGCTACGACTTGAAAAGCAACAAAGGCCTAAACTACGACAAGGGTCGACGTCTCCCTCTCCGGCTTCCAACACCTAAAGGAAAGCCACAGGACTACTACAACAAAACTCGGCGGGGGGTAGGCTATGTCACGCCGCCGTCAACGCCAAAGAGTTCGGGCGCAGAAGAAGTTGAACATTCTCACTCGTATGAAGCATCAACATGGGATTCCGACACCAGATCGGATCTGTCTTCAGGAAAGTGCTGTCAGCTAACATGACATCAGCACAACCTCAAAAAGGTGAAGGCGAAGACCAAGCGCCGGAACCATTCGAAGAAGAACCCTGGACTCAACGCCTAGGAGAACAATGGAAGTCTCGTTTCGAGTTACGTGAACCTCCCACCGAAGACGAAGTCGAGCAGATCGACCTTGGGGACGGGTCTTCTTCCAAACCCATCTTCATTAGCAAAAGCCGAGAAGGAGAAGACCGAGAGTCTTTAATCCAACTGGCTAAGGAGTATATCGACGTCTTCGCCTGGAGCTATGAAGATATGTCGGGACTTGATCCCCAGATTGCGATGCATAGGTTGAATATCTTGCCTGATGCCAAGCCTATCAAGCAACAACTGCGGCGCTTCCGTCCGGACATCATGAACGCCATCGATCAGGAGGTAGACAAACTCTTGACTAGCGGCTTCATCCGTGAAGAGCAACACCCAGATTGGGTAGCCAACGTCGTACCTGTCACCAAAAAGAATGGGAAGATACGAGTCTGTATCGACTTCAGGGATCTCAACTCTGCTTGCCCGAAGGACGAATTCCCGCTTCCAATCACTGACATGATGATCGACAACACGTGTGGCTTCGAGCGCATATCTTTCATGGACGGGTATTCGGGCTACAACCAGATCAAGATGTTCCCTGATGACATAAAACATACGTCATTTAGGACTCCAAAGGACATTTTTTGCTGCACAGTAATGCCCTTCGGCTTGAAGAACGCCGGTGCGATATACCAACGAGCTAGGAGCACCATCTTCCGTCAATATCTTCGCAAGACAGTCGAATGCTATGTTGACGACATCGCAGTCAAGAGCCGCCTTAAAGGAGATCACCTACAGGACCTGAAGACAGTCTTCGATCTCATGCGGGCACATCAACTCAAGATGAACGCCGCTAAATCCTTCCTGGGGGTTTCTAGCGGAAAATTCTTGGGTTTTGTCATCACGGCGAAAGGCATTCATGTTGATCCCGAGAAGACCAAAGCCATCCTCAACATGGACCCTCCGAAGAATCTTCGAGAACTTCGGGGCTTACAGGGACGTCTGGCATACATCCGGAGGTTCATAGCAAACCTTTCCGGTAAATGTCAACCCTTTACTCAGCTCATGAAGAAGGGAGTCTCTTACGTCTGGATAGAGGAGTGCCAAAAGGCTTTCAACGACATCAAGGCTTACTTGATAAGCCCGCCAGTCCTAGTAGCACCTGTCGCCGGTAAACCATTTCTCCTCTACGTTCGTGCCATGGATCATTCCCTGGGCGCTCTGCTGGCTCAAAATAGCGATACAGGCTACGAGCAAGCGATCTACTACCTCAGTCGAACGCTCATCGGGGCTGAACACCGGTACAACCCCATTGAAAAGGAGTACCTGGCCTTGGTGTTTGCCATCCAGAAGACTCGCCATTATGTCTCGGGCCAGACAATTCATGTCATCTCCCGAGTCAATCCACTCAGAGTCCTCATGACGAAGCCCGGGTCATTAAACTCCCGGCTAGCTACATGGGCGATCCTGCTAACACCATACAACATGGTGTTTGTGCCACAAAAAGCTGTTAAGGGTCAGGCCCTGGCCGACTTTTTAGCTGCACACCCCATCCCGGAGTCCTCAAGACTCTATGAAGACATCCCGGATGAGGTTCAAGAATCAAATGTCACCGAAGAAAGCTCCGTTTGGCGGATGTTTTTTGATGCCGCTTCAAGAACAGGCCCCAAAGGCCAGATCGTCGCAGGAGTGGGGTAGTCTTAGTCTCTCCCGATCAGCTGATCATCCAGCGTGCTTACTCTCTTTCAAAGCCATGCTCCAACAATGTTGCCGAGTACAACGCGCTCATTATGGGACTCCAGCTGGCACAACTGCTGGGGGTGGATCATCTGGAAGCCTACGGCGACTCGAAACTCGTCGTAAACCAGATCCGAGGGCAATACGAGGTTCGCCATGAAGATCTGATCCCTTACCATGAAGTCGCATTGAACATTATTTCAACCTTCACCGGGTTCTTCATCGAGCATGTACCTCGTCTACAAAACCTAGAGGCTGATGCTCTGGCTGGCCTCGCGGCCTCATTAGCAGCACCCCTTGGGACTCAACACTACGTCACGGTAGTTGGCCGAGACTTGGTTTGTCCTAGAAACAACCTATGCTTACGCATGGACCACGTCGTGCCGACAAGTACTGGTGTTAATGTTCGAGACTGGAGGTTTCCGTTTATCGACTTCGCCGTCCACAAAATTCTTCCAGAGGACCCGAAGGACGCCGTATCAGTCAGAAGAAGTTCTATTCGATTCTATTATGATACAGCCACTAAAATGTTGTACCGACGCTCCTATGATGGGCTTCTCCTTCGATGCCTGTCCAACGAAGAGGCGACCGAAGCTCTTCGAGAAGCTCATGACGGAACTTACGGAGCTCATCAACCTGGTCCTAAGTTGCAGGATCGACTGCGACGCATGGGCTACTATTGGCCAACCATGGCCGCTGATACTGTCGACTATGCTAAGAAGTGCCATGCGTGCCAACTTCACGCAGACTTCATTCATACGCCGTCAGAACTACTACATCCTACAGTGGCCTCCTGGCCCTTCGAAGCCTGGGGCATGGACATTGTAGGACCGATCACCCCTCCTTCATCGAGGGGGTACCGCTTCATCCTGGCCATTACCGATTACTTCTCCAAGTGGACAGAAGCAGTCCCATTGGCGGAAGTAAAGAGCTCCAGGGTGGTCAGCTTTATCAAACACCATGCCATTTACCATTTTGGAGTACCCAGGCGGATCATCCATGATAATGGTCCTTAGTTCATCAGCTATATTTTCAGCAGATTCTGTGATAAGAATCGCATTCAGAATGTGGCCTCAACCGCCTACAATCCGGCAGCAAACGAATTGGCCGAGGCGTTCAACAAAACTATCGTTAGGCTGCTCAAAAAAGTCGTATCATCCAACAAACGCGACTGGGACGAAAAGCTTGGCGAATGTCTTTGGGCCTACCGCACAACGGTACGAACCCCAACAGGCAACACACCATTCTCCCTGGTCTACGGGAGTGAAGCGGTACTGCCTCTCGAGATCCAGATACCCTCACTCCGCGTAGCAATCACAAACAAACTCACAGAAGAGGACAATCAACGTCGTCGTCTGCGGGAGCTGGAGGCACTTGACGAAAAGCGTCTCCTAGCTCAACAACGTATCGAACTCTACCAAGCCCGTATATCACAGGCTTTCAACAAGAAGGTCAAACAGAGAACTTTTCAAGTTGGCGACCTGGTTCTGGCAGTCAGGAGGCCGATGGTGTTAACTCACAAGACACCAGGAAAGTTCGAGCCCAAGTGGGAAGGACCTTTCATCATCGAGACGGTATACTCAAACGGTGCTTACCGCCTCGCCAAACCCAATGGGGACTTGTTCATGATGCCCATCAACGGCAAGTTCCTGAAGAAGTACTACTCTTGACATTTTTCAGATATGTGCTTCCACAAGGGGATCTATGGACCCAATCATCAGGATTCACAGATAATTCCCTTTCAACAAAATTATACGCTTCCGGAACCCAGCTGTTCCGTAGCATCCTCCAGTAGAAAGATAACTACGTCCACATCACCTCTGAGTTATCCCCATACACCCTATAAAGCGGAATCTTACACTTCGTAAGCCTACGCTATCCTTCATGTTTACCACGTCCACATTACCTCTGAGTAAACATCTCGTACAAACAACCCTTGCGTTGTCGTACATTGATCGCAGAACTTCCACGTCCACATCACCTCTGAGTTGTTCAGCGTATCCCCCAGGATCATTCCTACCACGTCCATAATACCTTTGAGTAGGAAGATTCTATCATTTAAACCCCAATGATTGCCACGTCCACATTACCTCTGAGCAAACATGTTGGTTCCTTCAAACTTATTATCTGTACCTAAAAGCCAAGGTGCGTAAAAGATAATAGGTCCACACAAATCATCAAGTTCATGATAACAAAAATGAACACATCACAAAAAAGTTGCGTACTTCTTTATTTTCTAAAAAAGAGAGAGCACAGAACTACACTATTCCCCAGCAAGAGTTGTAAAAATATAAAAAGGAGACGCTCCAGTCCCTAAACATCTCCAGGGTTAGCTGAGAGCTCTCTAACTCGACGTCTCAAGTCGGCTGCATAAGTCTCCACAGTCGCCAGGACTCGACGCTCAGCCCCTTGACGCATCAATTCAACAGCCTCAGCGGAAGTATCATTCTCATGCTTCTCATCAAGCTATTGTCGCTGCCGAGCCAGGACAAGAGCCCGGTGAGTGAAGGTTGCTTCCTCCTTCTTGAATGCTACGTGTTCAGCCTGGACACGTTCGGCATCTAACTGGAGTCGGGCCCGTTGGTCCTCAAGGCGGCACATCTGGACGTTGATCTCCGCGATATTAGCGTCCAACGCAGCTCGCGTTTCCATTGTCTCCTTCATGGACTGAGACAACTGCCCTACCGCAGCCTCAGTCTCAGCCACCTCGTGCTCCCAGATGCTCACAGTGGCCTGGTAGGAAGACTCAATCTCGGCGATCAACTTCTCCTTCTCCACATCTATCAAGACGGAAAGGTCATTTCGCTGGATGCGCTGAAGTTCCGTGAGCCGCTGGTCCAGCTCGATCACCGAAGCCTCCAGGATCTCGGCCATATGGTCGTGGCCTTGGTAAACGGGGATCAGCTGGATATAAGGCATTGCCAAAGTTCTTGCCGTCGCAAAACTCCTGTTGGCATCCATCACCGCAGATACACCCCTCTGCAGCATTTTATACACCCCCTCGACGATGAATTTCACATATTCATCTGCGTCCGCCAGCACCTGCGACGTCATAGCAGGAGTTGGAGGGGCTACTGTAGTTAGCGGACCGAAAGAAGATCCGCCAACCTCAACCTGCGAGACTGGAATCTCGGTATCAATAGGCTCTTCATCAACATGGGATGGACTGTTAGCCCGAGGAGCCGAAGGAACAGAAGAAGCCGGCACAGGCGTCGAGATAGTACCCTAAGTAGGAGGAGCAACAGAGGGTTCCACACCCTTACCCTTCTTAAGTTCGGAGGAACCACCGACGTCAACGGCCACCTCTTCTGTCCCCAATATCCTATCAGCGGTCGGTACCTCCCCTGGCAGAACGGGGAGATCAACACTCATCTCCTGGCCCACCCCGGGAGACAGGACTGGCAGATGAGTCTCATCTTTCTCAAGTCCCTCTACAGGGACAGGATCTGTCGCTACCGCCTGATCGGTAGCCACCTCAACTTCCACGGGTGAGGCTGGGGTAGGACTCGGCAATGATACAGCCGACCTCCCCTCATCATGACAAGGAGGGGAATCAACCCTCTCCTCTATTCCAACCATATCTGTTGCCTCCGTAACAGACTCTTGCAATGCTGGAGGGACGTCATCGGAAGGCGATGAACTCCAATCCACTTCATTATCAGGATGCCTCGAGTCCGCGGGACCCTCAACGTCCAAGGCCTCCACGACAGATTGTACCTTTCCGGAAGTTGTTACAACCTCCATAATTCTTTCAACAAAGTCAGAAGATACTAAAATCTCCGCAGGAACATCTTCGGGACTCTCTTCCACGGAAGACATTATCATCGGTGGAACGCGCTCATCAGAAGAGCTTGCCACCTCCTTCGGTTTACTAACACCCGGTTTTGAAACACGGGTCTTCTTCTTCGATCCCTATAAGAAGAAAAGCATAAGTCACCAAAATGACAAGATGAACCAGAATTACGGAGGATGCCTTACCTCAGTAGGAACTGATCCCGCTGGCGTTTCAAGTGGCACTCATGTAGCCTTTGGAGTCGACGTCTTTCTCGGCCTTTTTGGTACAGAAGAACCAGCTTCTGTGTCGGCCTGCCTCTTCCCAATAGACGGATCTCTCACTGGTGCTGCAGCAGCAGCCCGATACCCTGCCAATTCTGGTGGACGATATGATCGGACTGCCATCAACATATTCGCCGTGGCCTCCAGCTGAGTTCCAATGATGAAAGTAGTCTCCCTGTCATAACCAGAAGACGCAGTATTCATAGTGCAATACAGCTTGGCGGCCGAATACAGGATCTGTGGCCGAGGGTTATAAACGGGCGCCGTAAACTGAACACCAGTACACCCGGCATTGTAATATTGCCAGCCCCGGGCTCCGTCCAGCAAACTACCGATGAACCCCAGACTGCTACTTGGATTCCGTAGCATCAGATGAGTATAGCCAAACTGGCGAGCAAACCGGCTGGGCAGATATGGCTCTAGATAACATCTATTTTGGTTACGGTAGACCAGGTGAGAAGGCCGAATGCTTTGCAACCAATGGAAATCCTATTTTGGCAAAGTAATCGCATCTTCGCCCGAGTCAACTAAATCTTGATCGGCCTCGAAATCTTTGAAGATGGGGCCAACCTTGACAATCTCCCACCCCTGAAGGTAGGACAAAACCCTCCTACAAACGGGAACGCCAGTGTATAACAACTTTCTCTTGTAGAAGCGGCGGATGAAGGCATCTCCTTCAACATGATCCTCCTCCGGACCGGGACTCATCACGTTCGGATGATGCAAAATCAGCCATCCCATAAGATAATGGGAGGGCAGCTCGGCCCGGGGAAAGTTGTCGTTGTTTCCTTTTCCGTGGATCACATCGTCAGCAAAGGACCTCAAACCCCGCAACAGGTTACACACCATCGCGGGAAGGAGAGCTAAAGGTCGTCCAAAGGTGAACTTCACGGCAGGCAAAATGAGGTTCCGATGTACCCTCTCTACGGTACCAGATCTGCCCGCAAACACACAATCTCGGAGCCATATCATCAAGTATGCTGTCAGCACCGCTTTAGACGACATTCGGTGTGCACAGTGCCAGAAGCAGCTATACGCGTTCTCACCATCCTCATTGGAATGAGGAGTCCTCTCGTCCAGCCGACTTATCTCAGAAGTCACTTTCGCAGGTTTCAGCCCTTGCGGAGTCGTAAACCGAATCCTCGAGGGATCTATCAAATCCTGCTTGAAAACATAATCCCTCCAAGCAGTCACATGAGGCTGAGTCTTGACTTTGTCCTTCCGATGCATCAAATAATGATGGCTCGCCACTTCCATGGAGACGGCCATCATCTCCGAGTTCTTATTTTCCAGAACCTGGATCTCTTCATTTGATCGGAAATATTCCTCGTACGGCTCTGAGCCCCAGGAAAGCTTGGACACTTCGTACATCTCGTAGAGAGCCAACCCCAACTCCCCCACGGGAGTGTAGAAGGTACCAGTCTGGGTATTGAACAACTCCAAGAGTGCAAGGAACATAGGCTTATTGAGATCCACGCCAGCCTGCGTGGCACGGATGGCGGCTGTCAGCCCAATCTCCTTAAGCTCAGCCTTGAACTTCGAAAGCACCCAAGTGGTCAACTTGTCCTACCTCGAGATATGATGACACCAACCTTCGACCCTAAAGCTACCTTTCGGGTACACGAACTTCGATGTCAGCATCCGGTTCGCGAAGGTTGAAGCATTGATGGCAAAAGTGTCAGTTGGAACTTTACTGTAGAGGCTCCCGGGACGTAAAGTTCGGCAACTGAACGAGGGACCGGTTCGTGAAGCAGATAGGGTATCCCTTTGATTTGAGGTAGCATCAATCAAAAGAGCACCTCCTAGGGCCCCTCCCTGAGAAGGAGTAAGATCCTAGGACATCCTTCTCTTCGAAGCTAGACGATAGAAGGCTGTCAGCGACAACTGGCGGTCGAGTTATCGCATGTACAGCACCATGCCTTTTGCTGAAAAGAACCAGTCTTCTTTGACCTTCAGTATCTTCGCTTCCGTGGAGATCAGGCGGTCACCAAACAAAAAGGCGGGTCTCAAGAAGGTCACATCTCCGGATTCAGCAGATTTCAGTTTTCCGCTATCCATCATACTCTGGAGGAAAGTCGACAACTGGTTCTGGATCTGCAGCACCCTTTCAGGAGGTTGATCCTGTAAGATAACACCCTTGGCAGGATTGACAACAGCCTCGTCCAAATCAACTCCCATTTGACAAAGGGAAGCATCCAGAAGGAACTCATTCAGCAGCGGAATCGTCATCGATACTGGCACAACAAAAATCAAAGGTCAGGCAAAAAGACAAAGTGTGTCAAAGCAACCTGGCACATCATCAGGGTGTAAACCCATGTGCCTCAGTGAAAGGCTTCGACGCATCATCAGGGCATAAACCCATGCGCATCAGCAAAGGCTTCGGCGCATTTAGGGTATGAACCCATGCGCGTCCGCAGTTAAACCTCGGTGCATGATAAAGGCCTAAACCTATGCACGTTGGCGGATTAAAACCTCGGCGATGACAGTAGTCCATGCGCGTCGGAAGAGAGTTGTCAACTCAGTCGCATGATCCAAAGACCGCCTGAACAAAGAAAGTAGTGGAAAAGATGACACCCACCCGTCACAGCAGGGCGAACGTCGGCCGAAGTCACAATAGTGATAGGGGCATCCCCCTCGGCATACTCCACCGGCTCCTTTCCCTTGCCGGCACCGCCGCGAGGGTCTTGGGAGCCATTCTCTCAAAAGAAAAAAGTTAGGGTTTTTGAAGAAGAACTCTAAAGAAAGCAAAAGCAAGGAGAAGAAGAACTCTCTCTCTCCATCTCTTGCCTATTTATAGGGCTTGGTCGCACGCGTGACCCGATGATGTGTGATCTCAGCCGTCGCCTCGAGTTCTGTGAAGAGATTACAGCAAACAAAACCAAAAGATCATCATTAATCTTTTCGGTTACCGAGGCATCATCATTAACTAAGAGAAGCATGCGCCCGAACATGCATGCGCCCCAACAGTCATGTGCCCTGACCTCCATGCTTATTATTCAAAGTATTCCAAAACTTATCCAAAAGTTTTGAAAACTTTGAAGGAGGTCTTGTAGAAGCATGGAATTTCACAACCAGAAAGCCCATGCGCCAGACACTACATACGCCAGAGCTCGGACAAAATACGTCACAGCAAAAGCAACAAATATAGACATAGAAAGTGAACTTTTTATTTCACATATAAAAGTCTATTACATGTCTAGAGAAGGCTGTACAAAGGAAAACTTCTACAAAGAAAAGATCCTAAGTCTACGGCCGGCAGCCACCATGCACCTCCAGTCAGGCGCAGCAGTCACCATGCGCCTTCAACCGGGCGCATCCCACCATGCGCCCTCAGCAAGGCGCATCCCTTCAGCAGTCACCATGCGCCTTCAACCGGGCGCATCCCACCATGCGCCCTCAGCAAAGCGCATCCCTTCAGCAGCTCAGTTATGTGCATCCCCAGTTATGCGCATCCCTTCAGCAGCTCAGTTATGTGCATCCCCAGTTATGTGCATCCCTTCAGTAGCCCAGTTATGTGCCCCTCTTCCAGCCAGGCTCACCTGATAAATACTTCGACTAATGAAGGATTTAACCCTCTGGCTGGAACCGAGGAAGAGAAGAGCACCGTAAATCTGTGGCCAGGGGAGGCTTCAAAAGAGCCTCCAAAGACCAAGGAGGATCGTAATCGAAATACGGCTAAAGGAGCAGCTTTCAACACAACCAGAGTGGGCAACACCCACTTTGAAGGAAGAAAGAGCCTAGCACCGCCATTCCGATCTACGGCCCTTCCGGAACAACGGAGACGAGGCCCGAGCATCCCTATCTTTGGATGCAACAGGCACCTTCCGCCTGCCTCGAAAGCCCTCGACTCTGTCTTTTGGATGTAACAGTCACCTTCAAGTGCATCAATGACGACATGGCGTCTCATCTTCACCCACGGGAGCACTTCGTCAACAGAGTGCACTCGAGTACCCAAGTTCATATTGGAAGTACGTGAGAGAACGAGAAGCAAACCTTCTCTCCATTCCACTATTTATAGGCCGGGCAGATCAAACCTACGTGCCAAGTGGATGGCTCTCCGAATTCTGAGCAATGAACTTGCATTTAATGGATGAACCGGACGCCTCGAATTCAGCCAAACGGCTATTTAAAGCACTCGAGGAACGAAACAGCCGCACGCACCCTTCGACTTCAGGCGCATCACACAGACGCGCCCTTCAGAACCAAGCACATCATAGAGGATGCGCCCCCATGCATCCCCATACACAGTGGAATGCCAATCGATGCGCCCCCTCAGCTGTCCATCGAATGTCAGAAACATTAAATGCTGAACTGACAGAGTTGGCAGCATACCTCCCATAGTCTGAACGGTTGACAGCTTTTTCAGAAAACGAAGCGTCGGCAACGTCAGCATCATCATGACTTCTTCGACGGCTACTACCACGTGGCCACTCAACCACCTGCATGCGCCTCTGTAGCCATGCGTCCATATCTGCATGCGCCTCAAAAGCCATGCGCCTCAGACTCTTCACTGATCCCTAAAGACAGAAGAAAAGTCTCCATTTGAAGCTCTGCATGCGCCTCAAAAGCCATGCGCCCTAGACTGCTCTCTGATCCCAAAAGACAGAAGGAAAGTCGCCTGTATGCGCCTCAAAAGCCATGTGCCCAGAATGGTTCGTGCCTTATAAAGGTTACGAGCCAAAGTCTCCTCATGCACCCAGTTCTAGGCGCATTCTACCAGATCATTCCCCACCAAATCCGAGATCTCCGAGCCATGGGTCGATGACACATGTCCTTTGACTCAACTCATCCAAGATCTCAGCAACAGAAAGATCTTCTTTTCTGCTACGTGTCGGCTCACAACAGCAGTATAAAGAATTCAACCCCTCGATCAGGGCGCATCATCCATGCGCCTCCATCAGCAATCTCTACGTGGCATCCCCACGCACCGGCGCATCTTACATATGCGCGCATGAGCAGCCAACCTGCCCAGCTATAAATAGAGGGATCATTTCCTTCTTCCACACCTACACACGGATAAGACAGAGAACATCCAACGAAGGAACATATCACCAGAGAGGCAGATACAGACACTCAACGTCTTTCTCCTCTCAGCAAGCTCCAGCACCCAGAGCAATCTAAACCTTCAGAGAACCGATAACCGTCGTCAGCTCGTCAACGGAGTCAACGCATTACCACTCGCTCCATCGGCACAAGGGACCCAGATAAACAAAAGTGTACTCCTAGGACTACGTTTAAAGTCCTATATTGTAACACTGTTCTGTTTGTATTGAAATTTGTAATCAAACAATTTTAATGGCAAACACCGATAAATGGTAAGAATTCTAAGTTCTGTTCAGACGAAGGGTTACAACCCCGGTCCTTGTTTGGTTTACGGGTTGTAACCTGGTTATCTGAATAGTTCCATGGTTATCTCGTCCTATATCATCCTGATGTATTTTCTTTATTTCCAGTTCTTACTTTTATTTATATCTTGTGCTGATTGCTGGTTTTAGTTCCTAAGTAAAACTTCCTTTGTGGCACTTGCTCTTTCTGGGGTCTGACCCAGCTGGTTTTGTGTGGCCAGATTTTAGAGCAGCTCCAGAGGATCTATCGACCTTCCAGCCAAATGGTGGCCACTAGACGGAATCCTGGCAACGAGTGGATTTATTTTTGATCTCCCACTCTATTGTAAAAATATTCTTTTGAGGCGTTTAGCCGACGAGCACCTGTTTAGCTCGATTGCACTTTACTTACTGTCTGCCTACGGGCTGTAACATGATTGACAGATCCTAGGGTTGATCATGTATGACTAAACTCTTGCTAGTCCTAACATTTTGTAACGACTAGCTTCATGATCAGCTGAATATGTAATGTTTGGGATGCCTTACTATTGTATATTTAATGATCATACTTCTTGTAACCTTTTACTTACTTGCTTGTGATTGAGACACTAGGCTTGTTCATGGCCTTAAGAGACTGTTGGCTTGTAGATAAACCTTCATGTATCTAGACAGTCGTGACCGTATAGCGAGATGGATTCCATTTTATATACGTAGCTGGCTATGTCTGCTCCCACTCTCCAGTATTCTGGTTCTGGGGCGTGACAGTGATGGTGGTGTCGACGGGTGGTGTTGGCTGGGTCGGTGTCGGCAGTGGTGGTGGTTGTGGCAGGGGGTTAGGATTAGGGTTAGGGTTTAGGAATTAGGGATTTAGAGATTAGGAAATTAGGATTTTGTATTGTGTCGGGGTTGTCGACACGAGAGGGAATCATATATATGTAAAAATAGTGGAATAAGAATTTGGACGGAGAATACGAACACGATGCACGTAGATTTGTGGAAAAATTATTGTGGATGAATAATGAATTGGAGGAGTACCTGCCTATTTATAAGATGTGAAAATTTCCAGTTGGATATTGATTAGGATTATTCAAACCCAATTTAGATAATTCAATCTATAATTCAAATCCATAATCAAATCCAAATTCAAATTAAATCCAATTTAAATTCTTTTAGTTTAAAATCAAATCAATTTCAAATATAAATATTAATTTAATTATTTAAATAGATCCATAAAATCAAATCAAAATTTAAATTGCCACAATAACTTCCAAATATATTTTTCAAATACCAATAATAATAATTTCGAAAATAATAAATATTTTTAAATATCTTTTCGAATAATAAAATATTAATGTTAATAATTTTGAAAATAAAATAATATATAAATTTAATTTAATGTACCTCATATGCAAGGAATAAAATAGTTTTTTTCTAAATTATCGCTAATAAATAAATAAAAAAGTAATAAGATTTTGGTCATCTCAATACACAACTTTAAGCAAAATACAAATACAAATAATTATTTAATTTTTTTTGAACGATAAAAATAGAAAAAAATTTCAAAAAAATATGTACGCTCGCACATATTCGCACTCGACGAGCAAGAAAAATAAAATTTTATGCGCGACGTACAATACAAAAATTTAAATCAATACCAAATTTAAAAAAAATATAGTAGAAATTTAGGGGTTTTATACCATTTAGGAAAATCTGACCAACGCCTGTAATTGATCCAAGCCACATATCCGATTTCCTCTTCTTTACTGTCTCAATTGAGCCCGCATAAAATTCTACTACTCGTTTATCCTTTACAGTAGGAGGACATCTACTACTCAAGAAACTAGAAGAGGAAGACGAAGGTCCCATAGGAATGCTTTGACAAGGAAAAGATGTCGATGAAGAACATGGAGGGTATACTTGCTCCACAAATAGATCAAAGCTCACGTCATGGGTACCATTGAAACCCTGTCACGCCCCAGAACCAAAATACTGGAAAGTAGGGGTGAAACAAAGCCAGCTACGTGTATTAGAGTATGTCAGTACCCCAATATACGATCAAACTGTCTAGAAGACAAGTGGGAAGACTCTAGCATGCCACTGACGACTCCTATGGTCGAACAAATCCTATCTCAAACAACAACAACAAGTATCAAGAGTATATCAAATATGAAAGTAAAGAGGCGTCCCAAAATACTATATCATACATGATCATGAAGCTAGTGAATACAAAATACTACATTAGCAAAGTACCAATATACATGATCACTATATCAGTCTAAATCTAATATAATACATCATGTTGACCGAAGTCTAAGAAAGTCTCAAAATAATAGGGCTAACACATGTCCTAGCTAACACCACCAAAATGAAATGAAACACGAGCGGTACAAAAAGGGAACCCACTCGCGAGGAGGAACAACCGCAGATCTAAGCATGCGGCAGGTCATCCAGAGAAAGGTAGGAAGAATCCTCGGGCTCCAACGGTAAATCTGGCCAAATAAAACCAGTGGGGTCAGGCCCCAAATAGCAAGTACCACAAGGAATCTCGAGGTGCACGACAAAACCCAACAACAACACAATAACATAATGACAGAAGTAAATAAATGCGGATCGAGACTAGTGCGGTATCAATGCACGTATCTCAAGAATATAAATGACTGAATGGAAATACTGAACAATATAGCTATGGAACAGAAATAATACGATGAGCAACAAGGGGTTTAGGAACTACTAGGAATCGGAGCTACAACCCTTAAACCAAACAAGGACCGGAATTACAGATCTTTTCCCTAGCAGAACTTAGCCTCTGGCCACTCACCGACACAAGAACATATAAGGTAACGCACAATCAAAAGTGCACGGCCAATTATTACCTACGGCTTGCTATCATTAACTAGCTAAGGTTATCACAACCCTAATTACTAGTATGCAAGTTGAGGATTTTTACAACTACCAGACTACAGATACCCGGATGTCCAGGGGCACCGAGTAGTACATCTATTGCCCAACAAGACTGCTGGCAGATGAAACGTGTCTAGACTTGTAACATAAACAACCATATCATATACTAGTAAAAGAAAACATATAACTGACTATGCGTAACCCGGCACGACATGTGACTCGATCGTATATCAATACGCACAAACTTGGTAGGTCATGGAGCCCTTGACTAGCAGGGTTGAACCATGCCTCATGGGGCCCTTGGAGCTCGGGGTTGGTAGTGTGAATTTCCTCCTACAATGATCTACTTGAATTTACTAGTAATTTACCTTATCATATTCATGTCAAGTTCTCAAGTCGTGGACACTCAAGAATTTCCTAAGATTATGTGTGTTATGTACGAGTAATTCATAAGTTATCACTTATGAACATCCCCGTACTAATATCACGTGATACACGGAATAATACTCACACTCGATTGTCCAGTGCCAAGATGCAATAGATTATCATTCAACAAGTTATATCCACGATTTCAAGAAAGAACATGTACTCATATCTCGGGCCTAGAAATCAATAAGAAAATCAAGTCATGAGTGCACTACTACGAGCCACTAAATCGAGCTAGACATATATAGTAATCTGGAGTGCACCATAACAGGCCACTATCTATAATCTGGACATAGAACAATACGTGAACATAAGCATGTACCATGTATATAGAGTGTACAATCATTCTTTAACTATCCAAGGTCATTTAGTCATGTTAAGAGTCTATTACAATCGAGAAAATATCAAAAAATGGACAAAAACGGGCAAAAAACGGACAAAAACAGACCAAAAATAGCATAAAACAGCTTATCCGACGGATTACTGCGGATTACCGGCGGATTTTCCGAAGTGTCACAACAAGTTTTGTGGTGCAAGTTTCTATTTTCCGACGGATTTCTGCAGATTTCCGACGGATTTTCCGAACCGTCACAGAAAGTTGATTTTTGAAAACTCAAAACTTGTTTCGGCCATAAAAACTTCGTTTTAAATCAAAATTCGGACTTTCAAAAGTCAAAATCGCATGAAATTTAATTCCCTACAACATGGGAGTATTAATTTTCACAAATTAAAACATTTGATAGATAAATACCTCAAAATACTCGAAAATTGTATCTAGAAACTCAGATCTACGCAATATTGTCGATCAAAACCAAAAGTGTTATATATTAAACATGTTAACAATTTAGAGGAGCATATTATAGAACAATAAAACTTTAATTTCTATGGAAAACAAAAATATAGCATGATCATGTCACTTTTGAGCAAGATGTACTTGCCTAGGTTTTAGAAACCGAGCCTAATCTTCTACTCCACCACCAAGAGGGGTTCCGAAACCACACTCTAGGCCTCAAGGCCAAGCCTTCCTAAGATTGAGGAAGAGAGAAGAAAGTGAAGAGGAAATGGAGAAGGAAAGAAAAGAGAGGAGAGAGAAACTAATAGGATATATATAGAAAGGGTTAATTAATCGTGACCGTTGGATCGTGATCCATGTCAAAATCTAGATCAATCCTAGCCATTTAAAGAAAACCAATTTGTAGGAACGAAATAGTAAAGCGTAATACTCTAGAGGGGGGTGAATAGAGTTGGCAGCGGAATAATGCTAATTAAAAAAGTTAGCAGCACAATCACAGAATATTAATCACAATTGAAATAAAGTAAAGACAGAGTTAAGAGAGCAAACGCAAAGACAGCGATGTATACTGGTATCCCTCTGTTGAGGACTAATCCAGTCGGTAGAACTCTTGCTACTAATTGAATCCACTATTGAAAAAATCGCAAGTTTTCTTACGAAGTCCTTGCAACTTCTACAACGCGAGCTTTGATACGAAGAACTCGTCCAACTTCAAATGTGAAGAGGTATTCTTCAATCAAGCCTTCTAATTATAATCTCTCAGAAACTTCTAGACCGTACCGCACTGGCAAATCGACTAGAACATTGTAATTGGCTTGGGATCTGAAATTGAAAGCTCTAGAAAACTCTTTGAAAGACTGAAAGCTTTAGATAGAGAGAAGATTGAAAGTGAATGAGTGTGTTGAAATGATCGAAATCCTTCTCTATTTATAGGACTTTCAAAGGCAGACTTCTGACAGAATTCGGGCAGAATTCGGGCAGAACTCTATGAGCAAATCTCGGTCAAATCCGCAACTGCAGGAGGACCAAGTTCCAAGGATTCAAAATCACAACGGCCACTAACCGAACTCTGGCCGAACTCTGGCCGAACTCGGTCCGAGTTCTGTCATGGTTAAGTCAGGGTTTAGTTAGGGATTTGAAAAAACTTTTTGGTGATTTTTGAAAACCTTTTTGAAAACCTTTTTGTAAACCTTTTTGAGAGGTCATTTTAAAAACATTTTCAACTCATTTGAGGGAAGCCTATTTGCCAGTACGACTCGGTGTACAACATATTCCTAGACTCAAATAAAATGAAAATACATTGCATAAGAAATTACATACTCGAGTAGGCAAACAGATCTTCGGTCTTGAATCCAGTGGATAGTCATTCTTGATCATGTTCAAGAGTCCGAGATGTCCCGACTAGTTTTGTATATCCAGACAGAGTTTATTCAATTATTAAAATCAGGTTTGACCAAATGACCAAATGGGCCAACAATCTCCTCCATTTTGATAATTGACAAACTATGAATGATATAACATTAAGCTTGTTCAAAATATCAAAAAGAAGTAGAATTGTTCATATCCTGTATTATCTCAAAAAAAAATGTTAGATCGTTAATTTTTTCCCCCTTTGTCACTTAGCAAAATAATTGCAAAAGATTAAGCTCCCTCGCAATCAAATGCATAAGTAACAAATAGTGAGAAAACTTATAAAAAAAATAAGGCATAAGACTAGAGAAATATCGCAGGCATGTATTGTAAAAGAAATAAAATCATCACAGGCATGTAATTTCACAGGCAGTTATAAGAATGAAGCAATATAAGAAATAGTGCTAGCATAAACTGGAAATGAAACAAAGTGCTAAAATAAACTGAATGCCATAAACTAAGGCAAAATCAACATGTCTATGAAAATAAAAGAGTACTGAAGCATACTAAAAAGTGCTAATAAAAGTACTGTTAATAACTTGGAATGTCGGAGCATTTCCAAGTGCACAATAAAATATCTCTCAAAATCTCATAGTCACATCTCCTCATCATCATCATCAGCAGCTCGACTAGCATGTCCTGAAGTACCAGCTCCAGAGGTACCAGCGTGTCACGACCCGCACCCACTGTTAGGGTACGAGAATGTAACAACGCCCAGCCTACGCCGCAGTGTCGGCAGTAGAACGCTGTCCTAGGTCAATCATCTATCAATACCAAAGTACCTGTACAGTTTATACTCTCCGAATGGAGGTGACATAACAATATACATCTCAATCACATCTAGGGTAGAAGAACGAAAGACAGATAGATAGATAGTAACTCAAGAGAACAGTATCATAGATGAATAAGTCTAAGTGTCTAGTACAACATAATATCCAGAACTGTCAACTCATAATACAAAAGTCTAAGAGTCTATACATCTCCACATCTCAAAATATAACTCAGAAAGTGAGACAAAAGTAAATATAGAAAAGACTGTCTAGACTAAACTGGTCTAGACTACTGGAACAACATCCTCAGCTGCAGGTGGATCCTGCTGGGGGTCCACAACATAAGTATCATCTAGTCCTGCTCTATAATAGGTAGACACCAGGGCCTCCTCCTCATCCTCTGTAATATTTTCAACAGGTCCAATCAGGACGGGAACGAGCACAATACATCTCACGCAGTGCATAGCAGGTTAGAAAATACGATACAGGCAATAGAGTAAGATACATGAACTGCTGAAAGGAAATATACGCTGTAAAAGAGATAGCTGTAATGAAATATCTACTGTATATAGAGAACTGTAAGTGACTAGTGATGTAGAGCACAAGATAGGCATATGAATAGCTAGAATTTATACATGATTACACTACTGAGTTTGCACATGATTACACTACTTTGGAATTATTCACATGTCCACTTCTACTCCCCTGTTACCCCAATCAATACACAAAGATCAATACAAGTTACGTTATTGTACATGATATCACATGGGGCCCATGAAAGGGTGCACATGATAGTATACATGAGGGCTCAGTAAACATGAGAGTACATGATCACATGAGTGCACGTGAATAATGGAAGCATAGGAGTACATGATGATAGTGAAACACACATAACATGAAGTACCCGATGCTCCCGAGGGGGATAACATCTCATGTAAAGATCCATATAGTACCAATCCGTGTTACCAACGTGACAGCAACAAGTAAAGTAATCTAGAGCAAGAAGTAAAGCCTGAACAAGTATGAAATGGTCAGAGAATGTACTCGCCTGATAACTGAATGTCTGAAGAGGATATACTGTCTGAGGAGAGGTGTATGGCTCCTAATCAGAGCAATATAAGTCACAATGTATCCACAATGGTAAAAATAAAGTATACAATGCATACTACATGATTCTAGGTCAATCTGGTCAAAAGTCAACTCTTGGTCAACTCTAATAGTCAAACTAGATCACAGGAAGTCATACTTGGTCAACTCTAGACAATTCTAACAGTCAAACTAAGTCAACTTAAGTCAAATTTAGACTAATCAAGGTTCCGGTCAACTTTAGATTAGTCAACAAGGTAATTGGATCAAGGGTCAACTATCCAAGTCAACTCTATAAGGTTAACTCAACTAACCATAGGCTAACTCGTCTTAGGTTACCTAAGATACCATAATACAAAGCTAAGGTATAACCAACTTCTTATATAAGGTATACCACATATAAATATACAGTACAATACAACCTTAACCTTAAAATCAAGCTAAAACCATAGTCTAACTCAAATCAAGACTTAATTCCTAAGTATTCTACTTAACCCCATACACATCTTCATTTACATAGGACTACTCATTTAACTTTAAGTCACAATTTACCCATGAATGGGTCAAACCATAATCAACTAGTCAACAGTCTAGGGTTTAGTCAAACCTAGATCATTAAGTCATTTAGAGTTCATCTAAATCCTTTCTAGGTCAATTAGGTCAAGGTTTGACCTATAGTTGACTTTGGTCAACCCTGGTCAACACTAAAAGTCAAACTGGTCAAACTAGTCCAAGTTAGGTCAAACAATGTTAAACTAGTTAGGGTTAGTCAAACTAGTCATTCTAGGTTAGTTTAAGTCAAAACTAGGTTAAGCTAGTTCAAATTGACCTAAGGTTGACCTTGGTCAACACTTAGTCAAATTGGGGTCAAACTAGCTAAGTCTTGGTTTACTAGTCAATTAGGGTTAGGCCTAATGGCCATAGGCTAATAGCTATAGCCCATAGGCTAGTAGCTTAGGTCAACTAGTTCTAGGTTTACCTATATAGATATATATATACATACACTATATAATGTAAAACCTATATATATAGCCACTATATATAAATACCCATATACCCCACATATATATATATAACCATATATACACACTACAATATATATATAACATATATACATACATAATGTATATGTATAATATACCTAATATATATTATATACAATATATATATAGAGAGAGAAGTAATGAGAGTGGGACATAAAGTGAAAGAGAGAGTGAATGAACAGTGAGAGAGAGAGGGCTGACAGTAGACAGGAAAGGGGAGGGGGTCCCAGAATTTCTGGAACCAAATCCAGCCCCATACACACACACACAGTCACATATATACATACATGTATATACACATGTATATACATGTATACACTCTAAAAACCCACCTACACACATACATACATATATACTACATATATATACACTTAAATCATACTAATACATGCATAAATCATAATGAAAATAGATTTGAAATTCAAATTGGAAAACTGGAAATTAATCCTAAATCTGGAAATACTGGACTGTGTATAGGTAACTAGGGAAAACTCGATTTTACATACGAAACCAAGCTAAGACTCGACACTAGCGGTTGGTAATTAAAGCCCCACACATACACTAGTGTCCTAGGTCACTGACACGACACCACGACACAGTTTCACGTGTCCAAATACGCAAAAACACGACTCGGGTAAACACTGATACACGAACACAGTGTACAGCGTCGTACACGTGTTCATGTGTCTCGTGGACACACCACGAGACACGACACGACTCGTGGTCACACACACGTGTAGCCCACACATAGGGCTACACGATGGACACTCTGTTATGTGTCCACGTGTCGTATAGGGTCGACACGAGACCCGTATCAGTCGAGGAAACTCGACTGATACGTGCGGTTTGGACCGCATCGTACAGAGATGCACACGTCTCGTGCTCGCGACACAGGACACGAAGCACCACATGCTCGTGTCCACGTGTACGCCACGAATAGGGCTTCATGCCCGTGTCACTACGAGACACCCTAGTGTCGTGTCCATGCGACACGACACGCTCAAAGTTGGCTCTGTGCGTGTGTGCACTGTCAGCCCGTGTCCAGTGTGAGTGACTTTTCTCACTCGATACGACACGAGGCGACACCAAATTTTGGGGGCATGTGCGCAGACATTGCCCCCTCGTATCCACAAATTTTCTCGTATCCTAGTGTCTTGTGCAGGGAGAACCAAGGGGGTGGTAGCAGGGCACATTTACAGTGTTCTGTGCACTGTGTCCAGTGTGTGAAACTGAGAGCTTCGTATCCAAATTTTGGACACGACACAACCCAATTTGTGCTCAGTGTTTTAGGGTTAGGTTTAGGGTTAGCTAGGCTAGGTTTTGGTTCAAAAAGTTTTGGAAAACAGTGTGTATTTACACTATGACAGTGAACAAAAACAGTGAGCATAATTAAGGTTTTTATATGTAGGATACGTGTCCGATACGACACCAAACAATTTCTAGATTTCACCAAACCATACCCACAGCTAGGTTATAACTATATGCATGCAATAATGAAGAAAAAATAGTATATTAACTAGGTTTAGATATATTTACCTCTATGTGTGCAAGGTCTTGAATTTCACTAAATGAGGGTGTGTATCCTCTAGCCTCAACTTGTCCTTCCTTGGTGAAACTTAAGTAGCTCACTTCCCTAGGCTCCCTTAGATTGTAGGTGACCTAATGGAGAAAACTAGAGGTTCAAAGCTTGAGAAATGAGAAAGTTATGGTCAAAAGAGTGGAAGGGTTCTTGGGTTTTTCTTAGTTTTGATTTTTCATGAAACCATGGGAATGTGAACTAAGTGTTAGCTATATAGGAGAGAGGGGGGGCAAGGGGGTGTCATGGGGGTGTCTTGGCCGGCCACAAGCATGGGGGGGTTCAAAGCTTCATGGCTAAGCTAAAGACTTTTGTAAAGGGTTTAAGATATTTTGCATAAATCAAGCAAAATATCAATAAGTAAATATCTAGATATTTGTATAGCTTTGACTACCATGAAATATCTAATCCTCTTAGTTTCTAGGTTAGGAACTAACCTCTAGATTAGGGTAACTAGGTTAGGGATTATCAAGTCACTAATCAAAAGTCCATGAATAGTAAAATCTCACTAATCCTACTTAATTCCTAGAAAATTACCAAAATACCCCTTAGGCTAAAAATCACTAAAATGATATTCTAAGCCTATGGTCAAGTTCTCATGGTCATGGCAACTTCTAGGTTAGAGAAAACTAGGGTTTACACTAAGTTATACTAACCAAAATCACAAAGTCATAAGTCATGCCTTAGAAAATGGTTTAACTTAACTAAAATCACCAGAAAATCATACCATGACTAAAATACCACTAATAAATAATAAAAATAATAAATTTTTTTAAAAATCCCCAATTTCAGAAAACAGGGTGTTACAAGTCTACCCACCTTAAAATAATTTCGTCCTCGAAATTTAGATGGTCGCACTCCTCCTAGGTCAACCTCCAACAATCAGGGACGAAGCCACTACCTAGGCAACATACAAGGTCAACAAGCAAAATATGGGTAGTAGACCTATACTGGGTCATGTCCAAAAATTGGCTGGCAGTTTCAGGTCATAAGGTGTCCTCAATTTAAATCGAAGCCAAAAGTAACTCCATGGGGTAAATCAGGATGGAGCATCGGGTCAGAAAAATCGTACTAAGCAATGAAGCATACAATGGTATGCCTGAGTGGGACACTAAGGTCATAGGTGTAGTATGTCATGTCTAGGTTACGTATGTGAAAGTCACGGTAATGTACCTATGATGATCATAATTTAGAGTGGGAAAGGTCTATGGTCTAAATTAAGCCAGAAATTGTGGTACAATAGTAGTACCAGGGGAACAGGTTAAATGGAACAGTCTGTGGTCTCATCTAGATGCACTAGTCATTCTAGATCAATACTGTCCTATGGTATCAAAACGTACAAGCAATCTAGGATGTCCTAATTGGGAAGGTAAGGGAACAACAATCATCAAGGCTATAGGGTCGTCTACCATCCTATATGAAAATAGGTCATTAACAAGTGAGAAATCATTAAAGTTACCATTCCATAAAAAGAAAATTGAAAATTTAGGTACAACAATCACAAATAGATTTTTGTCTTGACATGATCTAAGTTGATCAATTTCAAGATAAACTGGGATTTGGGCAAGATGGGAAATCAATGAAATCAAGTATGAGCACGAGCATCCAATGATGAAGATCCAGGTCATGATTAAATTTAATCCAACTAGATATGAATACGAGGTTCATAGGTGATAAAATAATTCCAAGGAGAATTGTCAAGGCTGTTGCGGACAAGATTCTAGGGCAAGTTTAACTGTCTCCATCCACGTAGATTAATATATGAAAAGCGAACCAAAAATGCAATAGGTTGATCAGACCATCATGCGCCGGTTCTGAATAGATAATATGTTAGAGGGTGCGCACCCAATAAAATATATCATGATCAAGCTCAAAAAAGGATAAGCTTGTAAAACTAAGGATAAATTCATAGCATAAGATATAAGTAAGGGTGGAAATGATGAAAGAAGATACATAGTCCAAGATTCTTAACCAATCGGGTCAAGCATTCAAGGTAAGGTACAAGGTTAAGTATTTGAGGGTTCAAGCAGAACACCATCACATGCCAGGTCGAAAGAATTGAGCCAAGGTGGATCTCTAACTGAAATAAGAACCAATTTAGCATCATGGTAGAGGTTATGGTTTAGCCATTTGACCAGAAAATCATATCAAGAAAATAGAGTACAAGGAGACGGGTTTTAGATGGGACATGGAATACCTACATGAAGGTAGGCTAGTCTAGGTCTTACATGTGAAGTTTGTTGGGAGGTAACAGCTAGTATTATACTCTGAATATCTAGGTCACGGTAAAGGACGTCCAAGGATCTAGAATAGAAAATGGGAGTTCGAGACGTGACAAATTGATGCAAAAATTGAAGAAGATCAAATTAACTCATGAAATCAGGAATCTAGTAAATAATTTAGGAACACAGTCCTAGGGATAGATAGGCTACTAGATGAATATAGTTAGGGTTCGATCAATCAAGGGTCAAGGTTAGAAGGTCTCAATAAAGTCTTGATTTGAGGAAATGTCGAGTAAGTCAGGTTTGGGTTACAGTCACATAGATTGGTAGTAGGAGTTGAGCAAGATGCAAAAATAGAGGGGACAGTTCATTTCAATGAAAAGCAATTAGCAAGAGGATTAGATGGCAAGAAACAGATAAGAGTTTTCTCATAAATGTGATTGAGTACCCTAAAATAAAAGATATTAATCTAACACTAAGAAATTAAAATCAACAACTACAAAAATTTTAAAATTATCAACTAACACCAGGATTCAAAGTTCTACAGTGAATCCTCCAAAATCAAATTTAATCAAGGAAAAAGGAGTTTAAATCGTAATTTCAAATGAGATTCTCAAGGGTCATCCCAGGAATCTCTCAAGGTATCCTAGCAGTGATTGAGTATCCACTCTCTCTAAGCCTATTCCTCAAATCCTATCGCAGGCTGTAGTGATACTCTAGTTCGAATACCACTACATAAACTTGACCTGCATGGGCCACCACTAAAACGTGTCACGACCCGCACCCACTGTTAGGGTACGAGAACGTAACAACGCCCAGCCTACGCCGCAGTGTCGGCGGTAGAACGCTGTCCTAGGTCAATCATCTATCAATACCAAAGTACCTGTACAGTTTATACTCTCCGAATGGAGGTGACATAACAATATACATCTCAATCACATCTAGGGTAGAAGAACGAAAGACAGATAGATAGATAGTAACTCAAGAGAACAGTATCATAGATGAATAAGTCTAAGTGTCTAGTACAACATAATATCCAGAACTGTCAACTCATAATACAAAAGTCTAAGAGTCTATACATCTCCACATCTCAAAATATAACTCAGAAAGTGAGACAAAAGTAAATATAGAAAAGACTGTCTAGACTAAACTGGTCTAGACTACTGGAACAACATCCTCAGCTGCAGGTGGATCCTGCTGGGGGTCCACAACATAAGTATCATCTAGTCCTGCTCCATAATAGGTAGACACCAGGGCCTCCTCCTCATCCTCTGTAATATTTTCAACAGGTCCAATCAGGACGGGAACGAGCACAATACATCTCACGCAGTGCATAGCAGGTTAGGAAATACGATACAGGCAATAGAGTAAGATACATGAACTGCTGAAAGGAAATATACGCTGTAAAAGAGATAGCTGTAATGAAATATCTACTGTATATAGAGAACTGTAAGTGACTAGTGATGTAGAGCACAAGATAGGCATGTGAATGGCTAGAATTTATACATGATTACACTACTAAGTTTGCACATGATTACACTACTTTGGAATTATTCACATGTCCACTTCTACTCCCCCGTTACCCCAATCAATACACAAGGATCTATACAAGTTACGTTATTGTACATGATATCACATGGGGCCCATGAAAGGGTGCACATGATAGTATACATGAGGGCTCAGTAAACATGAGAGTACATGATCACATGAGTGCACATGAATAATGGAAGCATAGGAGTACATGATGATAGTGAAACACACATAACATGAAGTACCCGATGCTTTCGAGGGGGATAACATCTCATGTAAAGATCCATATAGTACCAATCCGTGTTACCAACGTGACAGCAACAAGTAAAGTAATCTAGAGCAAGAAGTAAAGCCTGAACAAGTATGAAACGGTCAGAGAATGTTCTCGCCTGATAACTGAATGTCTGAAGAGGATATACTGTCTGAGGAGAGGTGTATGGCTCCTAATCGGAGCAATATAAGTCACAATGTATCCACAATGGTAAAAATAAAGTATACAATGCATACTACATGATTCTAGGTCAATCTGGTCAAAAGTCAACTCTTGGTCAACTCTAATAGTCAAACTAGATCACAGGAAGTCATACTTGGTCAACTCTAGACAATTCTAATAGTCAAACTAAGTCAACTTAAGTCAAATTTAGACTAATCAAGGTTCCGGTCAACTTTAGATTAGTCAACAAGGTAATTGGATCAAGGGTCAACTATCCAAGTCAACTATATAAGGTTAACTCAACTAACCATAGGCTAACTCGTCTTAGGTTACCTAAGATACCATAATACAAAGCTAAGGTATAACCAACTTCTTATATAAGGTATACCACATATAAATATACAGTACAATACAACCTTAACCTTAAAATCAAGCTAAAACCATAGTCTAACTCAAATCAAGACTTAATTCCTAAGTATTCTACTTAACCCCATACACATCTTCATTTACATAGGACTACTCATTTAACTTTAAGTCACAATTTACCCATGAATGGGTCAAACCATAATCAACTAGTCAACAGTCTAGGGTTTAGTCAAACCTAGATCATTAAGTCATTTAGAGTTCATCTAAATCCTTTCTAGGTCAATTAGGTCAAGGTTTGACCTATAGTTGACTTTGGTCAACCCTGGTCAACACTAAAAGTCAAACTGGTCAAACTAGTCCAAGTTAGGTCAAACAATGTTAAACTAGTTAGGGTTAGTCAAACTAGTCATTCTAGGTTAGTTTAAGTCAAAACTAGGTTAAGCTAGTTCAAATTGACCTAAGGTTGACCTTGGTCAACACTTAGTCAAATTGGGGTCAAACTAGCTAAGTCTTGGTTTACTAGTCAATTAGGGTTAGGCCTAATGGCCATAGGCTAATAGCTATAGCCCATAGGCTAGTAGCTTAGGTCAACTAGTTCTAGGTTTACCTATATAGATATATATATACATACACTATATAATGTAAAACCTATATATATAGCCATATATATAAATACCCATATACCCCACATATATATATATAACCATATATACACACTACAATATATATATAACATATATACATACATAATGTATATGTATAATATACCTAATATATATTATATATAATATATATATAGAGAGAGAAGTAATGAGAGTGGGACATAAAGTGAAAGAGAGAGTGAATGAACAGTGAGAGAGAGAGGGCTGACAGTAGACAGGAAAGGAGAGGGGGTCCCAGAATTTCTGGAACCAAATCCAGCCCCATACACACACACACACAGTCACATATATACATACATGTATATACACATGTATATACATGTATACACTCTAAAAACCCACCTACACACATACATACATATATACTACATATATATACACTTAAATCATACTAATACATGCATAAATCATAATGAAAATAGATTTGAAATTCAAATTGGAAAACTGGAAATTAATCCTAAATCTGGAAATACTGGACTGTGTATAGGTAACTAGGGAAAACTCGATTTTACATACGAAACCAAGCTAAGACTCGACACTAGCGGTTGGTAATTAAAGCCCCACACATACACTAGTGTCCTAGGTCACTGACACGACACCACGACACAGTTTCACGTGTCCAAACACGCAAAAACACGACTCGGGTAAACACTGATACACGAACACAGTGCACAGCGTCGTGCACGTGTTCATGTGTCTCGTGGACACACCACGAGACACGACACGACTCGTGGTCACACACACGTGTAGCCCACACATAGGGCTACACGATAGACACTCTGTTATGTGTCCACGTGTCGTATAGGGTCGACACGAGACCCGTATCAGTCGAGGAAACTCGACTGATACGTGAGGTTTGGACCGCGTCGTGCAGAGATGCACACATCTCGTGCTCGCGACACAGGACACGAAGCACCACGTGCTCGTGTCCACGTGTACGCCACGAATAGGGCTTCATGCCCGTGTCACTACGAGATACCCTAGTGTCGTGTCCATGCGACACGACACGCTCAAAGTTGGCTCTGTGCGTGTGTGCACTGTCAGCCCGTGTCCAGTGTGAGTGACTTTTCTCACTCGACAAGACACGAGGCGACACCAAATTTTGGGGGCATGTGCGCAGACATTGCCCCCTCGTGTCCACAAATTTTCTCGTTTCCTAGTATCTTGTGCAGGGAGAACCAAGGGGGTGGTAGCAGGGCACGTTTACAGTGTACTGTGCACTGTGTCCAGTGTGTGAAACTGAGAGCTTCGTGTCCAGATTTTGGACACGACACAACCCAATTTGTGCTCAGTGTTTTAGGGTTAGGTTTAGGGTTAGCTAGGCTAGGTTTTGGTTCAAAAAGTTTTGGAAAACAGTGTGTATTTACACTATGACAGTGAACAAAAACAGTGAGCATAATTAGGGTTTTTATATGTAGGATACGTGTCCGATACGACACCAAACAATTTCTAGATTTCACCAAACCTTACCCACAGCTAGGTTATAACTATATGCATGCAATAATGAAGAAAAAACAGTATATTAACTAGGTTTAGATATATTTACCTCTATGTGTGCAAGGTCTTGAATTTCACTAAATGAGGGTGTGTATCCTCTAGCCTCAACTTGTCCTTCCTTGGTGAAACTTAAGTAGCTCACTTCCCTAGGCTCCCTTAGATTGTAGGTGACCTAATGAAGAAAACTAGAGGTTCAAAGCTTGAGAAATGAGAAAGTTATGGTCAAAAGAGTGGAAGGGTTCTTGGGTTTTTCTTAGTTTTGATTTTTCATGAAACCATGGGAATGTGAACTAAGTGTTAGCTATATAGGAGAGAGGGGGGGCAAGGGGGTGTCATGGGGGTGTCTTGGCCGGCCACAAGCATGGGGGGGTTCAAAGCTTCATGGCTAAGCTAAAGACTTTTGTAAAGGGTTTAAGATATTTTGCATAAATCAAGCAAAATATCAATAAGTAAATATCTAGATATTTGTATAGCTTTGACTACCATGAAATATCTAATCCTCTTAGTTTCTAGGTTAGGAACTAACCTCTAGATTAGGGTAACTAGGTTAGGGATTATCAAGTCACTAATCAAAAGTCCATGAATAGTAAAATCTCACTAATCCTACTTAATTCCTAGAAAATTACCAAAATACCCCTTAGGCTAAAAATCACTAAAATGATATTCTAAGCCTATGGTCAAGTTCTCATGGTCATGGCAACTTCTAGGTTAGAGAAAACTAGGGTTTACACTAAGTTATACTAACCAAAATCACAAAGTCATAAGTCATGCCTTAGAAAATGGTTTAACTTAACTAAAATTACCAGAAAATCATACCATGACTAAAATACCACTAATAAATAATAAAAATAGTAAATTTTTTTAAAAATCCCTAATTTTAGAAAACAGGGTGTTACACAGCGCCAGAAGGATGTGGAGGGGCACCAGCATAGAACTCACCAACATAATCACGATGTGGAGCACGGTGCAATCATAGGCGTTACTGGGCTGGAAGTAGGCATGAACAGCCTCATCCTCACAGCGGTAACCGGAGAAAGCTGGATCTCTAGGGATGGAACCGGCTGAATGACCAGTCTGGGTGAAACGAAGATCAGCTAAGGAGTTTACAAGCGCCTGATAGCGGGTGACGTCGCGGAACTCACGCTCGCGAGCCTTGTCCGTCATCGAGACGTGCAAAGCAGATAAATGCTGATGTATGCCCTCAAATGTCATGGCATACTGATATGGTGGTGGAGGAGGTGCAGTAGGAGGAGCAGTAGGTAGAGCTGAAGCAGTCATGCTACGACGAGATAACTGAAGAAACTTGGGCTCAGGGTCCTGAGTACAAGTCGACAGATCGATATCGAAGCACTGAAAGATGCATGGAAGAATCATCGCGTAAGAAAGATTTCTATCTCTTGCATGACAACGATCCATCATCTGAATCATGGTCTTAGGGGCAGAAAATGGAATCCCCTTAAGAATGTGGTACATGGCGGACAGCTCAAGAGAAGTCACATCATCCTTTGAAGTAGATTTTGGAAGGATAGTGGAATAGATGATGCGATGCAATTCATAGTTAAAAAAGTTCAGGTTGTTAGCCTTGAACTTTCCAGAGCGTACTCTATCAGGTGCACAGAGTTCCGCTTTGAAACTTGCGAGTGTCGTGCCTTCAGGGAAATCAAAATCAGTGATGTCAACTAGCGGTTCACCTTCGTTAGGGATACCAAGGATCTCCGCTAAGAGGTCATCATTGAAATTGATATCAATGCCTCCAACACGAGTGCTCACATCAAAGGTGTTTAATATGAGATTGCAATAAAATAATTTAATGGCATTAGTTGCTATAGGGAAGCAGATTTTAACAAAAAGATGTAACCCTAATGCCTCAAATAAATAACGATGATCAGGAAATACAGTCCATTTGACTGGAGCACCTGTGCATATGGATCTCATGGAGAAGTCTCCATACCACAGTAGGACTTGGTCTAGGGTTTAAAAAAAAACCCATCGAACGCACCGTCGCTTGTTTGGACCGGCGAGAAGAGGGAATCCGTATGCGGATGCGAAGATGACCCTTCCTCACTAGGGTTCGTCTTCTTCCTCTTTGATGGATTGAATTTGGGTGCCATTTGTGCAAATTAAAAATAAAAATGCACTAATTGAAAAGTGGAGAAAGATGGGGTTATACCTCCCGAGATCAAAGTATGTTGAAGAGAACGGCGAACTCCGTACAAATCCAAATTTTGGATGGATTTCATCACTTGGATTGGAAGAAAAAGGGTGGTGAAAAGCTAGGGTTCGGGGCTCCTTCGCGGCTGCTGCTGCTGTTGTGAATAGTTTGGAAGCAATGAAGAAGAAGGGCTGCTCGGGTTCTGTATATATAACCAGACACCCTCAACCGAACTCGGGCCGAATTCGGTCAGAGCTCTGGCCGAATTCGCCTAGGGTTCTTTTAAAGTTGATTTTTGTCATTCTTTTTCATTGTCTCATTTAAAATATTTAATTTAAAGATTAGTCATTTCAACTTCAATTAACATAATTAATATTATTTTATAGATTAAATGTCGTTACACAACGACTGTTTCAGATTAGCTGTAGGAGTAATGTCCCAGCTGGCGGAGGTTCACCGGGGAACTCTTAAGTACCGCTTCGCTTCAACCGTAGTTGTGGTGACAGACAGACTCTTTATTGGCTTGTCTCTAACACAGTTTTTGAGTAATGATATATAATTATAAAATAAAATTAATTAACATTATTGACGTCCAAAATTCCTAATTTTCGACGTAAATAATTGAAACGATCTTCCGCTAGAGGTTTAGTGAAGATGTCAGCTAGTTGATTTTCAGTATCTATGTACACAAGGTTTATATCTCCATTTTGATGATGATCTCTAAGAAAGTGATGTCGAATCTCGATATGTTTAGTACGAGAGTGACATACTAGATTCTTAGTCAAATTAATAGTGCTCGTGTTATCACAGAAAATGGGAATATGTGTGTAAAATAAATCATAGTCTTCTAGGATTTATTTCATCCACAAAATCTGAGCACAACAACGTCCTGCGGCGATGTACTCAGCCTCTGTTGTTGATAGGGCTACAGAATTTTGCTTTTTACTAAACCATGAGACTAAAGCCTTGCCTAAGAAATAACATGTGCCACTGGTACTTTTTCTATCAACCTTGCATCCAGCAAAATCTGCATCCGAATAACCAATAAGGTCAAAGGACTTAGTTTTGGGATACCACAAGCCAACAGAAGAAGTGCCCTTAAGGTATCTAAAGATACGCTTAATTGCGGACAGATGTGATTCCCTTGGGTTAGCTTGAAAACGTGCACACAGACAAACACTAAACATTATATCTGGACGACTAGCAGTTAAATAAAGTAAACTACCAATCATATCTCGATACTTATGTGCGTCGACTGGCTTGCCTTATTCATCTGAATCAAGCTTTGTTGAAGTTGCCATTGGAGTGCCAATAGGTTTGACATTGTCCAGATCAAACTACTTTAGCAGGTCTTTTGTATACTTGGCTTGATTTATAAATGTCCCATTATCAGTTTGTTTGATTTGCAATCCGAGAAAGAATTTCAGCTCTCCTATCATGCTCATCTTAAACTCATTCTGCATACAATTAGAAAATTCTTGGCACAGAGATTCATCAATAGATCCAAATATAATATCATCAACATAGATTTAAATTAAAAGAAGTTTGTCATTAAAAGACTTAATAAACAGTGTAGTGTCAACCTTGCCTTTTGAAAAACTATTGTCAAGTAGAAAAGAGCTTAGACGATCATACCAAGCACGAGGGACTTGTTTTAAACCGTATAAGGCTTTCTTCAACTTGAAAACATGATCAGGGTTTTTGAAATCCGTGAAACCTGGAGGTTGTGCTACAAAAACTTCTTCTTTTATAAAACCATTTAAAAAAGCAATCTTGACATCCATTTGAAATAGTTTGAAATCATGAAAACATGCAAATGCACATAACATGCGAATGGATTCTAATTTCGCAACTGGGGCATAAGTCTCATCGTAGTCGATACCTTCTTATTGATTGTATCCTTGAGCTACGAGTTGAGCCTTATTACGAGTCACTAAACCATTCTCATTTAGTTTATTTCGGAATACCCAACGGGTACCAATGACCGGATGATCAATAGGCCTGGGAACAAGTTTCCAAACTTGATTCCGTTCAAATTGGTTTAATTCCTCTTGCATAGCATCTATCCAAAAACTATCACTACATGCTTCATCAATAGATTTGGGTTCTAGCTGTGAAATAAATACAACACTAGAAACAATATCTCTACTGGATATACGAGTACTTACTCCTTTGGTAATATCACCAATTACCAAATCTTTTGGATGATCAGTTGTAAATTTCAACCTTTTCGGTAAATTATGAAGGTAGCTGGTTCCTGGATCTTCTCTAGGAGGTTCAGCTAGTGTAGAGCTTGGTTGAGGATCAGCTGATGTTGAGCTTGGTACAGTTGGATCTTCGTCATTGTCATCGATCGTCATCTGATTTAGTTCATCAAAGGTGACGTTGATTGACTCTTCGATGATCATGGTTCTTTTGTTGAAGGCTCTGTATCCTTTGCTCTTGGCCGCATAACCTAAAAATATACCTTCATCGGTCTTTTCATCAAATTTTCCCAAATTGTCTTTTGTATTAAGAATAAAACATTTACAGCCAAATATTCTAAAGTATGAAACAGATGGAATTCTATCAAACCATAACTCAAATGGAGTCTTCTTCGATTTGGGTCGAATTAGAACTCTATTGAGTACAAAGCAAGCTGTATTGACAGCTTCAGCCCAGAAATATTTGGGTAGACTAAACTGATTTAACATCACTCTGGCCATTTCGGTTAGAGTTCTGTTCTTACGTTCCACAACATATTGTATCAAGACAAATTTATTCTGTGTGGATGAGATTAGTTGTGGTTTTACTGCATTTTACAGCTTATGTATTTATACAAGGCTTCCATATATTGGAGTATACTTCGTATGAATACAGCTGGCATGTCTACGTTCCTAGTCCTACGTATTTTGGGACTGGGGCGTTACATGTTTTTGTGGTGGCCCATGCAGGTCGACATAAATTGTTTGGTTACTTTACCGTACCAAACAAGCCTGCGAATAGGATTAGAAGTCTAGGATCTCATCCACATACTTGACCTCTTTCCTTGATTTATCTACCGTTTGACTCATCAATTGCATCTTGCTTGCTTCCCTCCATCCCTATTCTTATCTTCCCTTCGTGCTTGCTAGAGATTGACCATACTAGTTAGATGTCCCAAACACCCTTAGCTTAATTCTTTTAAGTTGGGTAGAATACCCTACACACCCTTGACCATTAAGGGAATACAAATGGTATTATCTATACCATAGGGACTAGAGGAAGTTAACCTATTTGGTCAACCAAGCCTTGGTCAATAAAACCGTAGAATGATGGTATAGGAATAAACAAGACTTAGGTTCCTATGACTCTTAGACTAATCATAATTGTTCTTTATTTCAATCTTAATCTCGTACGTATATTTTTACTACCTAGACTAATGATGCTGATGTAGCCTAGTTTTTGCAAGCTCAATCCTTTATCAAGCTTGTTCATGACATAAGTTATTGGAGGCCTCCACTAACAGATTGTCTATCAGAACCGGTGCATAATGGTCTGATCAACCGAGTGCACTTTGGTTCGCTTTTGTCTATTACTCTACGTGGATGGAAACATAATTAAACGTGGTCCTTACAATCCATCCACGACTGCCTTGACAATTCCTTTGAAATTCTTTTCGGTCGTCTTTGAATCACGTACTCGTATTCGATAAGATCGTCTTTTGAACCCCTTAATGCTTTCGCCTTCACCTATTCTAGAAGGACGAACACGTTATACTAGTATCTCCTCTAGCCTTCTATCGATAATGACCATTATCCCTCTATGTTGCTACTCGTCCTTTCTCGGCCCTATCATGATCTTCCAATTCACTTAATATAGAAGTAAAATCTAATTCGTTCTCTAAAATCGTGCCCTCAAGAGACCATAACTTTTAGGCCTCTAATTTATTTTATTTTGAACCCATACTATTCTTTATTGCGCGTAACCTTAAACATCTCATTCTCGCGTTAATCCATGACTGTCTTCGCCTTATTGAAATTACGACGCTAATGCAAGTTTTCATTAAACGTCGTTCCTTTATCTTGATTTGACTATGCTTCCTTATCGATACCCCCTTGTGCCTTCTCACCCCCCTACCAATCCTTAATTTCGAGGACGAAATTCTTTTAAGTTGGGTAGGATGTAAAACCCCTAAATTTCTACTAATTATTTTTATTAATATTTGTACGGATTTAAAAAATTTTATTGTACGTCGCGTAGTCGTATTTTACGTCGCGCACGAAATTTTATTTTTGCTCGACGAGTGCGAATATGTGCGAGCATACATATTTTAGAAAAATATTTTATTTATTATTTTATAGGTTTCAAAATAATATATGTAATAATATTTTCTAAATTATAATTTTATTTATGAAAGGCCTTTCAATTAGAATAAATAATATTACTTGATCATACATATATTTCATAAATATGTTGCTAGATTATTTTAAATAAAAATGTAGTTTTCTAGATTTATTAATATAAATATTTTAGTATTTAAAAAGGTATTTAACAATAATTGTAATTTTCGAAATTATTTATTATTTGTATTTTGGAGAATATATTTCAAAATTATGGAGGAGATTTAAATCTTGATTTGGACCTGTAGATTTATTTAATTATTTAATATTTGAAAATTTTAGTTATTCCATTTGATTTTAAACTAGAAAATTTAATTTAATTAGACTTAATTGGATTTAGATTTGATTTGGAAATTGGAATTAGATTTAAAGTTAGATTTGATCTATATTTGGATATCGGATTTGAATTGATTTAAATTTACGAGTTATCTATTGGGTTTTAAATCAAATCCTAATCCTATCTAATTGGGAATTCCCACATCCTATATAAATAGGCAGGTACTCCTCCAAATTTTTATCATCCACCAAAAATTCTTCCACAAGTGCATTGTCTCGTGTCCGTGTCCGTGTCCTCTCCCGTTCTTATTCCATTCTTTTTACAAATACATTGTAAATTTCTGTGTCGACAACCCCGACACGATTGAATAAAATTCCTAATCCTAGTCCTAGTCTAGTCTCCGCCCCCGTCTCCTGTCGACCCCATCACCCTCTCGCCATAGGCTTCACGACAACCAGCCCCTTGACCCCGACAGGAACAGCACCACCCCGTCGTCATCATCACCCGAACACCCTTCCCCGACTTCCGACCATCACCACCGGCGACCCAAACCTGGCCATCGACAGACCCCCGGATCGACCTACGCCACCATCACCAACACCCATCACCACCACCAGACATCAGCCGCACCTCTGCCACTCCGGCCACCCATCCTGGCCACCCCCGACTCCGACAAAATCACCAGAACCCCCAACACCGCTCCCGACAGACCATCGACACCACCCCCATCATCAACCACAGCCACCAGCCAATTCCTCTCCGACTTCACCGTTCACCGACACCACCCGCCGACCAACCCTGGCCGCGACGACCACCGACCCGCCACCATCAAAACAAAGAGTAAAAAAAAACCCTAACCCAAATCACTCACCGGCGATCGGCCGCCGCAGCCTCGCTGTGCCCGTCCGCCTGGAGCCGCGCCCATCCGCCCGCCGGTGGAGCCATCCGCCTCCGTCCAGATCCGAAACCCCCGCCGGACAGATCGACCCCAGCCCGGCCGGAACTCCCTCGATTTCTCCTCTACCGCGTCCTTCCGCCGCCGCGCGGCGAGCAGTGCCGCCGGCCGACTCTTCTTCTCCGCTCCCCTCCGTGAAAACCTAAACCGCCGTCGACGCCGCGCCAGCGCCTCCGCGCGCCGCCGCTGCCCTCTCTTCCGCCCAGGTCGAGCCCCGATCCGCCGCCTCACTCCGCCTACCGCCGTTCCCTTCATCCCTCGCCTCGCCGACCCTCCGTTCCCCTCTCTCTCCCTCACTCCTCAGCTGCAGCGCCGCCCCACCGCCGGCGAGCCCGAGCTCCCTCCGCCAATCTCCTCTTCCCCTCTCTCTCCTTCTATCCCTCTTTCGATTCTTACTTTCTTAGGTTTTCTCTCTCCACACTTTGGAAGGAACAGCTCTGCTGTTACTTCTTCTTTTTTTTTTTTTTTTTTTTTTATTTATTGAGTTTGAGTTGTTATTTTCGTTTTTTTTTGTAAGTTACGATTATTATTATTATTATTATTATTATTATTATTATTATTATTATTATTATTATTATTATTATTATTATTATTATTATTATTATTAATTCTAATACAACTGATTATTAATTCTAATACTATTTTTGTTCTGTATTGCTAGCATCATACCTAATAATTTTACTACTGTTATTATTATTATTATTATTATTATTATTATTATTATTATTATTATTATTATTATTATTATTATTGTCTTGCTAATAAAATTACTTGCATTACTACTATCATTTTAGAAAATTTTATAAATATTTTCTAGCAAATTTCACAGTCAATTTTTGGTCTCTAAAATATTTTCTCAAATTTTATGTATATAATTATAGTAGACAAGTTATAGTAGTTGCCTACATAACTCATTATTAATTTTGAATAAGTACTTAGATATCTACATATACAAAATATAGTTTTTATACTTAGAAATATTATTTTGCCAAAACTTAGGATTTTCTCCCTAAAAGGATTTTGGATTTTCAAGTAATTAATTTAATTATTTTCAAGTATTATAAATAGTAGTTCTCAAAAATCGTATATGTTATTATTCATCTTTTCTTTCTTTGACTTTTCTCCTTCCACGACCAAGCCCATTATTCCAATTCCTTCGCCAATCCTATCCTTCCTCCATATGTCCACCTTAACTAAATTGATCCTTCTGAACCCAATGAAACTGTCCGTGCCACTATCCGAGGTCTCCTTGTACAGTTGTTGCACCGAAGATGCAGATCGTGCCACAGTGATCATTACAGCACACCAGGCGCTCTACCAGGCAAGACACCTTTCCATTAGCTGTTTAATTATTTTTAGCTCATATTTCATACATGTCTATTATTTTCTTTATAAACTGTGATACATGGCATAACTGTTCTTTTATATTTTCTGCTGTGTATTATTTTCTTACAAATTAAACCTAGATTTAAGGGACCACCTTGTGTGTTGCATTCATTGGCCTTGACACGTTGTAAACACGAAGTTGTGTGTCGCATGTAGAACACGAAAGTCCGTGATTGGCTGGCCACCAGTACGTACAAGCCGTGCGATAGGAATAACCGCTAATAGAGGTTGCATGATAGTTTGACTTAGCGGTTATAGAGGTTACTGTTGTGGATACAACATGGTAGGCATTGGGTGGGAAGAACATCTCCTTAATGTATGGGTCATTTATGCACTGCCCTGATTGCCGGTTATCTCCAGTGGGAGGTACGGTCCTGCTAGCCGGTTATCTCCAGTGGGAGGTACGGTCCTGATTGCCGGTTATCTCCAGTGGGAGGTACGGTCCTGATTCCTGATTCCTGACTAACCCGGCCCATGCGTCAAAGGTTTATTCTTTATTGCATATTCACTATAGTACGGTTAGGTACCCTATTGTATGTGTCATGGCATGGAAAGATACGTCACCGTGAATTAGTACCATCTCCTGTCCTTGTTTGGTTGGGGGGATGGTACGCTCGTTCAGTAGGTGCGTATTGGACTATGTTATAAATTCGATTGACTTATTTAGTGAGCAATATTTATTCAGTTTATATGGCATGCTATGATGTGTCTTGTTACGTCCCTCTGAGGACCTGGTTGTCTTGCCAGGTGTGTGTTATTATCTTTCGCAGGTGCTTTAGCTCTAGCCGTGATCTTCGCTGTTTCACGAGGATGATTGCATTTGGATCGTCTTCGCTTCGCTCGCCACTCTTTACATTTTTTATGTACTTTTCTTTATTCTGTTGGTAGTGGATTTGTCTCCGCCCAACATATTGTATCAAGACAAATTTATTCTCATTATATGATCTTTTATTTAATTATTCTGTGTGGATGAGATTAGTTGTGGTTTTACTGCATTTTACAGCTTATGTATTTATACGAGGCTTCCATATATTGGAGTATACTTCGTATGAATACAGCTGGCATGTCTACGTTCCTAGTCCTACGTATTTTGGGACTGGGGCGTTACAGTCTCCTTCAGCAGCTTTTCTGTGCTGAGCCTTGAGAGCGATCGTCTTCTCCTTTGGTGCAGGCTCTTCAAAGTCTTGTAGCTCCAGTTCATGAGTGAGTAGCTTACCCATGAGTACTTCAAGGGACATAGTTGTGAGGTCGTTCCCTTCAATGATTGCAGTAGCCTTCGGAATCCAGTTCTTGGTAAGTGCTCGCAGGAGTTTGCGAATCTTTTCATGGTTACTGTAATCTTTGCCTAAGGAGGACAAAGGATTTACAATATCAAGGAATCTCTCGAACATTTGTGTAACTGTTTCGTTGGGCTTCATCTTGAACGCCTCATACTCTTGAGTAAATCTGCTGACTTTAGATTCTTTGACTTGAGTCGTGCCTTCATGTGTGACTTCAAGTAGCTTCCACACTTCATTAACCGTTGTACAGATAGACACCCTGTTAAATTCATTTCTGTCTAAAGCACAAAAAAGAGCATTAATGGCACGTGCGTCAAGACTGGCCCTTTTCTTTTCTTCCTCTGTATATTTGTTGTGGGGTTTTTCAACTAAAACTCCATCAACATTTATACGAGGTGGCTTTTGATAGCCATCAAGAACAATGGACCATAAATCAAAGTCAAGTAATTTCAAGAAGAAACTTATCCGTGTTTTCCAATAGGTATAGTTCGTACCATCAAACAGTGGGGGTCTGTTTGTGGCCTGGCCTTCACTTGTGAATTTCACAGTTGCCATATGTTGTGCTGTGATCTATATAACAGTTAAGTAAAATGAATAAATAATTGCACTGTTACCTTTGCTTTACCTGTAACACCCGCTCTGATACCAATTGTAGGAACGAAATAGTAAAGCGTAATACTCTAGAGGGGGGTGAATAGAGTTGGCAGCGGAATAATGCTAATTAAAAAGTTAGCAGCACAATCACAGAATATTAATCACAATTAAAATAAAGTAAAGACAGAGTTAAGAGAGCAAACGCAAAGACAGCGATGTATACTGGTATCCCTCTGTTGAGGACTAATCCAGTCGGTAGAACTCTTGCTACCAGTTGAATTCACTATTGGAAAAACCGCAAGTTTTCTTACGAAGTCCTTGTAACTTCTACAACGCGAGCTTTGATACGAAGAACTCGTCCAACTTCAAATGTGAAGAGGTATTCTTCAATCAAGCCTTCTGATTACAATCTCTCAGAAACTTCTAGACCGTACCGCACTGGCAAATCGACTAGAGGATTGTAATTGGCTTGGGATCTGAAATTGAAAGCTCTAGAAAACTCTTTGAAAGACTGAAAGCTTTAGATAGAGAGAAGATTGAAAGTGAATGAGTGTGTTGAAATGATCGAAATCCTTCTCTATTTATAGGACTTTCAAAGGCAGACTTCTGACAGAATTCGGGCAGAATTCGGGCAGAACTCTATGAGCAAATCTCGGTCAAATCCGTAACTGCAAGAGGACCAAGTTCCAAGGATTCAAAATCACAATGGCCACTAACCGAACTCTGGCCGAACTCGGTCCGAGTTCTGTCAGGGTTTAGTTAGGGTTTTGAAAAAGCTTTTTGGTGATTTTTGAAAACTTTTTTGAAAACCTTTTTGTAAACCTTTTTGAGAGGTCATTTTAAAAACATTTTGAACTCATTTGAGGGAAGCCTATTTGCCAGTACGACTCGGTGTACAACATATTCCTAGACTCAAATAAAATGAAAATACATTGCATAAGAAATTACAGACTCGAGTAGGGAAACAGATCTTCGATCTTGAATCCAGTGGATAGCCATTCTTGATCATGTTCAAGAGTCTGAGATGTCCCGACTAGTTTTGTATATCCAGACAGAGTTTATTCAATTATTAAAATCAGGTTTGACCATATGACCAAATGGGCCAACACAATTGTCCATTGGATAATAGAATGCATCTACACTATTCACGAAAATATCTATACACTATTCATCAAAATATCCAAAATATTATTCATGAAAATATCGGAAACACTATTCACAAAAATATCTGACATCAAAAATATCTAAAATGTGGAAAATCTGTCTGGGCGGCATGACGTCGGTATACTGGACAACAAGAAAATCTATAATTTGGAAAAAATTTAAAGCGTTCCAAAAACCGAAAAAAATTGAAATACAATACAAAATACGTATCCATATATAAATACCGATACTGTGAGACGAGTCTCACAACTCTCCATAACTTAGAAAAATTCTGTCTTCGGAATTTTCTAAAGCCAGTCGAGCAAAAATACACATGCAAGAACAATATATAAATCATAACTTATCGAAAGAAAACATCCCGTGTACAAGTGATATTTGAGATACATAATTTAAATAAATGCAGAAAATAATGAATACATACATATATATAATACAAGAAAATGGGGCATATGGAATAATATACCCCTGAGTCAGTTAAGTAGGGATTCGTCCTCGCTTGCCTACGCCGACTCACAAAGTGGACAAGGGTCAAGTTTCGAAGTAAGTCAGTACCAACGACTCAGTCGAACACATGGCTCTAATCCAGGATGCACCTACGTAGTCGAGATACATGATAGATATCGTGTATCACGAGATACGGAGACAGATGAGTAGTACGAGAAACTCGCATTCACTCGCCGAATATGTAGAGGCGACCATTGTACTCTAAATGTAGATGGAATACAAGACCGTCAACAAAACCCAAGAGTAAGAATGACTGAAGGAACGCCTCAGATGCTTACTAACAATCTGACTGCCCTCAGCCAATATCTGCTCAATGATAACAAACTCCCTGTGTCCATGCATCGGGACTGCTGCTCTTACCTGCTGCTAATTTTATCTGACTTACTACACCTGGGCAAACTGCGTCGGATGCTGACGCTAAATCTGCTGAGACCGCGTCAGAAGGAGGTACTGAACATGGGATTGGGCTAACTTTATTAGCTGAACTGACTGGAGTGAAGTGAACTGAGCTGCCACTAGATGCTGAGATGGTACTGGTACCTGACTCTGTGGAGGCGGGATCTGATGCCGACATACTGCCTGAACCAAGGAAGAAGACGGAGTAATAAAATCCTCAAAAAATAGATAAGAAGGTTGGGTGTCCCTGAATGATAAGGACACGTGATATCAATAATGGATAGGAACAGAACAAGGATATGTCAATCATGTTTACAGTTCAAGGAAAACGAGACTGCGATAAGCAAAGGGAGATCAAATAAGGACAATTATAGGATTGAGATTCTAACAAGATGAATCCCCCACAAGTTTGAAGACAGACCTGCATGGGCCACCAAAAAACCCTGTCATGCCCCAAACCAGAATACTGGAAAGTAGGGGTGAAACAAAGCCAGCTACGTGTATTAGAGTATGCCAGTACCCCAATATACGATCAAAGCTGTCTAGAAGACAAGTGGGAAGACTCTAGCATGCCACTGGTGACTCCTATGGTCGAACAAATCCTATCGTAATCCAACAACAACAAGTATCAAGAGTATATCAAATATGAAAGTAAAGAGGCGTCCCAAAATACTATATCATATATGATCATGAAGCTAGTGAATACAAAATGCTACACTAACAAAGTACCAATATACATGATCACTATATCAGTCTAGATCTAATATAATACATCATGTTGACCGAAGTCTGAGAAAGTCTCGAAATAATAGGGCTAATACATGCCCTAGCTTATACCACCAAAATGAAATAAAACACGAGCGGTTCAAAAAGGGAACCCACTTGAGAGGAGGAACAACCGCAGATCTAAGCAGGCGGCAGGTCATCCAGAGAAAGGTAGGGAGAATCCTCGAGCTCCAGCGGTAAATCTAGCCAAACAAAACCAGTGGGGTCAGGCCCCAAATAGCAAGTACTACAAGGAAGCTCGAGGTGCACGACAAAACCCAACAACAACACAATAACATAATGACAGAAGTAAATAAATACGGATCGAGACTAGTGCGGTACCAATGCACGTATCTCAAGAATATAAATGACTGAATGGAAATACTAAACAATATAGCTATGGAACAAAAATAATCCGATGAGCAACAAGGGGTTTAGGAACTACTAGGAATTGGAGCTACAACCCTTAAACCAAACAAGGACCGAGGTTACAGATCTTTTCCTAGCAGAACTTAGCCTCTGGCCACTCACCGACACAAGAGCATATAAGGTAACATGCAATCAAAAGTGCACGGCCAATTATTACCTACGGCTTGCTATCATTAACTAGCTAGGATTATCACAATCCTAATTACTAATATGCAAGTTGAGGATTTTCGCAACTACCAGACTACAGATACCCGGATGTCCAGGGGTACGAGTAGTACATCTATTTGCCCAACAAGACTGCTGGCAGATGAAACGTGTCTAGACTTGTAACATAAACAACCATATCATATACTAGTAAAAGAAAACATATAACTGACTGTGCCGCAACCCCGCACGACATGTGACTCGATCGTATATCAATACGCGCAAACTTTGTAGGTCATGGAGCCCTTGCCTAGCAGGGTTGAGCCATGCCTCATGGGGCCCTTGGAGCTCAGGGTTGGTAGTGCGAATTTCCTCCTACAATGATCTACTTGAATTTACTAGTCATTTACCTTATCATATTCATGTCAAGTTCTCAAGTCGTGGACACTCAAGAATTTCCTAAGATGACGTGTGCTATGTATGAGTAATTCGTAAGTTATCACTTACGAACATCCCCGTACTAACATCACGTGATACACGGAACAATATTCACACTCGATTGTCCAGTGCCAAAATGCAATAGATTATCATTCAACAAGCTATATCCATGGTGTCAAGAAAGAACATGTACTCATATCTCGGGTCTAGAAATCAATAAGAAAATCAAGTCATGAGTGCGCTACTACGAGCCACTAAATCGAGCTAGACATATATAGTAATCTGGAGTGCACCATAACAGGCCACTATCTATAATATGGACATAGAACAATACGTAAAATAAGCATGTACCATGTATATAGAGTGTACAATCATTCTTTAACTATCCAAGGTCATCTAGTCATGTTAAGAGTCCATTACAATCGAGAAAATATCAAAAATGGGCAAAAACGGACAAAAATAGACTAAAACAGCATAAAACGGATTATCCGGCGGATTACTGCGGATTACTGGCGGATTTTTCGAAGTGTCACAGCAAGTTTTGTGGTGCAAGTTCCGATTTTTCGACGGATTTCTGCAGATTTCCGACGGATTTTCTGAACCGTCACAGAAAGTTGATTTTTGAAAACTCAAAACTTGTTTCGGCCATAAAAACTTCGTTTTAAATCGAAATTCGGACTTTCAAAAGTCAAAATTGCATGAAATTTAATTCCCTACAACTGGGAGTATTAGTTTTCACAAATTAAAATATTTGATAGATCAATACCTCAAAATACTCGAAAATCATATCTAGAAATTCAGATTTGCGCAATATTGTCGATCAAAACTAAAAGTGCTATATATTAAACATGTTAACAATTTAGAGGAGCATATTATAGAACAATAAAACTTTAATTTCTATGGAAAACAAAAATATAGCATGGTCATGTCACTTTTGAATAAGATGTACTTGCCTAGGTTTTAGCAACCGAGCCTAATCTTCTACTCCACCACCAAGAGGGGTTCCGAAACCACACTCTAGGCCTCAAGGCCAAGCCTTCCTAAGCTTGAGGAAGAGAGAAGAGAGTGAAGAGAAAATAGAGAAGGAAAGAAAAGAGAGGAGAGAGAAACTCATAGGATATATATAGAAAGGGTTAATTAATCGTGACAGTTGGATCGTGATCCATGTCAAAATCTAGATCAATCCTAGCCATTTAAAGAAAATCAATTGTCCATTGGATAATAGAATGCATCTACACTATTCACGAAAATATCTATACACTATTTATCAAAATATCCAAAATACTATTCATGAAAATATCGGAAACATTATTCACAAAAATATCTGAAAACGAAAATATCAAAAATGTGGAAAATCTGTCTGGACGGCATGACGTCGGTATACTGGACAAGGAGAAAATATATAATTTGGAAAAAATTTAAAGCATTCCGAAAACCGAAAAAATACGAAATACAATACAAAATACGTATCCGTATATAAATACCGATACTGTGAGACGAGTCTCACAACTCTCCACAACTTAGAAAAATTCCATCCTCAGAATTTTCTAAAGCCAGTCGAGCAAAAATACACATGCAAGAACAATATATAAATCATAACTCATCGAAAAAAAACATCATGTGTACAAGTGATATTTGAGATACATAATTTAAATAAATACAGAAAATAATAAATACATACATATATATTATACAAAAAAATGGAGCATATAGAATAATATACCCCTGAGTCAGTTGAGTAGGGATTCGTCATCGCTTGCCTACGCCGACTCACAAAGTGGACAAGGGTCAAGTTTTGAAGTAAGTCGGTACCAACGACTCAGTCGAACACATGGCTCTAATCCAGGACGCACCTACGTAGTTGGGATACATGATAGATATCATGTATCACGAGATACGGAGGCAGATGAGTAGTACGAGAAACTCACATTCACTTGCCGAATATGTCGAGGCGACCATTGTAATATAAATGTAGGTGGAATACAAGACCGTCAACAAAACCTAAGAGTAAGAATGACTGAAGGAACGCCTCAGATGCTTACTAACCATCTGACTGCCCTCAGCCAACATCTGCTCAATGATAACAAACTCTCTCTGTCCATGTATCGGGACTGCTGCTCTTATCTGCTGCTGATTTTATCTGACTTACTGCACCTGGGCAAACTGCGTCGGATGCTGACGCTAAGTCTGCTGAGACCACGTCGGAAGGAGGTGCTGAACATGGGATCGGGTTGACTTTATTAGCTGAACTGACTAGAGTGATGTGAACTGAGCTGTCACTAGATGCTGAGATGGTACTGGTACCTGACTCTGTGGAGGCGGAATCTGATGCCGACATACTGCCTGAACCAAGGAAGAAGACAGAGCAATAAAATCCTCAAAAAATAGATAAGAAGGTTGGGTGTCCCTGAATGATAAGGACATGTGATATCAATAATGGACAGAAACAGAACAAGGATATGTCAATCATGTTTACAGTTTAAGGAAAACGAGAATGCGATAAGCAAAGGGAGATCAAATGGGGACAATTATAGGATTGAGATTCTAACAAGATGAATCACCCACAAGTCTGAAAACAGACCTGCATGGGCCACCAAAAAATCCTGTCACGCCCCAGAACCAGAATACTGGAAAGTAGAGGCGAAACAAAGCCAGCTACGTGTATTAGAGTATGCCAGTACCCCAATATGCGATCAAAGCTGTCTAGAAGACAAGTGGGAAGACTCTAGCATGCCACTGACGACTCCTATGGTCGAACAAATCCTATCTCAATCCAACAACAACAAGTATCAAGAGTATATCAAATATGAAAGTAAAGAGGCGTCCTAAAATACTATATCATACATGATCATGAAGCTAGCGAATACAAAATGCTACACTAACAAAGTACCAATATATATGATCACTATATCAGTCTAGATCTAATATAATACATCATGTTGACCGAAGTCTGAGAAAGTCTCAAAATAATAGGGCTAACACATGCCCTAGCTAACACCACCAAAATAAAATAAAACACGAGCGGTTTTCCAAAAAGGGAACCCACTCACGAGGAGGAACAACCGTAGATCTAAGCAGGCGGCAGGTCATCCAGAGAAAGGTAGGGAGAATCCTCGGGCTCCAGCGGTAAATCTGGCCAAACAAAACCAGTAGGATCAGGCCCCAAATAGCAAGTACCACAAGGAAGCTCGAGGTGCACGACAAAACCCAAGAACAACACAATAACATAATGACAGAAGTAAATAAATGCGGATTGAGACTAGTACGGTACCAATGCACGTATCTCAAGAGTATAAATGACTGATTGGAAATACTGAACAATATAGCTATGGAACAGAAATAATTCGATGAGTAACAAGGGGTTTAGGAACTACTAGGAATCGGAGCTACAACCCTTAAACCAAACAAGGACCGGGGTTACAGATCTTTTTCCTAGCAGAACTTAGCCTCTAGCCACTCACCGACACAAGAGCATATAAGGTAACACACAATCAAAAGTGCACGACCAATTATTACCTATGGCTTGCTATCATTAACTAGCTAGGGTTATCACAATCCTAATTACTAGTATGCAAGTTGAGGATTTTTGCAACTACCAGACTGCAGATACTCGGATGTCCAGGGGTACGAGTAGTACATCTATTGCCCAATAAGACTGCTGGCAGATAAAACGTGTCTAGACTTGTAACATAAACAACCATATCATATACTAGTAAAAGAAAACATATAATTGACTGTGCCGCAACCCGGCACGACATGTGACTCGATCTTATATCAATACGCTAAAACTTGGTAGGTCATGGAGCCCTTGCCTAGCAGGGTTGAGCCATGTGTCATGACCCGCACCCTAGAGTAAGGGCACGAGACGTGGGTACGTCCAGCCTACGTCGCAGTGTTGACGGTAGAACGTTGTCCTAGGTCAAATATCTAACAATATAAAGGTACATGTATAGTATATACTCTCCGAATGGAGGTGACATAACAATACAGTCTCAATCACAACTAAGGTAGAACAGGATAAAGATAGATATATAAATATCCAGAACAGAAGAAATCACAGAGATACAATCCAAAAGTCTAAGTGTCTAAAATAAGTACATATCCCAAAATCTCAAATCCATATACAGTCATCCATGAAAAGTAAAGACATCATAATCTAAGGGATGTCATCCACTGCTAGTGGATCCTGCTGCTGGTCCAAGTCCAAGCACTCATCTAGGGTCGTACCGTAATATGTAGGACAGAACGCCTCAGCCTCGTCCTCTGTAATATTTCAACAGGTCCAGTCAGGACAGGAGCGAGCACAATATATCTCAACAAATCATAGCAGGTCAGGATATATAATCATGCTAGAGAGTAAGATACAAGAAACTGAAAGAATAACATGATAAAAGGGAAGACTGTAATAAATAGATACAGTATATAGAGAACTATCAGTGACTAATGATTTAGAGCACAAGATGGTTATGTAAACAGCACGATGTTGTACACGAGTAATCTATAGAGGTTGTACATGAGTAATCTACTGGATTGATTACATAACCACTATACTCCTCTACCCCAATTAATACACAAGGATCTAGCCAAGATATGTTATTGCACACGAAGTATAGTCGCACACAAGATCATGTGAGCACATGAGTATACACGATTTCATACGATTTATACACGAAAAGCACGAACACAAGGAGTATACGATGCTCATGATAAAGTACACGAACACGAACTATCCGATGTATCCGTTAAGGGGATAACATCGCACGACAAGATCCATATAGTACTAATCTGTGTTTTCGACGTGTCAGCATCATGTAAAGTAATCTAAAGCAGGAAAATACTCCTAATGCAGGATATAAAATAATCAGAGAATGTACTCGCCTGTATCCTAAGAATCTGGAGAATATCTATTGTCCGAGGAGTGGTGTATGTCTCCTATAGAACAGTACAAGTCACTATGAGTTTAAAATGATAATAAGATGCAAGTCAATGCATTCTACATGATTCTAGGTCAATCTAGGCCAAAATAAACTCTTGGTCAACTCTGGTCAACCCTAGAAGTCAAACTAGGTCAAACCTAAGTCAAACAAGTCTATACTAGTCTATTCTAGGTCTAACATGGCTATACATGTCTAACTAGACTCTATACTGACACACAGATACACCCATAGGCTAAGAGCCTAGGCTATAGGCTATTAGGCAATACCATGCCTAAACCATCCCACAACCTATATTACATGGCAATCAATATTACATATAGATATATACATTATGTATATAGGCCTACTAAATAGACATCCAACTTATATACTACATATGTAAATATATACATGGTACATACCTACATATATTCATTATACATGCTTAAACTATATGTTTGCCATGAAATATAAAAGAACAGAACAATTATCGGAGGACCGAACTTTTACTTCACGTTACAAACTCGTTTGTACAAAGAAAGCCTAGGGATGAAAACCTAGGTACAGCAGTCTAAGTACAATTGTTTATTTTAGATTCTGGGGGGTGGCGATAGAGGCTCGGGAAGGCGACGGCAGCCCTGCCTTACTCCTTGGACGATCGGTATGCAGCCTTGGCTTCTTGTGAAAACATGGTTGGCGTTGACGAAGAAATGCTCTTCTCGCTCCTCTGTTGCTCTTCTGGCTTCTCTCTCTCTCTCTGTATATTCCTTTCTCTGACTATTGGGGAGTCTCTCTGTATATACGTATTTTTCTCTTAAAAAATGTATATCCTTTCAAGGAAATGGCACCTTGCTATTTATAATAGTGGGATGTGATCATTAGGGTTGCCAATGATTAGCTTTTGGAGATGACGGCGGCTTGGGGATTGGTCCATCCTGGCCATTCGTTTTGATTATGATGAATCTGGGCCATTAGGTGCAGATTTTACCAAATCCCATGAGCAATTAATGCTGATTGGAATAAATCTTCCTTATAATAATTTTCTGATATCTGCGAATAAATCAGATCTATTCTTCTGCCACGTGTCCCAGATTTATTGGGATTTGACATAATCTTTAATGGCAGCAAATCTGAGGAATTAATCGATTTAGGACACGTGTCTTAGGAGCTGCTGGGGGTCTGGACCGCATGACTAATGAGCCGCATATGAATGTGAGCCGCATATGAATGTGCGTCGCATATGGTTAAGCCCACGTGTCAGGGCTGCGTGGGCAGTGGCCCTCACCTGAGCCCTCGAACCATAGGGGGGTAATTCTTGTGGACCGCATAGGTACGTATTCGTCTGGGCCGCATGGACATGATCTTCTTGAACCGCCTGAGAAATCCTCGCTCGAGCCGCATGAGACTTTCATGGTCTGAGCCGTATAGGATGGATTCACTCTGAGCCGCATGGGAAGTCCTTTGTCCGGGCCGCATGAGGCTCCTATGGCCTGAGCCGCATAGGTTTTATTCTGAGCCGCATGAGAAGCGAGCCGTATACGAATGCCCACGTGGCAAGGCCACGTGGCATTTTTATGGCTCTCGGGGGATTTGTATCAGAGATTTCTTTCCTCTTCCCTAGAGATTCATCATTATGGCAGAGCCATAATTACCTGCTTTGGTGTCAGGACTGTCAACTTTTCAGAGGGGTCAGCTATCATAGCAATTAATGCAGCGTGGTTGGAGGGGAGCACTATCAGGCCACGTGTCTTTTGAGCCGCATGGAATGCCCTGGGCCGCATAGCTTCCTATGCCGTATGACTCCCTGAGCCGCATGCGTTTTCTGAGCCGCATGGATCTTTCCTGGCTGCATGAGTCATTTTCTTCAGTATTTTTCATGCTTCTACAGGACCCCTTCAAAGTTTTCAATTTATAAAATTGAAATACTTTGAATAAGATGCATGGCCGTGTTACTCTAGCCGCATATGGAATTCTGACCGCATAGAAGTCTCGGCCGCATGAATTATTCAGTCGTATAAGTGCTTTCAGCCGTCTGGCCATTTGAACCGCATATGCCCTTTGCCACGTCACTATGCCATGCGTATAGATCTTTTTGAAACAGGATCCCAATAGCTCAGTCTTTAAGTGGCTGGTTTGGCTCAATAGCCGAAGAGTCGATCGCGTTTGTACGAGGCGTCGGTCCATAGTTTTCTGTCTATAAATAGAAGGGCATTTAGACAGTCTTCTCTCTTAGACCTTTTTTGACTCAGATTTTTGTCGTATTTTTCTTCCTCTGATCATCAAACAACAATGGCACCCAGGGCTTCTAAGGCTGTAAAGAAGGCCGTGGCAAGGAGTAAGAAATCGGCTTCGCCCTCGACTGTCGTGCCCCCCGTTCGTCTTGACGTCCATATTGCCATCGAAGGTAAGGATTAGGTAGCCGATTTGAAACCCTAACAGAGCCTGCTTCACTGCATACTCCAGACTTTGTCGTGAACTTCTCAAACTACATGGTCCGCATACACGTCCCATGACTGAGCCACATGAGAACATACCCCCTGTCTTGGCCGCACGAGACTTGTCTAAAATGAGCCGCATGACCATTTCTGACTGTTTTCATTTTCTTCGTCTTTGGTTCTCGCAGTATCTCCACCGAATGCTGAGACCGTGGCGTCAGAGGAGCTGCAGCCTCCTGTCATCAGCCAGGGATCTTCCTCTGTTAAGGAGGAAGTGAAGAAAGGAGAACCTGCGCCTGAGGGGGACAGCAGCCCTCCAAATATCGAAACTGCTGAGGGCGGCAGCGCTGGGAACTCTATTTCTCCTATTCCGGACGAGGATGCTCTTCACTTGCATCCTTCATATGTGAGATGGTTGAGGAAATGGTATATGCGCTCCTGTAATTAGGATGTAGGGGCTTCTCGTGGATGTCTGTCTGTAGTCTTTATTTTGTTTCGCCTTTCTTCTTGTCTTCATGAAGAACTCTTTTAACTTGCTTGCAGTCGTGTGGATGTAACCAATTTCTGAATGAATAGAATATATATTTGCTTCACTCTTTTGCTTTGTAATAACCTTCTCATTGGGACATTTTGCATGGACCCATTGTCCCTAACGTACCCTGGTTTTGAATACGGACAACAAGTTAAAAAGGGAAGGAACCAATCATACTGACTCAGAGGTACTGAGGACATGGTGAGCATGAGGGTTTCTTTGACGGGGGGGTACATAGAATAACTCAATGGTAATGAGGATATGGAAATTCTATGTAGAAGGGTGATTTGTTTTGTGGCGGGAGTGGAACGGCTCAGAGGTAATGAGGACATGGCCGTCTTGGAAGTTTGTGGACCCGTTACCTTTGTTGTGCACTGGGAGTGCAGGTATTAGATCATGAGGGAGGATCGCTTGTAGGAAGAAAGTTCGGCGGTATGGTTATACATGACTTTCTTTCAAAAGAGTGACCAGGATGTAAGTTCAGGGGTACCAGCGGGTACGTAACTTGACAATCCATGAATATTGGAATCAAAGTGTAAGTTCAGAGGTACCAGCAGGTACATGACTTGGAAATTTGGGATATCTTTGTGGAAGAAGGGCATGAGTTCAGCGGTACACGCGAGTACATTACTCAAAAATTTAGAATACCATGGGTGCGAGCTCAGCGGTACTAGCGGGTACGTGACTCGAGAATCTGGAGAATGGTGAGTGTGAGTTCAGCGGTACCAGCGGGTACGTGACTCGGGGATCTGGAAAACTATGAGGGTGAGTTCAGTGGTATCAGCGGATACGTGACTCAATAATCTGGAGAATTTATGGAGTGAGTTCAGTGGTACCAGCGGGTACGTGACTCGAGAATCTGGAAAACTATGAGGGTGAGTTCAGTGGTATCAGCGGATACATGACTCAATAATCTAGAAATTTATGGAGCGAGTTCAGTGGTACCAGCGGGTACGTGACTCGATGGTCTGGAGAATGTTGTTTAAACATAGTATTTCTTCAGGAACTTGCCGTTGACGGGCAACATGAGCAAATCTTCATTCTGCTTAGCGAGGCGGTAAGCGTCGTTGGAGAATACTGTCTCTATGATAAATGGGCCTTCCCATTTTGGCTGGAACTTGCCGGCGGTCTTGTGAGTCATGACCATTGGCCTCCGGACTGCCAGAACAAGATCGTCCACTTGGAATGTTCTGATTTTGACCTTCTTGTTGAAGGCTCCTGAGATGCGTGCTTGGTACAGCTCGATCCTTTGCTGAGCTAGGAGGCGCTTTTCATCTAAGGCCTCTAACTCTTGCAGGCGACGCTGGTGGTTGTCGTCGGTTGTCAATTGATGTGTGAGGGCAACACATAGTGAGGGGATCTGGGTCTCCAAGGGGAGGACTGCCTCACTCCCGTATACCAGGGAGAATGGTGTATTCCCGGTGGCTGTTCGGACCGTGGTACGATAAGCCCATAAGCATTCGCCGAGCTTCTCGTTCCAGTCACGTTTGTTGGAGGAGGCAAACTTCTTGAGAAGTTTGATGATTGTTTTGTTGAATGCCTCTGCCAACCCGTTTGCTGCCGGGTTGTACGGCGTCGAGGCGATATTCTGAATACGATGTTTATCGCAAAATCGATAGAATACGTGGCTCGCAAACTACGGACCATTATCATGGATGATCCTTTGGGGCAGTCCAAAGCAGTAGATGACGTGATGCTTGAGGAAGCTGATCACGTTTGAGGTCTTGACTTCGGCGAGTGGGACAGCTTCCGCCCATTTGAAGAAGTAATCAGTGATCGCAAGTATGAAGCGATGTCCTCGGGAGGAAGGTGGGGTAATTGGACCAATGATATCCATTCCCCATGCTTCAAATGGCCAGGACGCCACTGTCGGATGTAGAAATTCGGATGGTTGATGAATGAAGTCCGTGTGGACTTGGCAAGCTTTGCACTTTCTAGCATATTCGATTGCATCTGCCACCATCGTGGGCCAATAGTAGCCCATTCGGCGAAGACGAACTTGTAGTTTTGGGCCGGACTGGTGGGCCCCACAGACACCGTCATGAGCTTCTCGTACGGCTTCTTAGTTTCTGCGTTTGACAGACACCGAAGCAATAATCCATCGTAGGAGCGGCGATACAGCATTTTCGTCTCTGTATTGTAGAAGAATCTGAGAGAACGTCGTCTGATAGAAGTGGCTTCCTTTGGGTTCTCGGGCAGGATGTCGTAGACGACGAAGTCGATGAATGGTTGTCTCCAATCTGGGGCGTCATCGATCGTCTGTGCGGAATAACTTGCCACGAATTGCACATTGTTTTTGGGACAGACGAGTTCATGGCCTATCACTTCCACTGATTGGCGATTATAATTCGAAACTGCTAGGGAAGCGGCAAGACCAGCTAGGACATCGGCTTCAATATTTCGGAGTCTGAGGACATGCTCGATGAAGAATCCCTCAAATGACGAGATGATATCGATTGCTATTTGGTGATAAGGGATCATGTCTTCGTGGCGGACTTCGTATGAGCCCCGGATCTGATTGACGATTAGCTGGGAATCGCCATATGCTTCAAGGTATTCTACCCCCAGCTCTCTTGTAAGTTGGAGGCCGATGACCAGAACGTTGTACTCGGCCACATTATTAGAGCAGGGTTCTGTGAAGGAGTAGGCGCGGTTGATCACCAATCCGGAAGGGGAGACCAGCACTACCCGACTCCGACAACTATATTGCCTTTAGGTCCGGTCCTCGTAGCACCGTCGAAGAACATTCGCCATATATTTTCGTGAGAGGTTGCATGCGAGTCGGCGACCTCATCTGGGATCTCTTCGTATATTCTGGAGGACTCCGAGCCTGGGTGGGCTGTTAAGAAGTCCGCCAGGGCTTGACCTTTGACTACCTTTTGTGGGACAAAGATCATATGGTAAAGGAACAGCAATATTGCCCATGTAGCGAGTCGCGAGCCAAGTGCCCCTGGTTTGGTCATGAGGACTCTGAGAGGGTTGACCCGTGAGATCACATGTATCGTTTGTCCGGTAACATAGTGCCGCATCTTCTGAATGGCGAACACCAAGGCGAGACATTCCTTCTCAACCGCGATGTATCGGTGCTCGGGTCCCACCATCATTCGGCTGAGATAGTATATGGCTTGTTCGTGGACTGCATCGTTGTTTTGTGCCAACAGGGCACCGAGGGAGTGTTCCATGGCTCGTACATAGAGCAGGAATGGTTTTCCAGGGACTGGAGCTACCAAGACCGGAGGATTTGACAAATATTCTTTGATGCTGTCGAAAGCACGCTGGCACTCCTCGTCCCATACGAATGAGACTCCTTTCTTCATGAGGTGCATGAATGGTCGGCATCGCCCGGAGAGGTTGGAAATGAACCTTCTGATGTAAGCTAGCCTTCCTTGAAGGCCTCTGAGTTCGCGAAGATTTCTCGGGGGACCCATCTCCATGATTGCTTTTGTCTTTTTGGGGTCTACATGGATACCCTTTGCAGTGATGATGAATCCTAAGAACTTCCCGCTGGATACGCCTAGGAAGGACTTCGTAGGGTTCATTTTCAAATTGTGCGTTCGCATTAGGTCGAATACCGTCCTTAGATCCTGCAGATGGTCTCCCTTGCTACGGCTCTTGACGGCTATATCGTCAACATAGCACTCCACCGTCTTGCGTAAGTGGTCTCTGAAGATAATGCTCATGGCTCTTTGATATGTGGCGCCAGCATTCTTTAAACCGAAAGGCATGACTGTGTAGCAGTACGTGCCGATCGGTGTTCAGAATGATGTATGCTTTTCGTCGTCAGGAGACATTTTGATTTGGTTGTACCCCGAGAAGCCATCCATGAATGACATGCGTTCGAAGCCGCAGGTATTGTCGATCATGATGTCTGTAATAGGAAGGGGGATTTCATCTTTGGGGCATGCCTCGTTCAGGTTGCGAAAGTCGATGCAGATTCGAATCTTTCCATTCTTCTTGAGGACGGGTACTATATTGGCGACCCAATCAGGATGTTGCTCCTCACGAATGAAACCGCTGGCTATCAGTTTGTTGACTTCGGCTTCGATCGCGTCCATGATGCCTGGACGGAAGCGTCGCTGTTGTTGCTTGACCGGCTTCGCATCTGGTCGAATATTGAGTTTGTGAAGAGCGATGTTAGGATTTAACCCTGGCATATCTTCATAGCTCCAGACGAACACATCAATGTACTCTCTGACAAGTTCTAACAGCGACTCCCGTTCTTCGTCAGTTAGACTTTTACTGATGAAAATCGGTTTTGGAGAAGATTCGCTGCCGAGATCCACTTGTATGACCTCATCTTCAGTAGAAGGTTCTCTCAGTTCGAATCGCTTTTCCCATTGTGCGTCTAATTGCTGGGCCCATGGCTCTAGCTCGAGGATTTCGGGGATGTCTTCGTCTTCTTCGTAAGCGTCGGCGAACGCCATGTTGACTGACATGACTTGTCTGAACACATCTCCGATGCTGGTATCTGAGTCGGAAGTCGGTGATCCGGTTGAGTGTGACTGCCAGTCGCATTCTTCATCTGAACTTTCAGGGGTCGTAGTAGGCGTTACATACCCTAACCCGCATCGAGTTTTGTTATAGTAGTTCCGTGGTTTGCCCGCCGGGACTGGCGGCTTTAAAGGTAATCGTCGTCCAGTGCCGTAGTTCAATCCTGGTATCGTCTCCAGATTATACCCCTGTTTCTGCATAAGATATTTGGATTGAGGGCTATAGAGATACAGAGGCAGTCTCCCGGCATCTGACCCGAGGTCGACTTCTTCTATGGTGGGGGGATGCGGGTTGTTCGTCCGGCCGAAGATGATCGGATGATCTCCTCCTTCGAATATTCGGTAAGCGTCTTCTACTGGAGTAAGCTGGATCGCGGTGTACACATTTGTCACATGTGTGTGTAGTTGAGCGCCTATACCGTGTTCCATAGCATACATTGTACATAGCTTATTGAGCTCGGTGTAGTTCAAAGATAACCCTTTATTGATGAAGTAAGGTATCTTTTCTAGGGGGATTACATCATCAGCGGAGGGGACATTGGTGTGGGTAGCCATATACTTGGCTAGCTCCGGTTCCTCTTCGGCTACCCCCTGCGTGAGTGAAGACTGAGAGGATGACCTGGGAAGCTTGATTGTCAGTGGTTCAGCTGATGGAGTTGAGCGTGGTGTTGTTGGCAGACTAGCAACCCCCAGTTTGGTATTTGATGTGAGGCGAGGAGTGGCTGGTTCGCTGGAAGTGTCAGACCTTGCATTGGGGTGACAACCCTTCCTGGGAAGGCGTATTGTCATGGGCCTGTCCGAGGGGTTGAGTTTCCCTGCTTGTGGTTGGCTGACTCTTGGTAGCCTGATTATCAGTGGCTCCATTGTGGGTCTTGGCACTTGGCCGGACCTCGACAGCCGGATTATCAGTTGCTCCTCCTGCGCTGAGAGGCTGATTGCGTCCTTCCGCAGAGTGGCGGTAAGGGGTGCAGACTTGCCCGGTTTGCGAGCTTGGAGGTGGATCGTCAGGGGTCCCTCGGATCCCGTAGCCATTTCGGTACCAGCTTGTTCATTTCCTTCATCAAGGTGCCTCTTCGACTTTTCATATAAGCAGGAGTCCGAGTAGTAAGATTCGATCCCCTTGAAGGGATCGATATCAGCAAATTCTGTCTTCACGAAGCCATATTTGTCGACGTATTTGAAGCACTGGTGTAGCGTGGAAGGTACGATCATATAATCGTGTATCCATGGGCGCCCCAAGAGGATGTTGTAGGAAGTGTCTGCATCTATGACGTAGCAGGTAACTTCGGATTGGAGGTCGCCAATTTGACACTTCAGACGAATCTTCCCAATAGGGTAGCTCCTGCCCGAATTGAAACTGCTGATGGCGGTGCTTGTAGGTGTCAGGCGATGCATTGGGATGCGAAGATGGTGTAGCAGGCCCTTCGGGATGATGCTTATGGAAGAGCCAGGATCAATGTGCATCCGATCCACTTTCACGTCGCCGATGTATCCCGTGTAGTATAGCGGGCGATCATGTAGGTTGGTTTTGATGAGCATGTCCTGCGGAGTGAAGACGATGTTGGGCATTGCTCCCATGCAGGCACTGTCTTGGAGATCCACGGGTGAGTCCTCCCCGGTGAGGTTGGATTGAGCGAGATAGGCATCGGCATTTTGGAGTGCTTCGCTCAATGCAATACGAACGTCCTTGGAGAGCCTTAGGAGTTCGTATAGCGATAATTTGGCCGAAGTGTTAGCCAATTGTGCTAAGATGTCAAAGTTATAGGGCCTCTCTAGCCCTTGGGTTGCGTCCTTTTGGAGGGATTTGTCAAAGCGAGTCTCCTTCGGCCTAGGCTTGTCGGTCGTCGAAGGCTGAGCCGGTCCCGGAGCATCAGTTATAGTAGGTTGATGATTTTCAGCTGGGCTGTCAACCACATGTTGGGATTGCGCTCTGGACCGTGTGACGACGGCTGTAGCTTCCTCGTTGTTTGTTGAGATTGTGTGGCAGGTCCTAATTTTTCTACTCTTTTTGTTAGTGGGAGATGGTGTGGGCCGAGTTACTTCTGACACCAAGTCCGGATGGACCCACATGACCTCCCCTCGTGAGGTGGTGAGAGGTACTAGACCAGCCGCCTGTTCCCGGGGAGGTGGAAGATTGGTAATCTCCATCGTTGCCAGAGGGACGGGGATTACCCCGTCTTGAGCCTCCGTCGGAGGGAAGCTGTCGAATTGCACGGACACCATATTGGCTGCTACGGTTACCTCTTCGAAGTCGATGGCCAAGGCGTTCGAATCGATGAGGCTTTGGATGTACCATTTTAATTGGTAGCAGTCGTGTGTAGCGTGGTGTACATAACGGTGGTAATGGCAGAACTTTGGGTTCTCCAAATCAGCCGGCCGAGGCTCCCGCCTTGGTGGAGGAAGCTGAATTCTACCTCCTTGTATGAGCATGTCTAAGATAGGCTTGACGTGGCCGTCTTCGAAAGAGTAAGTGATCTGAGGCCATTGCTTGTCTGCTGGCTGTGACTCGGGCTTCTGGGCCGTGTCGGCCACCATAGCCTATTTTTCCTTGCTGTTCCGATTGTTGGAGGGGTTACCCCCATTATCGTTGTTGGGACGCTTGCCCTTGTTTTCTCCTTCTGATATGTGCAACCCCAGTTGGCGGGCCTTCTTCAGTCGTTCTTCGGCGCTTGTGACGCTGATGATGAACGCCTTCCAATCTTTGAATTGACTTTTGCCCATCCAGAGACTAATCGTTGGAAGCAGTCTCTTTTGGCAAATTTCAATCAAGGAAGAATCTGGATTTTCGGAAGGCAGCTTCATGGCGGTCTGGCGGAACCGTTCGATGTAGTTCCTTGTTAACTCCTTCTCCCCTTGGACGACGTCCATGAGAGTGGACATAGTGACGTCTTGTCCTACTTCGAAGAATTGTTCCAAGAACAGGCGCTTGAAGCCGACGAAGGAGTGGATGCAGTTGTCCGGTAGATTGCGGTACCAATCGAAGGCGACTCCTTCCAATGCCCTAATGAATAACCGTGTGAGGATCGCATCATCATGGGGCAGATGGTCGGTGGTGACCTCGAAGTAAGTGATGTACCGACTTGCTGAGGTTTTGCCATCATACGGGTTGATGTTGAACGGCTTATATCTTAGTGGGAATGGAACATCCCTCCATTCAGCAGGGTATGGCTGCCGTATTCTGAGATCTTGAGCATTTTCTCGGGCATAGAACATGGCTCGGAGCTCTTGGACCTCTCTTCTTACTTCTCGGGTCTCATCTGTCGCGGTAGGGGCTGTTATTTCGGGGGGATTATTGCCCGAGTTTGGTGCCGCTGAGTTCGAATCTATATTGACCGTGGGGCCCGTACTTGTTTGACCAGGCGCTCCTCCTTGTAGAGTGGGCAGGGCCGCTTTAATCTCGTCTACAGACTTGACCAAAGCAAGTAATATGGCTTCGAGACTGTCAATGCGCTGGCGATCACTGGAACCACCTTGATTGCTGTCCGTCATGAACACCGTCCTTACGTGAGGAATGATGGAAGGAACGGTGGAGGATGTGCCCTCCGAGTCGTACCCATACACCGAGAAGTCATCGGGATAGGTGGGAATATTCTCTTCGGGCTCGGACTCGGAGGGAACGGTATCCCCAGCTTCAGAGCTTGCTTCGTCTTGAGAGTTACGGATGTCCCCGGGGACATCAGCGTCTGTTGCTCCTGATGGAAGAGTTGGTTGTGCGGGCTCGGCTCCTCGAAACATCGGATTGTTGCGGATGTTCGGAGGAGTGCTACCCCCAGTTCCCTCAACCCCCAGCGATATAGATGATGAATTTCCCATTGCGGTAAATTTTGTCTTTGAACGGGTGTGTTGGAATACACCAGTAGAGGACAACCGTTTAGACGATAGTTTCTTAGCTGTGGTGGTTGATATCTTGGGACTGGAGATATTCGTCCTTTTCCTTCTCCCTTCGGCGGGGACTTTTTGAGCGGAATTGCAGGAGACAACAGGAGGTGCCTCATCTTCTGAGTTCGGGTGCTGTAGCCTTTGGAAGACGGATGGCCGATCTTCCGTCACTGCCGCGTTATTGCAATAGCAATTGACGATGATTTGGGTGCAGCGATGTCCAAGCGAGGACTCTTTGCATGCCGACACTCTTTCTTTTTCCTTGCGTTTGTGGAGGATCGTCCCCCGCAGGTCAGAGGAACCACTCTGTCTGTTTGCCGCCAGGGGCTGGACTCGAGCAGTTGTATACAACTTCCCACCAGAGGCCCATGTGATAGTCAACGGGACGCCCCGATAGTCAGAGGTTGGAACAGCTGACCGGGCTTGATGAGCCCGCGCTGCCCTAGACTTCCTCCTTTTAGCACTTGTGGGTGCGTAATAGGAGGAGTCCAAGTTGGGTACCACAGAGTCTGGCTTATCATCCAGAGAATCATCAGGGTCGGGACCGTATGAGAGACGGTCGAAGACTGATCGAGAGAAGCATAAAACGGACGCTATGCGGCTAGAGTTGGGTACCGTGCAGGATGTCTGCATGCGGTTGTCTTCTGCCGTTGGACGAATTGTTCTTGTGCGGCTAGGAGTCACGACCGTACAGGCCGGCCGCATGCGGTTGGCAATAGTGGCCGCATGGGTTTTCTGCAAGCGATTGACTCCCACGGCCGCATGAGTTTCATTCGTGTTGTTGGCAACTGTAGCCGCATAAGCTATGCGGCTGACAGATATGGCCGCATGAGTTTTGTTCATCGGCTGGAGGACGTAGCCGCGTGCGTTTTCTTCCTGCGGCTGAAGGATGTAGCCGCATGAGCTTTCTCCCTGCAGCTGATGACCTTATGCGGCTCAGATCTCATAGAGTTCCTCCTTGCCCCTGCAAGTCCAGCATCATAGTGTTTTCTTCTGTCGGACTTGGGGACAGCAGAGTTGTCTACGATCTGAAGTGGGCCGCAGGGGAATCTTGCTCGCCGTTTTGAACAACAGAGGGTGTCTTTGCAAGAGCTTCAGTAGAAAAGAAGGATCGGGGTCTCCACTCCTTACGGGCCTTCTTTGTGCGAGCTCGCTTCTGGACCGGGCCAGTGCTCTTGTCGGAGAGCATCTCTTCGAACGCCTGTTGGTCGAACCGGGCGACCATCTTTTGTTGAGTGGAGCCAAGCTTGGCTGCATCCGATTGCGTCACCAACTCCTCAGCCGTGGAGAAGTTCGTCCCCAGCAGAGTCGCCATCGTGTTTGCCATAAAATATAAAAGAACAGAACAATTATCGGAGGACCGAACTTTTACTTCACATTACAAACTCGTTTGTACAAAGAAAGCCTAGGAACGAAAACCTAGGTACAGCAGTCTAAGTACAATTGTTTATTTTAGATTCTGGGGGGTGACAATAGAGGCTCGGGAAGGCGACGGCAGCCCTGCCTTACTCCTTGGACGATCGGTATGCAGCCTTGGCTCCTTGTGAAAAGATGGTTGGCGTTGACGAAGAAATGCTCTTCTTGCTCCTCTGTTGCTCTTCTGGCTTCTCTCTCTCTCTGTGTGTATTCCTTTCTCTGACTATTGGGGAGTCTCTCTGTATATACGTATTTTTCTCTCAAAAAATGTATATCCTTTCAAGGGAATGGTACCTTGCTATTTATAATAGTGGGATGTGATCATTAGGGTTGCCAATGATTAGCTTTTGGAGATGGCGGCGGCTTGGGGATTGGTCCATCCTGGCCATTCGTTTTGATTATGATGAATCTGGGCCATTAGGTACAGATTTCACCAAATCCCATGAGCAATTAATGCTGATTGGAATAAATCTTCCTTATAATGATTTTCTGATATCTGCGAATAAATCAGATCTATTCTTCTGCCACGTGTCCCAGATTTATTGGGATTTGACCCAATCTTTAATGGCAGCAAATCTGAGGAATTAATCGATTTAGGACACGTGTCCTAGGAGCTGCTGGGGGTCTGGACCGCATGACTAATGAGCCGCATATGAATGTGCGCCGCATATGGTTAAGCCCGCGTGTCATGGCTGCGTGGGCAGTGGCCCTCACCTGAGCCCTCGAACCATAGGGGGTAATTCTTGTGGACCGCATAGGTACATATCCGCCTGGGCCGCATGGACATGATCTTCTTGAACCGCCTGAGAAATCCTCGCTCGAGCCGCATGAGACTTTCATGGTCTGAGCCGCATAGGATGGATTCACTCTGAGCCGCATGGAAAGTCCTTTGCCCGGGCCGCATGAGGCTCCTATGGCCTGAGCCGCATAGGTTTTATTCTGAGCCGCATGAGAAGCGAGCCGCATACGAATGCCCACGTGGCAAGGCCACGTGGCATTTTTATGGCTCTCGGGGGATTTGTGTCAGAGATTTCTTTCCTCTTCCCTAGAGATTCATCATTATGACAGAGCCATAATTACCTGCTTTGGTGTCAGGGCTGTCAACTTTTCAGAGGGGTCAGCCGTCATAGCAATTAATGCAGCGTGGGTGGAGGGGAGCACTATCAGGCCACGTGTCTTCTGAGCCGCATGGAATGCCCTGGGCCGCATAGCTTCCTATGCCGCATGACTCCCTGAGCTGCATGCGTTTTCTGAGCCGCATGGATCTTTCCTGGCCGCATGAGTCATTTTCTTTAGTATTTTCCATGCTTCTACACTATATACCATATACATGTAATGTGTGTGTGTGTCATGTGTGGCACTTGTGTGGGTGATATGGCATGAGGGTGTGCGTTAGGCTTGAGGGTGTCACATGAAAGTGTGTGTGTCAAGATATTTGAAAACAGTGAGGGAAACATGTGTGTAGAGAGTTTTAGGGTGTGAGTGTGTGTGAGACACTTGTGTACAGTGCTTTTGAATCAGTGAAGTGTTCATGTGTTATACAAAACAGTGAGCTAACAAGTGTCCAATAGAACACAGGAAACAGTAAGCAATAGCAAAGTAGCAAACAGTGCTAACTAACAATGTGTGAACCTGTGTATGCAGGAAAACATAAATTGTAAACTATACACTAGGTGAGTGATAGGCAAATGGAAAAACAGGAAATGATTTGTGTTGCCAGTGTCTAGGAAATAGGGAAATATAGTGTGACATGTGTACCATATCAGTGAAGTGTATACTGTCATGAGGAAAAAGGGAAATACATTAGTGGAAGGCATGTGTGTAGGAAGAAATGAATCTCAGGTTTTTCAGTTTCCTGCATTTTCAAAACTCAACACCAAGTCCAAATCTAACAAGTAAAATAATTAACAGAGATCTCTAGACAACTGAACAGAAATTTGAAATCAATTTCAGTTCATAGGTCAACTGAACTCAAAACAAACCAACACCATGTATCAGCTATTTCATTTGAAACCCAACAAACTGTCAAACATCCCATTCTCAAACCAATAAGTCTATTGAATTGAAATACTGCATTAACATGAATCAACAATCATGTGGGGACATTTAACAGAGTAACATCAATAAAACAGGGATTTAATGTTTAGAGATTTAGAAAAAAATAATAATGTATCAGAGCATGTATCAGTGAGCATGCCATTAACCCAATCGAATCCACATCTCCATATTAAAACCTAAACTAACATGTAAATCTAATCTAACATACATCATACATCATATTTAGGATCTAATTGACAATTAAAATCATAATAAAATCATTTAAAACCGAATTTAAACAGAGAACAAAATAGCATATTGCACACGCACAGTGCACGCACAGGTGCACGCGTGATTCCGTGTCCAACACGACACGATAGGTCGTATCACTTGGGAAACTTCGTGTAAGTCATGAATACAACATGTGTGTCAAAAATCCCGTGTCCAAGTGTCGTGTGCTGTGCACAGGAAGCCTCGAGTAGCAGGGGAGCTACAGTGCTCGCACGCGCGCGTATGCATCCGCTTGTTCCCGTGTCCGTTGCGACACGAAACGACACCAATACGTGCTCAGAACACTGGAATCCCATAAGCAATACTAAACCCTAAATTCCTATTCAAAAACATTCCTGAAATCCTATCGAAATGCCCTTTGGGGCATTTCCTCAAACACCTATATACATGGACTGATACGTGTCCGATACGGACACGTATCGAACTCGAAACCTAGGGTTAGCTAGTCCTACAGTTAGGGTTGTTTGCAAAGATAAAAGTTGATCTTTATTTCACAAACTTTGTGTAATGCATGTGGTTCGTATCACGTATTCTTGGAATACGTGTACGTATCTTATTGCATGATTTCCTGGCTTGGCATTTCCTTCTTGGCTTGGTCTATTCCTGGTTCGGGTTGGTTGGTTCGGCTTGGCTTGGTTTTGATTGGGTTCATGATGAACCCAAGGTGAACCCCTACCTACCACCACCATTTTATATTTATTAGCCCTCTTTATTCTCTCTCTTCATTTATCATCTTCTTCTTCCTCATTTACTTCCCTACCTACCAAAGAGAGAAGAGAGAGGTCTAGGCAAGTGCAACTTGCTTCATGGAGGAACTCCAATTTTATTACTTCATTCTCTTTCTTACTACATTCTAAAGCACTTTAGTACTTGGCATTTTCACTTTCCATGGCTAGATTCTTGTAGATCTAAGTTTATTTTATTTTCGGATTTCTTGGGTTTTGATCTACTTAATCTTGTTATTTCTATGTTTTTATGGTTCCATGTTGTAGAGAATTTTGTTCTACCCCATTTTGACCTATGGAAGTTCGGATTTGGGCTCCGGATGATAGAGTTATGCAGCTTGGAAGCCATGGCTTATAGTGTACTTCTTCTCGGAAATTTGGAGAAGAAGCACAGTTTCGAGCCGCATGATAGCACTTGACCGCATGGATATTCATGCGGCAAGTCAGCTTCGAAACCGCATGCACTATCAACTGGACTTGACCGCATGACAAGTTCATGCGGCAAGTATTTAGTTCGGCCGCATGAGGCTCTTGTACTTCTAGCCGCATGGGACTTCGACCTTTTCGAGCCGCATGAACTCCAATACTCGCGAGCCGCATAGACCGCAGTCTCCCGCTGCCGCATGAGGACCCGAGTCCTCTCAGCCGCATGACTGACTGATCCCGAGCCGCATAGACCCTGATTCCCTTCAGCCGCATGAGACCCCTCCATTTCTGACCGCATAAGCTCCTGCAGCCGCATGCGCCGCACGCCCGTACTGCCTTGAGACCGACCTTTCCGAGCCGTATGAACTCGGATTTCGGACCGCATGAACCCATATCCATTCAACCGCATGGGCTGTTCTCTTCCAGCCGCATGTGATCATTCCGGGCCGCATATGCCTTAGCCGCATGGCTCTTCTATAGCCCTGAATATTGATATTTTATTAGATATTTTACGTCCATTTTATATCCTTACGCCTTTTGTCATAAACTTGATAATCATGGATTTGTTTAATATGTTTGGAAATGATAACTGAGCACGACCTGACAGTGACCCGTAGTAGTGCACTCCTGACATGACTAACATGACCTGATAGTGGCCCGCCGTGGCGCACTCCTGACAAAGTACACTTGACATGATAAACCTGACATGATATACCTGATAAGCTGTTGCGACGGCTACCCGACATGACATGACTTGTATAATTAATCCTGGACACCGTGGGTGATTGTGCTTGTACAAATAATCCAGTCCTGTCTTGCATCATGTCTAGGAGGGGACTCCTGAGTACCACGGTCAGGAGTACCTACTGAAATGGACTAAGGCTAATAACTAGATTAATACAGTAGTCATGAAGATATTTCCCAGCTACAGGCAATCCCGTTACCTGGGCGCGCCTGGGATCTGTAGCCTGCCGTCGAGTAGGGCACATTTTCAGCACACTGTCATGTGTTGCACCCTTCAAGCTACTTAAGGGTACATGCGTTTCCTGGACGATGTACCCACCTGAATTCAACCTTAATCTTTCGTCCTGGGTAACCTGGATGGTCTGCAGGGCTTGTGGCTGTGGAATAATCTCACTGCATCTTGTTAGTAATTAGGCTTGTGACAACCATAGTTAGTTAAAGTATCAAGCCGTAATTCTTGCTTGGCCGTGAAATGATTGGATGGAGTCTAACCAGTCTAGTCTTGCCCTGATCCTGTTCCAGATTATTGAATGACCAGAATGCTTGTAATTATTTTACCGATAAATGGTGAGAATTCCAAGTTCTGTTCAGACGAAGGGTTACAACCCCGGTCCTTGTTTGGTTTACGGGTTGTAACCTGGTTCTCTGAATAGTCCCATGGTTATCTTGTCGTATATCATCCTGATGTATTTCCTTAATTTCCAGTTCTTACTTTTATTTATATCTTGTGCTGATTGCTGGTTTTTAGTTCCTAAGTGAAGCTTCTTTTGTGGCACTTGCTCTTTCTGGGATCTGACCCAGCTGGTTTTGTATGGCCAGATTTCGAAGCAGCTCCAGAGGATCTACCGACTTTCTAGCCAGATGGTGGCTACTAGACGGAACCCTGGCAACGAGTGGGTTTATTTTTGATCTCCCACTTTATTATAAAATATTCTTTTGAGGCGTTTAGCCGACGAGCACCTGTTTAGCTCGATTGCACTTTACTTACTGTCTGCCTACAGGCTGTAACATGATTGACAGATCCTAGGGTTGATCATGTATGACTAAACTCTTGCTAGTCCTCACATTTTGTAACGACTAGCTTCATGATCAGCTGAATATGTAATATTTGGGACGCCTTATTATTGTATATTTAATGATCATACATCTTGTAACATTTACTTACTTGCTTGTGATTGAGACACTAGGCTTGTTCATGACCATAGGAGACTGTTGGCTTGTAGTAAACCCTCATGTATCTAGACAGCCGTGACCGTATAGCGAGATGGAATCCATTTCAATATACGTAGCTGGCTATGTCTGCCTTTGCTCTCCAGTATTCTGGTTCTGGGGCGTGACATGGTTTAAGTGGTGGCCCATGCAGGTCTTGTAAATCAAGATATGTGAGGGTTTACCGAATAGATGTCTCAATCAGTATTCGTCCTTGATCTCTGCTCGTATCTTCTGAATCCCTGGATTCTTATCCTGATCATGTGCTTGTATCGTTGATCTGTCCTGGTCCTTCCTTATTGTTCCCTATGTCGTCTTCTTCAGCGGCATTGTTCCTGGACCTGCCGGCCAGCAAGGCGGAGCACCTCCCGTGGACCAGCAGCAACCCGGAGATCAAGCCCAGCATTCCGGAGTAGCCTCCAGAGTCGAGCCTATTGGAGAAGAGCCCCCAGTTCAGCCAGTTCAGCCTGTCGAACCTGATGATGGCACATTAGTAGGACTCGTCAGGACCTTGATAGCTTCTCAAGATCGTCGTGGAGATGCCTTGTAACAGGTAGTGGCGGATGCTTTGACCCGGGGTGGTCATCAGGGTAACAGTGCGGCCAACAGCTTCAAGCGCTTGAACCCTCCATTCTTTGATGGTAGTGAAGATGCTATCGCAGCAGATGCTTGGCTTCAGGATACAGAAGTGATTCTCGAGGCAGCCAGGACTCCAGAGAACGAGAAGGTGGCCGTTGTGCGCCTGCAGTTGTTAGATCTTGCCCGCAGCTGGTGGGCAGCGCAGGCCGTTGGATTAGTAACACCCATTGCTTGGGCAGTATTCAGAGAGAGATTCCAGACCAAGTATTTCGATGCCATGGCTCGGTATGATCTGTAGACGAGGTTTACCAATCTGAAGCAAGGAGGCAGGACGGTCGACGGATATGCGGCCGAGTTTTCCAGACTCAGTCGGTTTGCTCCCACCTTGGTGGCAACCGAGTATGATAGAGCCCAGTGATTCCAGCAGGGACTTCACCTGGAGATCTTGTTGGCAGTCGAGCAGTTTGAGCATGAGACTTTTGATGCAGTCTTGAGAGCAGCTAGGAGGCACGAGTATACCTCCCAGAGGATCGTGGATAGGGCCGGGGGTCGAAAGAGATCTCACGGCCAGATGAATCAGTCTTCAGCCCCAACCCCGGCAGCCAGGGCTTTGACTATTGGAGCTCCGAGGCGAGCGGCCTCAGTAACGTCGGTTCAGCATTCCACTCCGACGTACCCTCAGCAGCAGCAGAAGCAGAAGCAGCCTTCCGCAGTGGGATGTTCTCATTGTGGGAAGCCAGGCCATGTAGTGGCAGAATGTCGCAGGGCGCAGGGATTGTGCCTGGCTTGTGGAGCACCAGACCATAGGGTTGGATCCTGCCCGAATAGGGGTGGTTCATCATCGTCCAACCTTTCCAGCTCTTCGGTGAGAGGACCAGCACCGGTCCAGCAGCAGCAGCAGCAGCAGTACCCATTGTCGAGGCCCTTGCCGCCTCAGTCCCAGATGTTCTAGCAGCAGAACCCCCAGCAGCATGCACAAGCCCAAGCCTTGAGTCAGAGCAGGCAGCGAGGATTCCAGCAGAGGGGACCAGCACCCCGAGGGCACGGTCAGGCTATGGTGATGACCGTAGAGGAAGGATTGGCACCAGGAGAGGTAGTGGCAAGTACTATTCTCGTCAACTCCTTTCCAGCTTCAGCTTTATTTGATTCTGGTGCATCGCATTCTTTTATGTCTGCACGATTCGCGACACGGGTAGGATTGGAGCCCGAGTCATTATCAGTAAGGCTCAATATACTTACTGGTAATGGACTTGTGGGAGTAGATAGAGTGTTTTCCTCGTGTCGGATCGTAGTTAGCGGTAGAGAGTTCCCCGCTAGAGTGATAGAATTCCCGATGGCCGATTATGATGTGGTCTTAGGGATGGATTGGTTGAGGAACCAGTATGCTAGGATAGACTGCCACATTGGCAGGGTTGTTTTTAGCATTCCAGGCGAGCCAGAGTTTTCCTTTTCCCGAGGTGAAGTTGAGCCTTCTCCTCCGATAATGCGGATGGCAGTAGCAGCAGTGCAGTTGCCCAGGATAGTGGATGAGTTCCCAGATGTTTTTCCAGAAGAGCTACCATGTATGCCTCCAGAGCGGGAGATCGAGTTCACTATAGACTTGATTCTCGGGACAGCCCCAGTGTCAGAGAGAGTCTACAGGATGGCGCCGTCAGAGTTGGAGATATTGTACAAGATGATTGAAGAACTTCGAGCCAAGGGATTCATTCGTGCTAGTGGATCGCCTTGGGGAGCCCCGATGCTTCTTGTGAAAAAGAAGGATGGTACGTCCAGGTTATGTGTTGATTATCGTACCTTGAACTCTATGACAATCAAGAACAGATACCCTCTTCCGAGGATAGATGACTTGTTTGATCAACTCAAGGGGGCTTCAGTATTCTCGAAGATTGATTTGCGCTCAGGTTATCATCAGATCAGAGTCAGAGAGCAGGACATCCCGAAGACAGCTTTTAGATCGAGATATGGGCATTGGGAGTTCCTTGTTATGCCTTTTGGAGCAACCAATGCGCCGGCAGTATTCATGGACCTCATGAATCGCATCTTCATGCCTTACTTGGATCAGTTTGTGATTGTGTTCTTGGATGACATCCTGGTCTACAGCAAGAGTGAGGCGGAGCATGAGCAGCATCTCCGTATAGTTCTTCAGATCCTCAGAGAGCACCAGTTATATGCCAAGTTCAGTAAATGCGAGTTCTGGCTCGATCGTATTTCGTACTTGGGTCATATCATCACTCGAGGAGGAGTAGAAGTGGATCCCCAGAAGATTGTGGCTATTGAGTCATGGCCAGTGCCCAGCACAGTTGCAGAGGTTCGTAGTTTTCTTGGATTGGCCGGCTACTACCGGCGGTTTGTTTCAGATTTTGCTCGGATATCAGCGCCATTGACGCAGTTGACCCGCAAGGATGCGCAGTTTGCTTGGACGGCAGAGTGTCAGAGTTCTTTTGAGCAGTTGAAGCGAGGCCTGATAATAGCTCCTATTCTCATGCTTCCAGATGGAACCGGAGGATTCTTAGTATATTGTGATGCTTCAGGCAGAGGCTTAGGATGTGTTCTGATGCAGCATGGGAAGGTAATAGCTTATGCATCACGACAACTTCGTGATCATGAGAGGAATTACCCAACCCATGACTTGGAGCTGGCAGCAGTAGTATTTGCACTTAAGTTGTGGAGGCACTATTTGTATGGAGATAGGGTGGAGATTTTCACCGACCACAAGAGTCTGAAGTATGTTTTCACTCAGAAGGATCTTAACATGCGTCAGAGGAGATGGCTGGAGCTTCTTGTGGATTATGATGTTAACTTGCAGTATCATCCTGGGAAGGCCAATGTTGTTGCAGATGCTTTGAGCAGGAGAGCCGGAGTTTATTTCCTAATAGCGCAACCAGAGCTGTTAGCAGATCTTCAGAAGATGGGTATAGAAGTTGTTCTCCCTTCCAGTGTAGCATTGATGGCCAGCATGCAAGTTCAGTCTACTATAGTCGAGAGGATCCGGCTGGCGCAGTCAGCAGATTCCAAGCTTCAGCGACTCAGAGCAGAGTGCGAGGCAGGTCAAAGACCAGAGCTATACATTCATGAGGACGGTACACTTTGACATGGGAAGCGTCTTTGTGTATCCAGTGGAGATATCAGGCAGGAGATCATGTCAGAGGCGCACAGTTCTCAGTATTCCATCCATCCTGGCAGTACGAAGATGTACCGAGATATCCGTCAGCACTTCTGGTGGAATGGCATGAAGCGGGAGATAGCTCGGTTTGTCTCCCGGTGTTTGGTTTGCCAACAAATCAAGGCTGAACATCAGAGACCGGCTGGACTTCTTCAGCCCTTGCCGATTCCAGAATGGAAGTGGGAGCATGTGACCATGGATTTCGTGACCGGATTACCTAGATCCCCAGCTGGTAGATATGCTATCTGGGTTATAGTTGATCGGCTCACGAAGGTGGCTCACTTTCTTCCATTCAGAGTTGGTCAGTCGACGGCTCAGCTAGCGGAGATGTACCTCAGGCAGATTGTCAGGTTGCACGGTGTGCCAGTCAGTATCACCTCGGACCGAGATTCAAGATTTACGTCACACTTTTGGCGTAGCTTGCAAGAGAGTTTGGGGACTCGTCTCCAGCTCAGTTCAGCATATCACCCGCAGACAGATGGCCAGTCGGAGCGCACAATCCAGACCCTTGAAGATATGTTGAGATCTTGCACACTCGACTTCGGTGGTTCATGGGAAGATCACTTGCACCTGGTGGAGTTCTCATACAACAACAGTTTCCAGGCCAGTATCCAGATGGCACCGTTCGAGGCACTGTATGGTAGGAAGTGCAGATCCCCGCTAGCCTGGGATAAGGTTGGAGAGAGACAAATGCTTGGTCCAAAAATGATCGCTCAGACAGTTGAGGTGGTCAGGAGAGTCCGAGATCATCTTAGAGTTGCCCAAGATCGCCAGCGCCATTGGGCCGATTCTCATCGGCGCCCTCTAGAGTTTTCGGTCGGCGATCATGTATTCCTGAGGATTTTGCCTAACCGTGGCGTCATTCGTTTCGGCATCCGGGGAAAGCTTAGTCCTAGGTATATAGGACCGTTCGACATTCTGGAGCGAGTAGGAGATGTATCCTATCGTCTCGCTCTTTCGCCGTCGCTAAGCGAGGTGCATGACGTGTTCCATATATCCCAATTACGACGGTATATCCCGGACCCGAGCCACATCCTGGATCATTCGGAATTGCTTGTTGGTACCAACCTTTCGTATGAGGAGAGGCCCGTGTCTATATTGGACCGAAAAGAGAAGATCCTCAAGAACAAGACTATGAAGTTAGTCCGAGTTGCTTGGGGTCATCACTCTTTGGGTGAGTCAACGTGGGAGCGTGAGGATGATATCCGATCACGATATCCGGACTTGTTTGACTCGTGAGGTATAATGTCTTTCTTATGCCTCATGCCTTCGATTCCTTGCTTGAATGAGTGATTGTCTGCCTATTTATAGCTTGCATGTGATTAATGTAGCTTGTCATTGCTCCTCTAGCCTCTTGATTAAATTCCGAGGACGGAATTCTTTTAAGGTGGGTAGAGTTGTAATGCCTGTGGTTCGTATCACGTATTCTTGGAATACGTGTACGTATCTTATTGCATAATTTCCTGGCTTGGCATTTCCTTCTTGGCTTGGTCTATTCCTGGTTCGGGTTGGTTGGTTCGGCTTGGCTTGGTTTTGATTGGGTTCATGATGAACCCAAGGTGAACCCCTACCTACCACCACCATTTTGTATTTATTAGCCCTCTTTATTCTCTCTCTTCATTTATCATCTTCTTCTTCCTCATTTACTTCCCTACCTACCAAAGAGAGAAGAGAGAGGTCTAGGCAAGTGCAACTTGCTTCATGGAGGAACTCCAATTTTATTACTTCATTCTCTTTCTTACTATATTCTAAAGCACTTTAGTACTTGGCATTTTCACTTTCCATGGCTAGATTCTTGTAGATCTAAGTTTATTTTATTTTCGGATTTCTTGGGTTTTGATCTACTTAATCTTGTTATTTCTATGTTTTGATGGTTCCATGTTGTAGAGAATTTCGTTCTACCCCATTTTGACCTATGGAAGTTCGGATTTGGGCTCCGGATGATAGAGTTATACAGCTTGGAAACCATGGCTTATGGTGTACTTCTTCTCAGAAATTTGGAGAAGAAGCACAGTTCCGAGCCGCATGATAGCACTTGACCGCATGGATATTCATGCAGCAAGTCAGCTTCGAAACCGCATGCACTATCAACTGGACTTGACCGCATGACAAGTTCATGCGGCAAGTATTTAGTTCGGCCGCATGAGGCTCTTGTACTTCTAGCCGCATGGGACTTCGACCTTTTCGAGCCGCATGAACTCCAATACTCGCGAGCCGCATAGACCGCAGTCTCCCGCTGCCGCATGAGGACCCGAGTCCTCTCAGCCGCATGACTGACTGATCCCAAGCCGCATAGACCCTGATTCCCTTCAGCCGCATGAGACCCCTCCATTCCTGACCGCATAAGCTCCTGCAGCCGCATGCGCCGCATGCCCGTACTGCCTTGAGACTGACCTTTCCGAGCCGTATGAACTCGGATTTCGGGCCGCATGAACCCATATCCATTCAACTGCATGGGCTGTTCTCTTCCAGCCGCATGTGATCATTCCTGGCCGCATATGCCTTAGCCGCATGGCTCTTCTATAGCCCTGAATATTGATTTTTTATTAGATATTTTACGTCCATTTTATATCCTTACGTCTTTTGTCATAAACTTGATAATCATGGATTTGTTTAATATGTTTGGAAATGATAACTGAGCACGACCTGACAGTGACCCGTAGTAATGCACTCCTGACATGACTAACATGACCTGATAGTGGCCCACCGTGGCGCACTCCTGACAAAGTACACTTGACATGATAAACCTGACATGATATACCTGATAAGCTGTTGCGACGGCTACCTGACATGACATGACTTGTATAATTAATCCTGGACACCGTGGGTGATTGTGCTTGTACAAATAATCCAGTCCTGTCTTGCATCATGTCTAGGAGGGGACTCCTGAGTACCACGGTCAGGAGTACCTACTGAAATGGACTAAGGCTAATAACTAGATTAATACAGTAGTCATGAAGATATTTTCCAGCTACAGGCAATCCCGTTACCTGGGCGCGCCTGGGATCTGTAGCCTGCCGTCGAGTAGGGCACATTTTCAGCACACTGTCATGTGTTGCACCCTTCAAGCTACTTAAGGGTACATGCGTTTCCTGGACGATGTACCCACCTGAATTCAACCCTAACCTTTCGTCCTGGGTAACCTGGATGGTCTACAGGGCTTGTGGCTGTGGAATAATCTCACTGCATCTTGTTAGTAATTAGGCTTGTGACAACCCTAGTTAGTTAAAGTATCAAGCCGTAATTCTTGCTTGGCCGTGAAATGATTGGATGGAATCTAACCAGTCTAGTCTTGCCCTGATCCTGTTCCAGATTATTGAATGACCAGAATGCTTGTAATTATTTTACCGATAAATGGTGAGAATTCCAAGTTCTGTTCAGACGAAGGGTTACAACCCCGGTCCTTGTTTGGTTTACGGGTTGTAACCTGGTTCTCTGAATAGTCCCATGGTTATCTCGTCGTATATCATCCTGATATATTTCCTTAATTTCCAATTCTTACTTTTATTTATATCTTGTGCTGATTGCTGGTTTTTAGTTCCTAAGTGAAGCTTCCTTTGTGGCACTTGCTCTTTCTGGGATCTGACCCAGCTGGTTTTGTATGGCCAGATTTCGGAGCAGCTCCAGAGGATCTACCGACTTTCCAGCCAGATGGTGGCCACTAGACGGAACCCTGGCAACGAGTGGGTTTATTTTTGATCTCCCACTTTATTGTAAAATATTCTTTTGAGGCGTTTAGCCGACGAGCACCTGTTTAGCTCGATTGCACTTTACTTACTGTCTGCCTACGAGCTGTAACATGATTGACAGATCCTAGGGTTGATCATGTATGACTAAACTCTTGCTAGTCCTCACATTTTGTAACGACTAGCTTCATGATCAGCTGAATATGTAATATTTGGGACGTCTTATTATTGTATATTTAATGATCATACATCTTGTAACATTTACTTACTTGCTTGTGATTGAGATACTAGGCTTGTTCATGAACATAGGAGACTGTTGGCTTGTAGTAAACCCTCATGTATCTAGACAGCCGTGACCGTATAGCGAGATGGAATCCATTTCAATGTACGTAGCTGGCTATGTCTGCCCCCGCTCTCCAGTATTCTGGTTCTGGGGCGTGACACTTTGTAAGAAGATTACAAGAATTCTGGAAAAGTACAACTGTAGGAATATGATCTGAATGACGATCGCTTTATCCCTTGGACGATGTGAACTTTGAAGACGATAGCCTCTGAAGTTGAAGGCGATAGCCTCTGAAGAATGCAGCAGCACTTGGGCAAGAACTCCTGAACTCTCTGATTTTTCTGATCTTTTTGTGTGATCCCCGGTAATGAAGACTTGAAACTCTATTTATAGAGTTCTGGAAATAACTAACTTTTAGTTATTCTGAATTGTGCAGGATGGATTGCGCATGCACTGGATTGTGCAGTATCAGACTGCGCTGGCAGTTATTTGATCGTGGGCCAACTGTGTTGGACACATGGCATCATTTGATTGAAATGCGCATGATCATGTACAGACGGTTGCCACGTAGTGAGCAATTGATGGTACGAAGGCCACGTGTACATTTGTCAGTTGTCTTGATGAAGTGCGCCACATGAATTGCGCTGACTTCAGATTGTGCTAGGCTGGACCGCGCAGCAGAGAGTCTGGTAGATTGCGCTGTATGTACAGCTGTCCTCGAGCGCTGTGCTGCACGATAAACGAACAGTTTCTTCGCTCTCCGTGCTGTCATTTGTCAGAAGATCTGATTCTCTGTCAGATAATGATGACAAGGCCACGTCAGCTTGCGCACTTGGATGAGTGCGCACTTCAGCCTGTGCAATCGAGATAGTGCGCAATCTGTCTCTTACGCAGTTCATTTGAAGGATGTACTTTTTGATTTTTATGGCTTTGTTGATGGGTGCAACTTGATTTTTTAGGACCTACAAGACCCCCTTCAAAGTTTTCGAAAGTTGAATTTATTCAAAGTTTCGAAATACTTTGAATTTTGATTTTTAAATCAAGTTGCGCATATGATGACCTGTCTGCGCAATCGGAGGAATTAGCCCCTGTTTATTCGGCGCAATCCGAGGAGTTTGTTTATTTTTGAAAACTATAAATAGTTCTCAGTTCTCTCTCTACCATTCTTTACTTGATTTCAAACTTTCGAAAGAGAAAACTTCCCGAGCTTTCCTGACTCTTCTTCTTCCTCGTCGATCCTAATGGCTCCAAAGCGCTCCGCCGCCGAGAAAGGTAAGGCCCCCGCCGAATCTTCGGCTCGGGCTGCGTCGCGCCCTTCTCGACATAAAGCTGCTCATCCCACACTGCAAGGTAGTAAACCTGATCGAAAGACCCTTTTTAGGGTTCTTTAACACTGTTGATCCTTCGAACCTATCTCTTTTTAGAGATCTGGTTAGATTGCGCCACCCTTTTTAGGGTTTCGGTTGCACAAACCCAATAATCTTCATTTTTATGAAGATTTATTTTCTTGTGCAATCGGTTGAAAAGCGCTGGCAAAAGTCAGCGTAAATCTGTTGTTTTGCGCAAGGTTGTCAGCACAATCTGATGGTTTGTGCAAGTAAATATGTTTGTGCAATTTGACATCCAGGGCAACCTGATACCCAGCGCAATCTGACACTTGTGCACTTTGCTGCTTTTTTTGAACAGACTTCTTTGTTTTGTCATGTACTGAATTCTGTCTTTCTATTTGATGCAGCTAATATCAGAGAGGACCCAGAGTATGAAACCTTCACAGGGACCCTTGCAGAACCAGAGTTCAAAGAAGATTTGTCCCATGTGATATTCCTCCAATATGCTTTGCCGTCTTTCCGACAGGCTATATTAGTAGCACAGGACAATGAAACTCTATTGAGTCTGATGAATGGGCAGCCCTTGCAGACTGCCGATGCCATAACTCACAAGAAACCTCTATTTCTCTTTGGTGAGGCTATTGAGAAGTGTTCTCAGCCAAGACCCCGTGTTGAACAGAGACTCTTCCAGAGAAAGGAGAAAGTAATATTGTTACCGGACATTGCCAGATGCCTCCCTCTATCCCGTTATGTCACGACCCGCACCCGCTTTTCGGATACAAGACGTGTCCAAGCCAGCCTACGCCGCAGAGTCAGCGGTAGAACGCTGTCAAGCCCGCAAGGAATAAATGCTCAAAATATGATATTTGCTGCTCATTCACAATTCTAAGTTTATTACAACATTTACAAGATTTATATTTAAAAAAAATACAAGACTTTACAATTAATAAAATGATACAACTTTTTCTATTTCTAGGTCGTCTTCAACATACCCAAGTTCTCCCAGTGCTAAGAGTGATCGCGGCTAAACCTGAAAAATGTTGGTTATCCAGTCAGGATTGGAAAAAGTACACAAACCGACGGCAATGCAAAACACAATAGAATTAACAAGACATGAAAATAGCATATGGAATATGAAAGCTAGTAAGAAAACTGATGACATAGCACGATAGAGAAGTAAACAAGGAAAACTAATAAAAGACATCTATCTATCTAGGTGGTGTGAAATATCTGTTTCGACATGTGAACGGCTAGGGGATAAATCCGGCATCTACACGTGCTGTGTGCAGATGCTATTGTTCACGAATAGACATCTTGGGATATTTTCTGGGTAGTCCACATGCCTACTAAGATATTTTTCCTCCCGACTACTCCGTGTGACGAGCGTGTCAACAAGCAGCAAGATATATGTATAGACATGAAATGAAAAGACTACTATGAATCGGAAAGCAATCAGAAAGTGCACTTGCCTGAGGTCCTTAGCTGGAGAAACCAATAATACCATACCACTCAATGAGCCACAATCAGTCAACACATACAGAAGTCACCAGATGCTGAAATAAATATTACCAACGTTCTCAGAATAGTCAAATTAGCTAGGATTGCCTGTCCTTAAGTCCAATTCTGGACACAGGGGCAAAACGATAATTTCAGACAAAACGATGTCCGCCGTTGGACCCGCTTTACACCGAAAAACGTGTCAGAGTCAATGGTCTCTAAAGTCGTCAAACTACATGTCAACAGGTCCGATTTTTCGATACGAATCCAACCGTATGTCCAAAGTTGGATTCCGGTGGGCCGTGCACAAAATCGTCCGTTGAGTCCAAAATGGCCTGTTAGTCTAGGGTCGGTATGACAAAATCAGAACCATAAAAGTAGGGACGTATGAATAGTCACGGTTTAGTTGAGACTTGAAGGAAAAATAATTATATATAACTTTAGTAAATAGTTATAATTCTAGAAAACAATATTTTATTAGCTAGATATTTCTAAGAAATATACTTAAAATCTAAATAATAATTTCTAGGGCAAAATCTAATTTTAGTGAAATACAATTTTAGGTCGAAGTAGCTATTATTTAAAAAATATCACGAAATAATAGTATATTTTAGGGCTTTGAATCCAGTTTGAAATCACATATAGAGCCAAGCTCAAAACTATATTTATGTTACAATTATAATTTGGAAAATATCAGTTATGTATTTATTTAATAAACAAATAACTAAAGATAATAATAATAATAATACTTATAACACAATATATATGCATATTCATGGTACAATAATATTGATAGTCATAATATACTGTATGAAAAATATTATAATAATATTTATAATAGGTAATAACAATAAATAAATAATAAAATACTAATAATGGCAACATCATGTTGTTCCTTAGTTATTAAATACAAAACATCTTAATGTATATATGAATACATATTGTACTAATACATTTATATATCAACACACTCTGATACATACTAAACATTTTAATATAATAACTAAACAAAATATCTGTTGTCAGTAAACCCACAACCTACCTATTGCAATGAGTCAATAATTTAATAATAATAAATACTATTTAATAATAAAGGTAATAGTAATGAAGCAAAGCTGCTCCCAAGTCCCAACTCTTACAAAGAGCCAGGGAACACACGTATAGAGAGAACGAGAGAGAGAGAGAAGCAGATCTGTGCTCACCAGGGGTGCTCGCTCGAGGAGACTTCAGACGGAGAGAGAGAGCATCTCTCCCGGTGGAGCACTCGAGAAGTGACGAAGGCACAGGCTGGCGATCCTGATCTGCCGAGGTGGCTTGAGTTCGCAGGAGGCGGCGCTTGGCGCCGAAGGTGGTGCGGATCCGGGATCATCGGCGCAAAGCGGAGGTGCTGGGCCGGCCGAGGCAGCATCGCCGGTGGAGGCGAGGGAAGGCGCGGAGCGGTCGCGGTTGGGCACTCTCGTCCGGTCCCTGAAAGTTCCAGAGGCGCGGGCACGGCCGGAGCACACGACGTCGTTCACAGAAGTGGGTCTCCGGCGCGAGCCGGCGGAGCGGAGCCCGGGATGTCGAGATCTGGGCGGACGAAGATGCGGGACGGAGCCGGAGTCGATCTGCTGTGGGAGCGTCGGTGGATCCGGCGACAGAGGGCGGTGGCTCCCCATCCCAGCGGTGGCCACGCCGTCAGGCGACTTCGGGGAGGACGGGGTCGCCGGGAAGGTAGTTATGTTGACACGGACACAGACACGGATTGGGGTCCGGTTTGTTGGGCACGAAATTTGATTGTAATTTGTAATATGGTAGCAAACGGTGTGGATTGGACACGGACACACGGATCCGGACACGAAAATTTCTGCGATGATGGTTTTTGCTGTTTGTGGTGGTGGATTGCCCTGTGTGGTGAGAGGCATAGACGGTGACATGGGCAGCGGTTGCTGCTGGTGGTGCTGGATAGGGGTGCTGCAGAAGAGTAGAGGTCGAGAGCTGTCGTGGAGACGAGATGAGATGGTGCGGTTGTGATGGAGATTGATGATGTCGGTCAAACGAAGGCACTGGCAGGATGTGGCATTGTTGTTGTTGGGTTGAAGATGGTGCGTGGATGGTGGGTAGGGAGAATTTTGTGATGGCTGATAGATAAATTCCTCCTTAAATATGAAAGGGCTAGTAGATATATCTTTCGGTTAGGTAAGGATTCACAAACCCTACGGATAATTCCTCCACCATTAATTTAAACCAAATAAATGTTTAAAACAACTTAGTTCTTATCTTAATCTATTTTAAAATAAATTACTCTAATATCTATCAAAAATAATCTAATTTGTATATTCGATAATATCAAGTAACTAATTTAGAATTTTAAATAAATTAAATGATTGCTATGACAATTTCAGAATAATATTCATTAATATCCAATAATTTAAATCATATGATAAATCCAATAATTTGTTACTACAAAAAATAGTGTTCCTTATAGTTAATAGTGAAGGTTCATATTGATAAATCCAAAATTCTATTTATGCTGGTTGGAATTTTTTTTTTTTTAATATTCTTAATATTTATAACCTTTAAAAAGATTACAGAAACCAACAGTTGAACAAAATATTCTATAATTCCAAAAAAGTCGAGAAGTATGTTTTATAAAATTTAAATAGCGTTTTCAAGTAATAATTTTAATTAGTTTTGAAATACAAAAAAATTAATAGAAGAATAATCTTTAAACCTTTCTAGAGGAAGTATTTCTGATCATAATGTTTAAACAAAATAAATAGTTATAAAAAGAATTTAGAAATAAAATTTTTGAAATCCGGGGAGAGGGGTTACACGTTATGTCCATGCCAGCTATCCCAGGAGAATGGACTGGGATATTACCCCTCTTCAACAAGCAAGAACAGGAACTATTTGTGTAAAGAAAGGACCGAATAACAGGGATATGTTCTATAGCTCCTCTGAGCGTCATAGCTCTTTGCTCAGAGGTTTGAAGCCTAGCTGTATCCCTCCTAAGAACTCCTCTTTGTTGCTGCCGGTGAGGGCGCCGATTTTTGCTAATGAATTTGCAAAGGCTGAGGGCAGATACCCGGATCAGGACATCCGGCTGACAGGTCTGGTGAACCCAGATCATAAAAGATGGAGCTGCATAACCAACTGGATATTGGTTCAGTTTGAAGAAAAGCTCAAAGAGATTGAGCTGTTCCAGCCATTATTCTCTACTATATATGGCTTTCAACCCAACCCTCATTTGTTTTTTGCCTTGGTAGAGAGGTATAATTTCAGGACAGGGACATTCATGACACCCTGCGGGGAGATTGGACTAGCCCTCCATGAGATGAAATATATTTCAAGCTTACCAATGGGAGGCTTCCCTTACGAAGAATATGTTCCAACAAATGACGAGTTAGACCGACTTCCTCGAGAGAATGCAGAGATGGTGGCAGTTTTTGAAGAACTACTGTGCCGCTATAAGATCTGCTCTTTATATTACAAGAGTGGTTCTTCGGGTACTTGCTACTCATCGAAGTGGTTATCTTATCTCTTCCTCAACCACGTCATAGAGAAGAAGACAAAGGATCATGACAAGTGTAATCCTAACTTCTTCAAACCACTCAGCCACAGTGAGGTGCTCGGTTTGATGGAAGAGAATAAAGAGATGGATATCAAAGTTGATAATGAACTAAAATATCCTCCTTTCAAAACAGGAGACGTCATTGAAAGTTTCATAAGGCTGGGATATAGGTCCATGTCCAAGAAAGCCCAACTGGCGGGTTTCCTCTCATATTGGCTCCGACGCTTCATCGTACCAGGAGCGAGCGTCGTAGATCGCTTCCACCGCGGCGTACTCTTTGCTGATGTCCGGTTAGTCTTTGGCTACCGGATGGATTTGCTATCGGCGATGACTTGCAGAATAAACGTCGATCTTCGTCTTTTTGTTGACTTGATGCTCAAGTGGAAGGGTGAGAAGGGAAACTTCCCTCGACTGGAGCTGTCCTATACTTATTTATTTGGATGGTTACTTCTGCATCATCCATTATTGATGAATCCTAATATGGGGGCAGTCGGCGGTAGCTATCTGCGTAGATTTTCCCAGGGTAAATGGACATACAACAGTCTGAGAGATTGCAGACGGGCTTTAAATCTTGGAAAAAGGTGGAATTTTTACTGCGTCGCTCCTTCAGCTGGTTATGAATTCATGGCAACAAATCTGGTTGATCTAGGGAGGCAGCCTCTAGGTCGCGCAATATTTGAATGGCTGAAGACGATTCGGCCGTCACATTTGGTTTACAGATTTGAAGAAGAGTGTTATCTGGAACCGTATCTTCCGATCCGTTTTGCTCGGCAATTCGGATACGACCAATTCCATGTAGGTAATGCTATAACTTGTCTACAAGGAAAAGGCTATCTGATTGATGGCGCCAGAGCGTGGGCTTATTATAACACTCAAGATACAAGAGCAATGTTCTCGATGCCAACCAAAAGTGATCATGGCCCCAGGATGTTATATATATATATTCGCTCTTTTACACAGCAGCGAATACATTTGCTGAGAACTTCAGCCTTGTTGATAGCTTCGCAACCGCGACGCGTCTGAAGAAGGGAGCCACTGTTACATCAGCTCCAGTAAATGATGAAGAGCATGAACCGGTGGATGATCTGTTTGAGGCCTCAAGGGAAGCTAACTTCCCTAAGGACGTCAATGAACCACTGAGAATTTCTTTGAAATTTGTTAAGTCTCCGGCCAGGGAGAGGAAGAGAAGGATTGACGAACCTTCTTCTCCGCTTGCAAAGAAAAAACTTATTTTAGATCAATCGGAGAAAGTTACCACTAAATCACAATCTCGGCAACTAGCCGAATCGACCCAATGAGAAGAAGCAACTACACCAACTTCTCTTCCAAAGCGGGTTGATGTGGTAAATGTTGAGAGTCCAGAGAGACCTCTTCATCGAAAGAAACTGGCTTTTAGAAAAAGAAAGAAGGTGATCCTGTCCTCGGTGGTGGCCAGTGCTGTAGCTGGAATAACCATGTCATCTCCTACTCCTGTCTCTGAGCCTAGGCATGAAACTCCTAGTCCAGAACAGAGGGACGAGACTGATCAGAGGAAGGAGGCTGCAGAGCCTAGGGAGGATATTGTAGAGAAGGAGCATGAAGCTTTGCGATCTCCTTCACCGACGGTAGAAAATACTCAGCTTTCTGTTACACCAGGAACAATCCGCGAAGAGGAGGATCGTTTAATGATTGAAGCATTAAATGATTGCGACTTCGGTCTGCAAGATGATGTTGATCATGTCGCTGCAACTGCCAGTGATGAAGCACTTGAGGATAGCATGAGCACTGAAGATACATCTATAGAGGCTATTGATGATATTTTGAATCAAGAAGAGAACATTGATGTCAATATATCTTCTGAAGCTGTTGACGACATACTAGCTCCTGAAAAGGTTGTTGAAGTGGATTGTCTCCCAAAAAGAATGTGGGTGAGGGAGTAGTGCTGGAGGAAACTACTACCACTGACCCCAAAGGTATTAAATGAATTTATTCAATCTTCTTTTCATAGATTAATGGCTGACATCTCTATTTTTGATCCATGTAGAAATCGAACCATCTCAAGTTCCTCCTTGCACTGATATAGTGCCGATAACAGCAATAGCCAGTGGCAGCTGACATCTGTCGGGCGGCTCCGAGGCAGGCAGTAGCCAGGCAGTGATGTCTAAGGCTACTTATACTATATTGGAATCTGCGCCAGTAGACGACAGACTAGTTACTGGACCAAACCATGGTAAGATTGCTTTCACTTTTGATCCTTTTCAACAGTTGTAAATGACAGGCAAAATGATAATATTTAATTCTGCAGAGGAACAACCGGGAGGAGCAACCAGTTCTACTTTAGCTCCCTTGTTTAAAGAACCTTCTATTCAAGTGCAAGAACGTCCATCTGCACAGGCACATGCTGCTTCTTCATCAACGGGAGTAGCTGCTACCCCGGGTGCTTTAGCGACTAACCAATTTATCGTTAGTTCTTTCAGCAACCTTTTCTTTAATGCATTGGGACCCCTAGTAGATAGGGTACTAGAGAAAGAAGTTGTTGATTTCATTACTGTTATAAGCCCAACCTCCCATTTGATCAATGCTATCCGAGGCCAAGGAGATGAAGCTCAAGCTATTTTTCTTGAGCATATACTGGATGAGCTAGAAGCATCGGTTAAGATCTACAAAGATCTTAATCGAGGGGAAGTGGAATCCTTGGTATAAGCTGAATTTGAAAGGATGTCTCAAGAAGTTGCCATCGAGAAGGCTAATTTCTAGGCTTTCATAGACACTTATACTGCCAAGGCTTCAGAATATGACTCTCAAATGGAGATAGCCACCTCTGCTGCTGGAGAGAAGGAGGAGAAAGTTGCTGAGTTGAAAGCGAAATATGTTCGTCTTCAAGAGGAGATTGCCCGTCTCCAAGAAGAATTGAAACTGGTTCAGCATACTCTAGAAGATGAAGTCACACAGCACCAAGCTGCCACTCAGCAACTGGATATTCTGACTCAGGAGCGCAATAAATAGGTCAGAACTCATCAGGCCGAAATCTCCCGCCGCTTAGTGACCTTACCGACTTTTAATGAAAAGTCCGGAATGGAGGAAGCTAGGAGGCGCGTGATGGACTCCCGTGAGGAGCGACTGAAATCTTTAAAGCAGCAGATGGTTAACTTGATGACACCACCGACTGAATAGAAAGATTTTATGTATCTTCTTGTTTTGTAATATGTATCTTTGTAATGTCTTTCAATTTTGATCAATAAAAAGACATTTCTTTGTGGCTCTATTATTCATTGCATATCTTATTCAGATATAAATAAATAATAGCGATAGAAAATAATTATATTTATTATATCTGCTCAGAGGTAATGTGGATATAGCAGAATATAATTTGTCGAATATTATTATTTTGGTAGACAACTTACTCAAAGAAGACAAGTTGCTGATGTAGATGATTAGATAAATGAACAAAAATGAATCGTTAAAATGTATGAACAAAATGAATCGTCGGGATGAACGGATGAACCGTCAAATGAAATGAATGGATGAACCGTCAAATAAATTGAATGAACGGATGAACCGTCAAATGAATTGAATAAACGGATGAACCGTCAGATGGATGTGATGAACGGATGCACCGTCGGATGGATGTGATGAACGGGTGAATCGTCGAATGAATGTGATGAACGGGTGAACCGTCAGATGAATTGAATGAACGGGTGAACCGTCGTATGGATGTGACGAACGGGTGAACCGTCGGATAAATGTGTCGTTTCATCGTTCTAAGAACCTCTGCCTATAAATAGGACAGAAATTAGATGTAATGATCACTTTCACTTTTCAATATAAAGATGTCGTCTGGAGATGCATCCAAGAAAGCTGAAGTCGTCCCGAAGGTTGAACGCTCAGAGGAACGTCCTGTCGATACCAGCCAGCCAAAGCAGGTGAAAGCGGGTGAAGGTTCGTCTCCACCCAAGGCGTCAAGGGATGTCTTGGACTTTCTTCTTGAACCAGGGACGACGGAAGAAGAAGAGGCCATGAGGATGGCTGCTTGTAAGTTCCTGGTGGGTTCGAGCAAGGATGTTCTCGGCTCTTTTGCTGATTATGTCTTTGATAAGGACGGCAATGGTCCACGTCCCAATTTTGAGAAGGATGATAGTGACCTTCCTTGATATTATGTACTATCATTCATAGTAAAATAAAATCAAATTTTATTTATAAACTTGTCTGATGATTACAAGCACTCTCTTTTACATTTATACATAGTACTTTTTGAGAAATTTGCCATTGATGGACATCATTACAACTCGACCATCCAATTCTGTGAGTTGGTAGGCTCCATTTGAGAAGACTTTGCTCATGATATATGGACCTTCCCAGTTCGCGTCGAATTTGCCTTTACTTGAATGAGTCATAGTCATAGGACGTCTGACTGTCAGAACGAGTTCTCCTTTCTGGAAGACTCTGACTTTAACTTTACGGTTGAAGGTCTTCGAGATACGGGCTTGATATAACTCAATATGTTGTTGAGCCATTAATCACTTCTCGTCGAGTGCCTCCAATTCTTGAAGTCTAAGAAGATCGTTATTCTCGGTAATGAGCTCATTAGCGATGGCAATCCTTAAAGACGGGATTTGAAGTTCCAAGGGTAGAACTGCTTCACAGCCATACACTAGAGAGAAGGGTGTACAGCCTGTGGGATTACGGACCATAGTACGATAAGCCCAAAGATATTCGCCAAGCTTTTTGCTCCAGTTCTGTTTGTTAGTGGATACAAATTTCTTGAGGAGCTTGATAATGGTTTTGTTGAAGGCTTCAGCTAAGCCATTAGCAGCAGGATTGTAAGCTGTCGAAGCGACATTATCAATCCGGTGATCGTCACAGAACCTTGTGAACTTTTGACTGATGAACTGTGGTCCATTATCATGAATGGTCCTTCGAGGTACACTAAATCTATAGATGACATGGTGTTTGACGAAGTTGATGACGCTGTTGGTTTTGACTTCAGCTAGAGGTATAGCTTCAGCCCATTTAGAGAAGTAGTCGGTTATTCCTAATATGAACCGATGTCCTCTAGAAGAAGGAGGATTGATAGGACCTATAATGTCCATGTCCCAAGCTTCGAAAGGCCAGGAGGCGGCAGTCGGATACAGAAATTCCGATGGTTGATGGATAAAATCTGCATGGATTTGACAAGCTCGACATTTTCTTGCATATTCGATGGCATCAGATACCATAGAGGGCCAGTAGTAACCCATGTGTCGGATACGATCCTGTAACTTAGGACCGGGTTGATGTGCTCCGCACACACCATCGTGAGCTTCTCGTAATATTTGCTTTGCTTCATCACCAGCGAGACAGCGCAGAAGAAGACCGTCATAAGTCCGCCGAAAGAGAGTCTTAGTAGATTGATTATAGTAAAATCGGAGAGATCGTCGACGAATACTCGTAGCTTCCTTGGGATCTTCAGGGAGTATGTCGTGAACTACGAAATCGATAAAGGGTGCTCTCCAATCTTCACTGATAATATTGGCTTCAGTAAAGTTACTAAACTCAATATTATGATTGTTCTCAATGCAGAACAATTTTCGGTTAGAGACAACCACCACCTACTGTCTTTTGATAGGGATGGCTAAGACCGCTGCAAGATTGGCCAAAGCATCTGCCTCAGTATTGCAAGCTCGACGAACATATTCGATAAAGAAGGCTTTGAATGATGTAGCCATGCTGATTGCTGCTTCATAGTAAGGCACCAGATCTTGATGGCGAACTTCATAGGTTCCTCTAATCTGGTTAACAACCAGCTTAGAGTCGCCATAGACTTTGAGATATTCGACATCTAGTTGTTTGGCTAACTGAAGGCCGATGAGTAAAGCATTGTATTCAGCTATATTGTTAGAGCAAGGTTCATCTAGGTAGTAAGCTCTTTGAATAGTTGACCCATCTGGAGAAACAAGGACAACTCCAACTCCTGTAACAATAGCACCATTGGGTCCAATTCTGGATGCACCGTCGAAGAATAGACGCCAAGTAGGAAATTCTTCAGAGATCATATTTGATTCTAATATCTCATCTGGAATCTCATCATAGAGTTTGGATGTTTCTGGAACAGGATGAGCTGCTAGAAAATCCGCCAGTGCTTGACCTTTAACAGATTTTTGAGGTACATATACCATGTCATATTGAGCTAGCAGAATGGCCCATGTAGCCAGCCGAGAATTGAGTGTGCTGGGGTTCTTCATGAGTACCCGAAGAGGATTAACTCGAGATATGACATGAATAGTTTGACCAATGATGTAATGCCGAGTCTTTTGAACAGCGAACATGAGAGCTAGGCATTCTTTTTTGACCGGACTATAACGGTATTCAGCACCAATCATAGTACGGCTAAGATAATAGATGGCCTGTTCATGACCTTCTTTGTTCTTTTGGGCAAGTAAAGTACCCAATAAATAATCTATAGCACGGACATACATTAAAAATGGTATGCCAGAGATCGGTGGTACCAAGACTGGTGGGTTCATGAGATATTGCTTTATATCTTCGAATGCTCTTTGACACTCTTCAGTCCAAATGAAAGATACACCTTTCTTCATTAGATGAGTGAATGGCCTGCAGCGTCCAGACAGATTCGAAATGAATCTCCTGATGTACGCAAGTCGACCTTGAAATCCTCGTAGCTCTTTTAGGTTGCGTGGAGGACGCATCTCTTGAATGGCTTTGATCTTCTCGGGATCCACGTGTATACCTTTAGAGGTAATGACGAAGCCGAAAAATTTGCCACTAGAGACACCCAAGAATGACTTGGTGGGATTCATTTTGAGTTGATATTGGCGCATCAGATTGAAGATTGTTCTCAAATCAGGCGAAGGGTTACAACCCCGGTCCTTGTTTAGTTTAAGGGTTGTAACCTCGCTCCCGAAGCAGTTCTGTGTCCTCTCTTTATTTATTGTCTTATTGCTCTCCAAGCCATGTTCGTCTTGTTTTACCTTACTCCAATAACATGATTATTTATACCAGCCTTCACAATAAAGATCAGGGGCAAGGTTCTGTTCAGGTGAAGGGTTACAACTCCGGTCCTTGTTTGGTTTAAGAGTTGTAACCTGGCTTCCGGAGCAGTTCCTTATCCTCTCTTTATTTATTGTTTTATTTACCCTATGCCAAGACTAATCATGTTTTACTTACCAATAGTATTTGAGACGGGTTTCTATTCAGGTGAAGGGCTGCAACCCCGGTCCTTGTTTGGTTTAAGGGTTGTGACCTGGCTACTTGAATGGTTTCTTCGTACTCAGTTTACTGTTGTTATCTCTATTATTATCAGTTCTTTATTTATTATTTATCCTTAATACTCTTTTGTGATATGCTGGTTTTAGTTCCTAAGTGAAGCCTCCTTTGTGGCACTTGCTCTTTCTGGGGTCTGACCCAGCTGGTTTTGTGTGGCCAGATATCGGAGCAGCTCTAGAGGTTCTACCTACCTTCCAGCCAGATGGTGGCCACCAGGCATAAACCTGGCAAAGAGTGGATTTCTTTTGTTCTCCCACTTCATTGTAAATTATTCTTTTGAGACGTTTAGCCGACTAGCACGTGTTAGCTCGGTTGCACCTTTATTTACTGTCAGCCTACGGGCTATAGCATGATTGACAAATCCTAGGGTTGATCATGTATGACTAAACTCTCGCTAGTCTTAACATTTTGTACGACTAGCTTCATGATCATCCGATATGTAATGTATGGGACGTCTTGCTATTATATATTTGGTGCTCTAACATCTTGTAACTATTATTGCTTGCTTGAGATTGAGACACTAGGCTTGTTCATGACCATAGGAGACTGATGGATTATAGTTAAACCCTCATGTATCTAGACAGCCGTAACTGTATAGCAAGGTGGGTTGCACTTTAATATACGTAGCTGGCTATGTACGCCCCCGCTCTCCAGTATTCTGGTTCTGGGGTGTTACATGGTTTAAGTGGTGGCCTATGCAGGTCTTGTAAATCAAAATATGTGAGGGTTTACCGAATAGATGTCTCAATCAGTACTCGTCTTTGATCTCTGCTCGTATCCTCTTGATCCCTGAAATTCTTGTCTTGATCATATGCTTGTATCGTTGATCTGTCCTGGTCCTTCCTTATTGTTTCTTATGTCGTCTTCTTCAACGGCATTGTTTCTGGACCTGCCGATCAGCCAGACGGAGCACCACCTGTGGACCAGCAGCAACCAGGAGATCAGGCCCAGCATTCGGGAGTGGCCTCCAGAGTCGAGCCTATTGGAGGAGAGCCACCAGTTCATCCCGTCCAGCCTGCAGATCATGATGATGGCACTTTGGTGGGTCTCATCAGGTCACTATTAGCCTCCCAGGATCGTCGGGGAGATGCCTTGCACCAGGCGGTGGCGGATACTCTGACCAGAGAAGGTCATCAGGGTAACAGCGCAGCCAACAGTTTCAAGCGCTTGAACCCTCCATTCTTCGACGGCAGTGAAGATGCTATTGCTGCTGATGCTTGGCTTCAGGATACGGAGGTGATTCTAGAAGCGGCGAAGACGTCCGAGATCGAGAAGGTGGCCGTGGTGCGCCTACAGCTATTGGATCTTGCCCGCAGCTGGTGGGCGTCGCAGGCTGATGGGTTAGTGGCCCCCATTGCTTGGGCAGTATTCAGAGAGAGATTCCAGACCAAGTATTTTGATGCTATAGCTCGGTACGATCTACAGACGAGATTCACCAATCTGAAGCAGATGGACAGGACGGTCGATGGATATGTGGTCGAGTTTTCAAGACTTAGTCGGTTTGCTCCCACCTTGGTAGCAACCGAGTTCGATAGAGCCCAGCGGTTCCAGCAGGGGCTTCATCTGGAGATTCTATTAGCAGTGGAGCAGTTTGAGCATCAGACTTTTGATACAGTATTGAGAGCAGCTCGGAGGCACGAGTATACCTCCCAGAGGATCGTGGATAGGACCGGGGGTCGGAAGCGATCCCATGGTCAGATGAATCAGTCATCAGCACCAGCTCCGGCAGCCAGGGCTTTGACTATTGGAGCTCCGAGGCGGGCGGCCTCAGTGACGTCGGTTCAGCATTCAACCACGACGCACCCTCAGCAGCAGAAGCAGAAGCAGTCTTCCGCGGTGGGATGTTCACAGTGCGGGAAGCCAGGGCATGTGGTATCAGAGTGTCGCAGAGCACAGGGTTTGTGCTTGGTTTGTGGTGCCCCGTACCACAGGGTTGGGAACTGCCCGAACAGGGGGAGTTCATCATCAGCCTTCTCTAGTCCTTCAGTTAGAGGACCAGCACCAGTCCAGCAGCAGCAGCTGCAGTACCCGTTTTCGAGGCCATTGTCGACGCAGGCCCAGGCATTCCAGCAGCAGAGACCGCAACAGTATGCCCAAGCCTAAGCCCTGATCCAAAGCAGACAGAGAAATTTTTAGCAGAGGGATCCTGCACCCAGAGGGCATGGTCAAGTGCTGGCTTTGACCATGGAAGAAGAAGGAATAGCACCAGGTGAGGTAGTGGCAGGTACTATTCTCATTAACACCTTTCCAGCTTCAGTATTATTTGATTCTGGTGCCTCGCATTCATTTATGTCTGCACGATTCGCGACACGGATAGGATTGGAGCCTGAGTCATTATCAGTAAGGCTCAATATACTTACTGGTAACGGACTTGTGGGAGTAGATAGAGTGTTTTCCTCGTGTCGGATCGTGGTTAGCGGTAGAGAATTTCCCGCTAGGTTGATAGAATTCCTGATGGCCGACTATGATGTGGTATTAGGGATGGATTGGTTGAGGGACCAGTATGCTAGGATAGACTGCCATATTGGCAGGGTTGTTTTTAGCATTCCGGGCGAGCCAGAGTTTTCCTTCTCCCAAGGCGAAGTCGAACCTTCTCCTCCAGTATTACGGATGGCAGTAGCAGCAGTGCAGTTACCCCGAATCATTGAAGAGTTTCCAGATGTTTTCCCAGAAGAGCTACCAGAAATGTCGTCAGAGCGAGAGATCGAGTTTACCATCGACTTGATTCCCGGAACAGCCCCAGTGTCAGAGAGAGTCTACAGGATGGCGCCGTCAGAGCTAGAGTTATTGTACAAGATAATTGAAGAACTCAGAACCAAGGGATTCATTCGTGTTAGTGGATCGCCTTGGGGAGCCCCGATGCTTTTTGTGAAAAAAAGATGGTACGTCCAGATTATGTATTGATTATCGTACCTTGAACTCAGTGACAATCAAGAACAGATACCCTCTCCCGAGGATAGATGACTTGTTTGATCAACTCAAAGGGGCATCAGTATTCTCAAAGATTGATTTGCGGTCAGGGTACCATCAGATCAGAGTCAGAGAGCAGGACATCCCGAAGACAGCTTTTAGATCGAGATATGGGCATTGGGAGTTCCTTGTGATGCCATTTGGAGCAACCAATGCGCCGGCTGTATTTATGGATCTCATGAATCGTATATTTATACCTTATTTGGATCAGTTCGTGATTGTGTTCCTAGAGGACATCCTGGTCTACAGCAAGAGTGAAGCAGAGCATGAGTAGCATCTCAGAGTTGTTCTTTAGATTCTCCGAGAGCACCAGTTGTATGCCAAGTTTAGTAAATACGAGTTTTGGCTCGATCGCATTTCGTACTTGGGTCATATCATCACCCGAGGAGGAGTTGAAGTGGATCCCCAGAAGATCGTGGCTATAGAATCATGGCCAGTACCTAGCACAGTTGCAGAAGTTCGTAGCTTTCTTGGATTGGCCAGCTACTACCGGCGATTTGTTTCAAACTTTGCTCGAATTTCAGCGCCATTGACCCAGTTGACCCGCAAGGATGTACAGTTTGCTTGGGCAGCAGAGTGCCAGGATTCTTTTGAGAAGTTGAAGCGAGCCTTGATCACGGCACCCATTCTTACGCTTCCAGATGGAACCGAGGGATTCTCATTATATTGCGATACTTCAGATAGAGGTTTAGGATGTGTTCTGATGCAGCATGGGAAGGTAATAGCTTATGCGTCACTCCAACTTCGTGATCATGAGAGGAATTATCCAACCCATGACTTGGAGCTGGCAGTAGTAGTGTTTGCACTTAAGTTGTGGAGGCACTACTTGTACGAAGATAGGGTAGAGATTTTTACCGACCACAAGAGCCTGAAGTATGTATTCACTCAGAAGGAACTTAACATGCCTCAGAGGAGATGGCTGGAGCTTCTTGTGGATTATGATGTCAATTTGCAGTATCATCCAGGGAAGGCCAATGTCGTAGCAGATGCATTGAGCAGGAGAACCGGAGTTTATTTCCTGACAGCGCAACCTGAGTTGTTAGCGGATCTTCAGAAGATGGGCATAGAAGTTGTCCTTCCTACCAATGCGACATTGATGGCCAGCATGCAAGTTCAGTCCACTATAGTCGAGAGGATCCGGATGGCGCAGTCAGCAGATTCCAAGCTTCGGCGACTCAGAGCAGAGTGTGAGGCGGGACGTAGACCAGAGTCATGCATTAATGATGATGGTACACTTCGACATGGTAAGCTTCTTTGTGTACCTAGCGGAGATATCAGACAAAAGATCATGGCAGAAGCTCACAGTTCGCAGTATTCCATTCATCCGGGTGGTACGAAGATGTATCGTGACATCCGACAGCACTTTTGGTGGAATGGCATGAAGCGGGAGATAGCCCGGTTTGTCTCTCGATGTTTGGTTTGCCAACAAGTCAAGGCTGAACATCAGAGGTCAGCTGGACTTCTTCAGCCCTTGCCGATTCCAGAATGAAAATAGGAGCATATAACCATGGATTTCGTGACTGGATTACTTAGATCCCCAACTGGTAGAGATGCTATCTGGGTTATAGTCGACCGGCTCACGAAGGTAGCGCACTTTCTCCCGTTCAGAGTAGGTCAGTCGACGGCTCAGCTAGCAGAGATGTACCTCAGGTTGATAGTCAGGATGCATGGAGTACCAGTCAGTATCACCTCGGATCGAGATTCCAGATTCACTTTGCACTTTTGGCAGAGTCTCCAGAAGAGTTTGGGGACCCGCCTCCAGTTCAGTTCAGCTTATCACCCGCTGACAGATGGTCAGTCAGAGCGCACGATCCAGACCCTTGAAGATATGTTGCGGTCATGTACACTCGACTTTGGTGCTTCGTGGGAAGATCACCTACACCTGGTGGAGTTCTCGTACAACAATAGTTTTCAAGCCAGTATCCAGATGGCTCCGTTCGAGGCACTGTATGGCAGGAAGTGTAGATCCCCGCTAGCATGGGACAATGTTGGAGAAAGACAGATGCTCGGTCCAGAACTTATTGCCCAGACAATCGAAGTAGTCAGGAGAGTCCGGGATCATCTTCGCGTTGCTCAAGATCGCCAACGTCATTGGGCCAATTCTCATCGGCGCCCTATTGAGTTTTCTGTCGGCGACCACGTATTCCTGAGGATTTTGCCTAACCGTGGCGTCATTCTTTTCGGCGTACGGGAAAAGCTTAGTCCTAGGTATATAGGGCCGTTCGATATCTTGGAGCGAGTAGGAGACGTGTCCTATCGTCTCGCTCTTCCGCCGTCGCTAAGCGAGGTACATGACGTATTCCATGTATCCCAACTACGATGGTATATCTCGGATCTGAGTCATGTCCTTGATCATTCAGAATTGGTTGTTGGTACCAACATTTCGTATGAGGAGAGGCCCGTATCCATATTGGATCGAAGAGAGAAGATACTCAAGAACAAGACTATCAAGTTAGTCTGTGTTGCTTGGGATCATCACTCTTTGGATGAGTCAACGTGGGAGCGTGAGGATGATATCCGATCGTGATATCCCGACCTGTTTGACTCGTGAGGTATAATATCTTCCTTATGCCTCATGGCTTCGATTCCTTGCTTGCATGATTGATTGCCTAATTGCTTGACTATTATAGCTTCCCTAGGATTAATATAGCTTGTTCTTGCATCTCTAGCCTCTTGATTAAATTCCGAGGACAGAATTCTTTTAAGGTGGATAGAGTTGTAATGCCTGTGGTTCGTATTACGTATCTGGGTATACGTGTACGTATTTTGACTCGTATTGCATGTCTCCCTGCTTGGTTTATTTGGCATTTTCATTGCTCGGTTCACCTTGGGGATTGGTTCGGCTAGGCTTGGGTTTGCTTATTTGGTTCATCATGAACCAAGTGGACCGAACCAACTCCCACCTACCACCCCACTCCTTCCTTTATTAGCCGCCCAACTCTCTCTCTTCATTACTCTTCTTCATTACTTCTTCTTCTTCTCCACCAACACTTCCTCACCTACCAGGAAGAGAGCTAGGCAAGTGTAACTTGCTTCACGAAGGAACTCCCATTTTGTTGTTCCATTCTCTTCTCCTCAAGATCCTAAGCCTCTTTTGTACTTAGTATTTTCAAATTATATGGCTCATTATACGTAGATCTAAGTTTCTAGTATTTTCGATCTTCTTGGTTTTGATCTACTAAAATAGCTTGTTTTCAAAAACTAAGAGCTCCTTGCAGTAGGACTCAGGATTTTATACAAGTTTGGTTTTGGGATGGCCGAATTTCACCAAGTCCTGGCCGAGATGGAGTTCCTGAGCTTTTACGCGTGTTGCCTTGGCCATGGAAAGAAGACATAGTTTTACGCACACGTTTTACGTGCCAGCGTAGTGTTCAGTCTTTTACGCACACGTTCTAACGTGTTAGCGTAGTTCCCTTTTACGCACACGCATCGCGTGCCAGCGTACTTCGTTTTACGCTGAGCTAATCGATTTTACGCTCGGGACTCTCCCGCTCGCGTAAAATCGAGCTAGCATAAAATCCCCAGCTCGAGTCGGCTCCCATGAGCGTAAAGTTTGCCCGAGTTTTCCTCGCGTAAAATCTGCTCGAGGGTTCGCGCGCGTAAAATTTTCGCACGTACACTCTCGCCAGCGTAAAGCCTGGCTAGCGTAAATCCCATCCGTATGCTCCCTTGCTCGCGTAGAGCTTACTAGCGTAAAGCTCGCGCGTAAAGTTTCACTAGCATAACCGGTAGTACGCGCGTAGGAACTTGATTTCCTATGGCGTATACCTTTACTTTTATATATGTATTTTTATGCCTATTTTATATCCTTACTCCTTTTGTCATGAACTTGAAAATCACGAATTTATTTAATATGTTTGGAAATAATAATTGAACATGGCATAGTATGACAAGTATACCTGACATGATCATCTCGAATTACTATTGCGACGGCTAACATGGCATGACACGACCTGCCAAGAATGATTGACCTGGACACCGTGGACGATTGTGTTTGTACATATAAACAAATACTGTCTTACATCATGTCTAGGACGGGGACCCCTGAATACCACGGTCAGGGGCACCTACTAAAATTGACTAAGGCTAATTAACTAGAATAATTCAGTAGACATGAAGAGATTCTCCGCTACAGGTAATCCCGTTATCTGGGCGCATTCAGTGGACTTGTAGCCTACCGACGAGTAGGGCACATTTCCAGCACACAGTCATGTGGTGCACCATTAATAAACGGACATTCGACCTGGATAACTGGATGGTCTGCAGGGCTTGTGGCTGTTGGGATAATCTCATTGCATCTTGCTAGTAACTAGGCCTATGATAACCCTAGTTAGTTAATGTATCAAGCCGTACTCATTGCTTGGCCGTGATTGATTGGATGGAGTCTAGCCATGTCTAGTTGTCGTGATCATGTACAAGATTGTATCGATAAATGTTGAGATACCCAGTTCTGTTCAGATGAAGGGTTACAACCCCGGTCCTTGTTTGGTTTAAGGGTTGTAACTTGGCTATCTGAATAGTTATATGGTTATTTTATCATATATTGCCCTGATTATGTGTGCTTATCTTAACAATAAGGATCAGGGGTCCAGTTCTATTCATGCGAAGGGTTACAACCCCGGTCCTTGTTTGGTTTAAGGGTTGTAACCTGGCTCCCAGAGCAGTTCTGTGTCCTCTCTTCGTTTATTGTCTTATTGATCTCCAAGCCATGTTCGTCTTGTTTTACCTTACTCCAATAACATGATTATTTTTACCAGCCTTCACAATAAAGATCAGGGACAAGGTTCTGTTCAGGCGAAGGGTTACAACTCCGGTCCTTGTTTGGTTTAAGAGTTGTAACCTGGCTTCCGGAGCAGTTCCTTATCCTCTCTTCGTTTATTGTTTTATTTACCCTATGCCAAGACTAATCATGTTTTACTTACTAATAGTATTTGAGACGGGTTTCTATTTAGGTGAAGGGCTGCAACCCCGGTCCTTGTTTGGTTTAAGGGTTGTGACCTGGCTACTTGAATGGTTTCTTCGTACTCAGTTTACTGTTGTTATCTCTATTATTATCAGTTCTTTATTTATTATTTATCCTTAATACTCTTTTGTGATATGCTGGTTTTAGTTCCTAAGTGAAGCCTCCTTTGTGGCACTTGCTCTTTCTGGTGTCTGACACAGTTGGTTTTGTGTGGCCAGATATCGGAGCAGCTCCAGAGGTTCTACCTACCTTCCAGCCAGATGGTGGCCACCAGGCGTAACCCTGGCAACGAGTGAGTTTCTTTTGTTCTCCCACTTAATTGTAAATTATTCTTTTGAGGCGTTTAGCCGACGAGCACGTGTTAGCTCGGTTGTACTTTTATTTACTGTCTGCCTACGGGCTATAGCATGATTGACAAATCCTAGGGTTGATCATGTATGACTAAACTCTCGCTAGTCTTAACATTTTGTATGACTAGCTTCATGATCATCCGATATGTAATGTATGGGACGCCTTGCTATTATATATTTGGTGCTCTAACATCTTGTAACTATTATTGCTTGCTTGAGATTGAGACACTAGGCTTGTTCATGACCATAGGAGACTGATGGATTGTAGTTAAACCCTCATGTATCTAGACAGCCGTGACCGTATAGCAAGGTGGATTGCACTTTAATATACGTAGCTGGCTATGTACGCCCCCGCTCTCCAGTATTCTGGTTCTGGGGCGTTACAAAGCAACAGAGAAAGCTATATCTTTATTAGAGGAACGAGTACTTACACCCTTAGTAATCTCACCAATTACCAAGTCCTTTGGATGATCTGCCAAGAATCTCATCTCTTTTGGCATATCCTCAGGATTGCTGGTTTCGGCTTCTAGTTCTGTATGTGATTTGCTTGAAGACTCAGCTGGTGCTTGGTGTAAAGGTTCTGCATCTTTGTGTGAAGGTTTTGTAGTAGCTGTACTTGGTGTACTTACGTCTTCATTATCGTCATCGACTGAATGTTGATTTAGTTCATCAAACTTGACATTAATTGATTCTTCCATGATCATAGTTCTCTTATTGAAGACTCTGTACCCTTTGCTCTTTGCCGCATAACCTAAAAAGATACCTTCATCGGCCTTTTCATCAAATTTACTCAGGTTGTCTTTAGTATTAAGAATAAAGCATTTACAATCAAATATCTTGAAATATAAAACAGTGGATGTTCTATCAAACCATAACTCATAGGGAGTCTTCTTCGATATAGGTCGAATCAGAACCCTAATAAAAATATAGCATGCTGTATTGACAGCTTTAGCCCAAAAGTATCTAGGTAGACTAAACTGGTTCAACATTACTCTAGCCATTTCAGATAGAGTCATGTTCTTACGTTCTACAACTCCATTTTGTTGTGGAGTCCTAGGGCAGAAAAACTCATGCAGATAACCGTGTGTCACAGAATTGCTTGAACTCTGCATTCTCAAATTCGCCGCCATGATTACTACGAATGCGAGTAATCATGAAACCTTTTTCATTATGTACTTTTTCGTAAAAGGTGACAAATTCTGACAAAGCATCGTTCTTGCGTGCAAGAAAATATACCCACGTGTATCTAGAGAAATCATCTACAATAACAAATGCATATAACTTACCACCTAGACTAAAAATTCTACTAGGTCCAAATAAATCCATATGCAATAATTGTAGAGGTCTAGTGGTACTTACAACGTTCTTGGACTTAAAGACGGATCGGATGGCTTTGTTCTTTTCACATTTGCTACATACTGTATCCTTCTTGAAAGATATGTCCGATAAGCCGCGTACCAACTTCTTTGTGGATAGTTTTGAAATTGTGTCCATGTTTGCATGACCGAGTCTCATATGCCATAGTTGACTCTCAATGCTCTTGGCTATCAAGCATCTACCTGCTTTGTTAGCATCTTCTAACAGATAAAAAACATATATGTTGTCTTTTCTGATACCTTCAAAGATAGTACTGCCAGTTGAGCTATCAACTATAGTACATTTATCTTTGACGAAGTTAATGCCATAACCGTGATCAACTAAATGTCTTATGCTGAGAAGATTATGTTTTAACTCGGTAATTAGACAAACATCTTTAATCACAGGATAGGAAGCCTTACCAATGTCACCGATTCCGATTATGTACCCTCTTAAATTATTATCGAAGGAGACGTATCCTTATTTATTCTTTTTCAATAGTTTTGTGAATAATGATGCATCACCGGTCATGTGACGTGAGCAACCGCTATCGAGGATCAATTAGCTTCTAGCATGTGAAGGGTGTCCCACCTACAAAATAGTTTGCAGATGAAACTCTTGGTACCTATTTTTTGTAGGGTCCTCACATATTAGTCTTTGGTATCCATGTATAAACATTTAAATCTACTAACTTTCTGATTCTACATGCAGAGGATATATGACCAATGAGGCCATAATAATAACATTTTGCATGTTGAGTGTTGAAAGTTGTGTGAGATGCATGATTGGTAGGTTTGGGTTTTTTAGTATAGAAAAAATGCATGCCTATTAGTCTTCTTGGGCAGTGATTTGGTATGGTTTGGTCTGACAGTGTTTGGTTTGGGTGTGTTTCGATGATTCGGTAATTGATACGTGTTAGAATAGGAAGCATCATCTTCAAGCCGTTTTCCTAAACTAATTTCCAACTTTTTGGAGGTGTCATATAATCTAGTATAGTCAGATGTAAGTATTTCCATTCTGACTTGTGCACACTAGAGACTCTTTCTCTCCTTAGATAGGTCTTCCTTTAGCTGGATGATAGTTTGATCTTTTTCTTCGGATAACTTGGTAGTCTCGTGTAACAACAACTTAATAGAAGAAAGCTCACCAGACTCAATAGAAAAAACATTATTTCTAACATGAGCTAGTTGGTCGGTAAGTCTTCCTATCTCATCTTTGTACTCTTTAAGTACCTTCTTAGAGGTTTCATATTTACTACGCAGTTTTTTGTAGTCATTTAACATGTCACTGAAAGCCTCTCCTAGTTGCTCAAAGGTGCAATCATCATAAGTATCAAACAGAGTATTAGTGGTTACCTGATCGCAAGCCATCAAGCATACATTTACAGCGTCATCTGATTGTTTGTCTTCTGAGTCGCTGGCTTCGCTCTCATGCCATATGCTTGTATTGGCGTACTTCCTTGATGTAGATCTCTTCAGGTAGTCTTTGTCATATTTTCTGTTTTTTTGTTAATGATGATGTTGTTGGACAATCTTTCTTCATATGTCCTTTCTTCTTAGATCCGTAGCAAATAGGATCTTCCTCGTTGTTGTTACTGTTGCTGTCTTTTGTTCTTCTGTTGAATCTCATGAACTTCTTGAATTTTCTTACCAGAAGAGCTTGATCTTCAGAGTCAGAGTCGTTGTCGTCAGAATCATCTTCGACAGTTCTTCTATGTTGAGCCTTGAAAGCGATCGACTTCTCTGACTTCTCCTTTGGTGTAGCATCTTCAAAGACTTGAAGTTCCAACTCGTGAGTAGCTTACCTATGAGTGTTTCCAGAGACATTATTGAGAGGTTGTTTTCTTCAATGATTGTTGTAGCCTTTGGAATCCAGTTCTTCGAGAGAGCTCGTAGAAGTTTGCGAATCTTCTCATGGTTACTGTATTCCTTGCCTAATGAAGATAAAGGATTTACAATATCCAGGAATCTTGTAAACATCTGAGTGACGGATTCATTTGGCTTCATCTTGAGTGCCTCGTACTTTTGAGTAAGTCTGCTAATCTTTGACTCCTTGACTTGCGTTGTTCCTTCGTGGGTTACTTCGAGAATTTTCCATACTTCATTCGGTGTTGTGCAAGTCGACACCCTGTTAAACTCAGTTCTGTCTAAAGCACAAAATAAAGCGTTAATAGTACGTGCGTCAAGACTGGCCTTTTCTTATCATCCTCAGTATATTTATCATGGAGTTTATCAACTAAAACTCCCTCAACAGTAATACGAAGAGGCTTTTTGTAGCCATCAATAACTATAGACCATAAGTCAAAATTAAGAGATTTTAATAAGAAACTCAGCTGTGTTTTCCAATAAGTGTAGTTTGTGCCGTCAAACAGTGGAGGTCTGTTTGTGGCTTGGCCTTCACTTATGAATTTCACAGTTGCCATGTGTTATACTGTAATTTATATAGCAATTAAGAAAAATTAAATATAACTACAATTTTACCTTTCTTTACCTGTATAACCCGCTCTGATACCAATTGTAGGAACGAAGTCGTAAATCAGAATACTCTAAAGGGGGTGAATAGAGTAGGCAGCGGAATATTGCTAATTAAAAACTTGTTAGCAGTAAGATCATAGAATTAAATCAATAATCATAAAATAGTAACTGTAAAAGAAATGAGATCAGAAGGCAAACGCAAACACAGCGATGTATATTGGTTTCCCTCTTGTGAGGACTAGTCCAGTCGGAAGAACTCTAGCTTACAGATGAATCCACTATTGGAAAATCTCGCAAGTTTTCATACGAAGTCCTTACAACTTCTACATATGCGAGCTTTGATACGAAGAACTTGACCAACTTCAATTTTGAAGAGTCTTTCTTCAATCAAGCCTCTGATTATAATTTCTCTAAAATCTTCTAGACCGCACCGTACCGACAAATTGACTAGAGAATTGTAACTGGCTTGGAATTTGAAAATGAAAGTTTTTTAGAATTCTTTGGAAAGAAACGTAAGCTTAGAAGAGAAGAGATGAAAGTGAATGAGTGATTTGAAATGATCAGAATTCTTCTCTATTTATAGTTTTTCCAAAGGCAGAACTCTGGCAGAATTTAGGCAGAATTCGGACAGAACTCAATGAAAAAATCCACAACTGAAGGGAGACCAAGTTTTTCAAACGTTCGAAAATCAAACGGTCACTAACCGAACTCTGGCCAAACTTTGGCCGAACTCAGGCCGAGTTCTGTCAGGGTTGGTCAGGGTTTTTCAAAAGTGATTTTTAGGCTTTTTAAAATCCTTCAGAAGCTTTTGTAAATAAGGGATATTTTTTCAAAAACATAGGTCATTTTTAAAAATGATTTTGGATAGCCTATTTGTCAGTACGACTCGGTGTATAATATATTCCTAAACTCAATAAAAGTAAAAAATTATATTGCATGAAGAAATACAGACTCGAGTGGCAAACATAGCTTCGGTCTTGAATTGAGTAGATATCTGATCTTGTTCAGTGTCCAAGTATCCAAAACGTCTTGAGTAAACATCTGAGTAGCTCCGTATATTGAGACAGAGTTTGATCAATTATTAAAATCAAGTTTGACCATGACCAATAGGCCAACAATTAGTCCTAGGTATATAGGGCCGTTCGACATTCTAGAACGAGTAGGTGATGTGTCCTATCGTCTCGCTCTTCCGTCGTTGTTACATGAGGTACATAACGTCTTTCATGTATCCCAATTGCAACGGTATATCCCGGATCCGAGTCATGTCCTTGACCATTCGGAATTGGTTGTTGGTACCAACCTTTCTTATGAGGAAAGACCGTATCCATATTGGACTGGAGAGAGAAGATACTCAAGAACAAGACTATTAGTTTAGTCCATGTTGCTTGGGGTCATTACTCTTTGGGTGAGCCAACATGGGAACGTGAAGATGATATCCTATCGCGATATCAACACATGTTCGACTCATAAGGTTTAATGTCTTTCTTATGCCTTATGCTTTTAAATCCTTGCTTGTATGAATGATTGCTTGATTAACTGCTAGTTATAGATTGCTCGTGATTAGTATAGTTTGCCCCGACATCTCTAGCCTCTTGATTAAATTTCGATGACAAAATTCTTTTAAGGTGGGTAGAGTTATCACTCCCATTTTTTGTTATACGTATTTTCAGTATACTTGTACGAATATCCGACCCGTATTTTGATTTATCTAGCATGGCTTGACTTGGTTTGGTCTTGGTTTAATTTTGGTTTAGCTTGGCTTGGTTTATTTTGGTTGGAGATGGAAAGGGGGGTATAAATATCAACTTCCCACTCTCTCTCCTCATTACTTTCATTAACTTCTTCTTCCTCCTCCATTAATTCTCTCCACCCACCTTAGGCAAGTGTAACTTGCTTCATGGAGGAACTCCATTTTTATTATTCTATTGTCTTCCCTACAAGCTTCTAAGACTCTTTAGTACTTAGCATTTTTGGTTTTGGAGGATTAAAACTTGTATATCTAAGTTTTATCAAATTTTGTTTTCTTGGATTTTGATCTCTCAAACTTCTTTGTTTTTAATTTTTGATTATTCTATGTTGTAGAGAATTTGATTTCATCCAAAATAGACCTTTGAAAACCCAAATTTTGATTTATTTTGAGTGATTTACGGACCTTGGAAGTTCATGGGTTCCATGGTTCTTCTTTTTGGATTGGAGAAGAAGAACAGTGTGGGCACATGGCATTTTATGCGTCCACAGGGACTTTAGCCTTGGACGCATAGCCCTATATATGCGCCCAAGCTCCCTGCCTTCCACAGTGTGGGCGCATAGCTTTATATGCGTCCATGACTTTTTACTTGCTTATGTGCATAACTTTAGATATGTGCTAAGTCATGGTGTTCCATAGCAGTAGGCGCATAGCCCTTATTATGCACCCACATAGCCAGTATAGATGGCTCCTGACTTAGCTTCCCATGCACCATGCCTCACTCATGTGGGCGCATGTATATGGGCGCATAGACTATGTACCCTGCCTCACTCATGTGGGCGCATACATGTGGGCGCATAGCCTTGGGTGCATGCCACTTTCAACACATTCATTTTTAGGTGCATGCTCTTCATGACACCCCATAGTCCTTAGTGTGAATCGTGACTTTGTTTGTACTCTTTACTTGAGTAAGTCCTGTAAAGTTATTTTCCATGTTGCACATATACTCTGAGCTTTAAACACGATCTTGGTATGGCACGTACACTCTCTAACAACTCCTTGGTAGTGGCCCATCGTGGTGCACTTACATGAACACAACATGACATTATGACTTTACATGATAACTCTTGATAGTGATCCGTCGTGGTGCACTCTTGACAAGTAACTTGACATGATAATTCTTGATGGTGGTCCGTTGTGACGTACTTTTGACTTGATAAGTAACATAACATGACATGTAATCTTGACAAGTAACATGTAACTCCCGTCTTGACACCGTGGATGATTTCTCTTGATTGTATCGGTACAAGCTGCATGTCTCGTCTTGCATCATATCTAGGACATGAATTCCTGATTTCCACGGTCAGGGATTCGTACTGAATCTGACTAGGATAATGACTAGATTGATCAAGTAGTCCATGAAAAGATTTTTCAGCTACAGGCAGTTCCGTTATCTGGGCGCTCTAATTGGACTTGTAGCCTGCTATCGAGTAGGACACATTTCCAGCACACTGTCATGTGTTGCACCCCCAAGTCACCTAATCTAACTCTCTCAACTTGTGACTGGATAACCTGGATTAAGTCTGCAGGGCTTGTGGCTGTTGGAACATCTCGATGCATCTTGTTAGTAACTAAGCTTGTGATAACCCTAGTTAGTTAAAGTATCAAGCCATACTCATTGCTTGGCCGTGATTGATGGATGGAGTCTAGTCTAGTCTTGCCTAGGCAAGACCAGTACATGGTTATCTCAGCACGTTACTGTTATACTTTACTTTATCGATAATTGGTTACCTTGTTTGGTTTACGGGTTGTAACTTGGTTACTGGAATAGTTGTTTAGTTATCTTATCATTTATCACCCTGTTTCCTTTATGTAAACCCCCTAATTTATTAATTTATTTAATATTAATTTTGTGTAAAATTTTTGCTAAAATACATGTATGCATATATTAGGAGTGTAATGCATAGTATGGATGTAAGTTTATATGATATATTTATATATATGTATATATGTATATATGTATGTGTGTATGTGTTGATTTATTAAGGTGTATATATTTATATATACATATATGTGGGAATATATGTGCATATAAATATATCTAATTATTGTATTATTGAAAAGAGTTTTTAATTAGAAATAATAAATAAAATAGAATATAGTTATTAAATATAGTAACAATAGAAAATAGTTATTAAAAAAAAGAATAAGAAAAAAAGAAGAAATAAAAAAGTAATGAAAGAGAAAAAGGAAAAGAAAAAGGAAAAGAAAAGAAAAGAAAAAAAAGTCAACCCACCCCACTTAAAGGGGCGGGCCCCACCCTCTCCCTTGCTTGCTGCTGAAAACAGCAAGCCAACGCAAAAATTCGCACATGGGATTCACGAATAGATTAAGTAGAATTCTTATAGTATTAGGTTTTGTCCCAAGTTGTTATAAATATATCTTCCTCCACAAACCTCAAGACCCTAGGCTCCCAAAACGAAAATTGCGGCATAACATACCCTCTTCGCCTACGAGTTCGTTTAACCAGCGACGGAGTTGTGTGCGCGACAAACGGAGCATCGAAAGTCAGCCCCTCGTCATCCACAGAACAGTTTTTCCACTCAAGGTACCCTACTTCCCAACGACGTAACTTTTTACTCGTAGCACCAATTTTCGATCCGTAAGATTTTCTGGAAAGTAGACTTGACTCTCTTCGAGGTCCGCCAGGTGGATTTCGAAACAACCCTCTAACGTTCGCCGAACGTTATGGACGGATTGTACTGATTCCCGATGAGAGGGATGATGCCACTGCTATACAGCCCGAGTGCCCATATGTGAAGGATTATTCTTTATTGCATATTCACTATAGTACGGTTAGGTACCCTATTGCATGCATCCCTTATTTTCTATTATAGATCATAGTTTATACGGCATGGTATTTTCTTGTATCTTGTTACGTCCCTCTGAGGACCTCGTTATCTCTCCAGGATTAGACGATTTCCCACATGAGTATGAAGCGGCATTGGATCCATCTTTTGTGGGCGACGAGGCATTTTCCTTTGACATTTAGCTCTACTCTTTTCTTCGAGGATTATTGAGACTATGTAGTGGACATCTTATGTTCTTTCATTTACTTTCTATTTTGCGGAGGTTGGACTCCGATCTTGGTGACTATTTTTCATAGCTGTTTTGAGTGGGTATGTCCACCCGGCTATCTTTTGATGCAATATTTATTGGACTCTTGTTTCTTCTGTGTTGAGCTGTGATGAGATTAGATACTTATATTCTGGCCTGTGATTTTATTATATATATATACAACTTATGTACGTATACGAGGATTTCATATATTGGAGTATTCTTCGTATATGTGCAGCTGGCATATTGCGTACTTGGTCCTAAGTATTTTGGGACTGGGCGGTTACATGTTTTTGTGGTGGCCCATGCAGGTCGACGAAAATATTGTTGGGTTACATGACTGTGCCCAACAAGCCTGCATATAGGAATAGTAATAGTATCTCATCCAGAACTACTACTTCCCTTAACTTCCAATCTTTTCAAATTCCTTTGATTACTTGAATTACCTCATATCTAACTTCTCCTAATATTATCTTATTCTTCCTCGTGCCAACAGTATGAATCTAAGAAGCGGACACACTTCCACCTTGGCGATCACCTCTGGTGATGTGGCCACCCAAGTGGAACAGAATCCTCCGAGACTCCAGTGACACCATACCATCCCGAACAGTCGCAGCCTACTACGACACCGACGACGGTACACCCAGAGATTACAACACCCTCAATCAGCCTGGCTGGGCAGACCACTACCATGCTATCGGAAGAGAATGTACCACTGCCTCCACCACCACCATTCCTTCAGCAGTTTCCACCACAGTCGGGACCTCAGATGCCTCCACCACCGACTGATGGGAGCCATACTTCCCAGTTTATGTACGCAATGATGCAGACTCAGTGGCAGCAGACTAACCTGATGAGACAGACAATGATAGCATCATTGGCTAGACCTCCACCACCACCACCAGTACCAGTACCAGTACCGACTCTACATCCTTATGAAGGCTCTATCAAGAATTTCACAGATATGAACCCCAAGGCCTTTAGAGGAACGGAAAAGCCACTAGAGGTATCAGCATGGCTTATTAGCAAAGAAAAGCTACTGAAGGCATCCCAGTTGCCAGCACGTGATTGGATGACAGTAGTGGACCTACTTTTAGAAGATAATGCTCACCACTGGTGGAAGGCGGAAGAAAGGCGATTAGGTACTAGGATCACCTGGAAGCAGTTCTAAGATCTTTTCTATGAAAGATTCTTCCCCATTCATGTTTGAGACGGTCTCTACGATCAGTTCCTTCATCTGAAGCAAGGAAACATGTCAGTTGATGAGTACGACTCAGAGTTCAATCGTCTGAGTAGATTTGGTGCGGGACTGATCCCGACAGAGTTAGAGAAGGCAAGGAGATTCCATCAGGGGCTTGCACCAGAGCTCAAGTCTTATACGACTACCCAGTCTCGAGTCTCCCATTCAGCTGTCTTGGAAGAAGCTCGTGTCCAGAAGATTCTTCACAAGGAGCAGCAGCAGACATCGAGACGCCATACACTAGCAGTCGCACCGGCTAGAGCTACACAGGATTAACCTATCATGAGGCCCACAGGACAGTACCAGCAGAGGCCCATACCATATCAGAAGCCCGTTTGCCATTACTGTGGAAAGGAAGGACATGTCCAGAGAGACTATCGAATCCGTCATGGATGGTACTTGAGGTGTGGATCCAGCCAGCATATGGTCAAGGATTGTCCAGAGCAGCAGGCAATAGTATATGCTCGGCAGACCCCGAGGCCGACAGCTTCTACACTCCCAGCACCCCGACCAGGACAACAGGTGTCTGGGCTTATAGCACCAACAGTAGGAGCTCCTCGCCCACCATTACCACCCCAGCCAGTGCAGTACGACAGGACTAGAGTTCAGGACTCCGACCAGAATTACGGACATGCCTTCTCGTTAGCAGTAGAGAATGTGGAAACAGAAGGAGAAGTCGTAGCAGGTATGATTTTAATTTTCATATTCCCTGTTATCATATCCATGCATCATAAGTTTAGTCAAGGCCAGAGAAAATTAGACAGTAGGACGATTGTATAAGCACGAACACTGAACGTGGCTTAGATTCTTAAACCTCGAACTACTCGTGTTTTCATTCAATCATAAATCCCGCGTAATAATATTTGGACTAGTCTGACTAAACACCTTTATTATAGCCTAAATTTTGCAAGCTTATCCTTATCGAGCTTGTTCATGACATGTGTATATTGGGGACGCCCACTAACATATTGTCTAATCAGAATCAGTATATGATGGTCTGATCAACCTTCGTACAGTTGGTTCGCTTTTATTTGCTTATCCTACGTGGGTTGAGATATAGATGGCTCTAGGATCTCATCCCAACTACCTTGAAAACTCTATTTGAAACGCCTCTAGAATCCCATATTCATATTCGATCCTCTCTTCCTGGAACACTTATTGTTTTCGCCTTTACGGATTTTGGAAAGTCAGATGCTCGTATTGAGGGGAGATAGACCCGTAATATCCTCCTCAGTTCATCATACCTTCTATAGACAGGAAAGATATATTCATACAATCATTGACATCTGTTGGAATCAAAGTACGGTCTTCAAAACTTGACTCATATCTATCACATCTCGTATCCTAGTACATCGTGTAATATTCTTCCACAAATTGAGGTATGACCTTCCAACTCGAACCTTTCTAACTCCACTAAACCATAGAGCGGTATCTTTGTTAACTTCTAGAAATGAATTACTGTAGGATATAGATCGTAGAGCCCCAGTAGAATTTATAATGTACTAGGATTGCCTATTGATTAGAATAAGTGGTTTCTGTTAGAACGATAATTAGTGCCTCATTAACTCCCACTTTCTATTTAGAACATTTTTGGGTCCTCGACCGTGGCATTTAGATTCGGAGTACAAGACCAACTGCTACCTTCCAACAAATTCCATCTACAAGACCTATACGAGTCCACCTTCATGTAGACATATCATATCCTACTAAAACACGTCCCCTTGTACTCTATTTTTATGATACATTTTTTTGAGCAAAAAGGGCTAATTATAAACCTTACCGTAATACCGACAAACCTTTCGGCTTCAATTTGAGAACAAAACTCAACTCAAAAATTTCGACCCGATATATATGGTTGTGATCTACTCAAAGCCCAATATGCACATGTCCTAGTGTGATACTCAATTGAGACCCTATCTGACACTTGTACACAAAAGCCATGGGAGGCATATTTTTGACTTACGGCACCTATCTAACCAATCCGTTTCGGAACTAGCCCAACCTCTCGAGTTAGGACTTGTTCTAGACTACCATAGCCTAGCAGAGATGGTATAAGTTGATCTTACGAGATATGCCCCACCAATATAGTTTAAATTCGAGATGGATCCATTTAATATGAAACTCCTGCACCTTTTAGCCCCTCTCAGAAGGCTCGTAACGACGTTTATCACGGATAGCCAACTTCTATAAGTAGGGTAGAGCCTTGAACCAAGAACACTTATCCTATAGAAATTAAGCCAATAAGATTCCTTGTACAACTACCTTCATTTGTTCGAAAACCAAGGGACGACTTTCATGCGTTAGCCCCTAAAATTTTTTGTATTTGCATTAGACCCCCTTACCGTAGTTTTAATTTCGAGGACGAAATTTCTTTAAGTTGGATAGAATGTAAACCCCCTAATTTATTAATTTATTTAATATTAATTTTGTGTAAAATTTTTGCTAAAATACATGTATGCATATATTAGGAGTGTAATGCATAGTTGTAGGTCCTAAAAAATCAAGTGGCACACATCAACAAAGTCAGAAAATCAAGAAATACAACTTTCAGATGACTTGTGCAGACAACAGATTGTGCACCATTCAGATTGTGCAGGATCGATTGCGCATACTCTCAACTGCGCAAGCTGACGTGGCAAAAGTCATCATTATCTGACACAATCAAATCTTCTGACAACTGACAGCACGGAGATCGAGGCGGCCGTTCGTTTAATCGTGCAGCACGGCGCTCGAGGACAGCTGGCAGCGCAATCCATGTTTGCGCAAATCAAGTTGGCGCAATCCATTTCCTGTGCAAATGAAGTCGGCGCAATCCAAAGTCTACGCAGTTCAATGTGCGCGTTCTACCAGTACAAATGATAAAGTACACGTGGCATTCATGCCATCAATTGCTCATTTCGTGGCAACTGCCTATGCACGATCATGCGCATTTCAATCAAATGATGCCATGTGTCCCAGACAGTTAACCCATGATCCAGCAACTGCCTGCGCAGTCTATTGTTGCGCAAACTAATTGCTGCACAATCCATCATGCGCAGTCCAGAATAACTAAAAGTTAGTTATTTCTCAGAACTCTATAAATAGAGTTTCAAGTCTTCATTCAAGGGGATCACGAATCAATAATCAGAGATCAGAGAGTTCAGGAGTTCTTGCCCAAGTGCTGCTGCATTCTTCCGAGGCTTTTGCCTTCGACTTCCGAGGCTTTCTGCCTTCAATTCCAGAGTTGTTTTCAACTTCAGAGGCTTCGTCTTCAGAGTTCACATCGTCCAAGGGATAAAGCAATCGTCATCTAGATTGGATTCCTAAAATTGTACCATTCCCAGAATTCAAATTGTAATCTTTTACAAAGTTTGTATCAATAAAGTTCTTCAACTTTTGTTTTTGCAAACAATAGTATGGATGTAAGTTTATTTGATATATTTATATATATGTATATATGTATGTGTGTATGTGTTGATTTATTAAGGTGTATATATTTATATATACATATATGTGGGAATATATGTGCATATAAATATATCTAATTATTGTATTATTGAAAAGAGTTTTTAATTAGAAATAATAAATAAAATAGAATATAGTTATTAAATATAGTAATAATAGAAAATAGTTATTAAAAAAAGAATAAGAAAAAAAAGAAGAAATGAAAAAGAAATGAAAAAGTAATGAAAAAGAATGAAAAAGAAAAAGGAAAAAAAAAAGGAAAGGAAAAAAAAGTCAACCGACCCCACTTAAAGGGGCAGGCCCCACCCTCTCCCTTGCTTGCTACTGAAAGCAGCAAGCCAACGCAAAAATCCGCGCGTGGGATTCACGAATAGATTAAGTAGAATTCTATTAGTATTAGGTTTTGTCCCAAGTTGTTATAAATATATCTTCCTCCACAAACCTCAAAACCCTAGGCTCCCAAAACGAAAATTGCGGCATAACATATCCTCTTCGCCTACGAGTTCGTTTCACCAGCGACGTAGTTGTGTGCGCGACGAACAGAGTATCGAAAGTCAGCCCCTCGTCATCCACGGAACAGTTTTTACTTTCCGACGACGTAACTTTTTACTCGTAGCACCGATTTTCGATCCGTAAAATGTTTTTGGAAAGTAGACTTGACCCTCTTCGAGACCCTCCAGGTGGATTTCGAAACAACCCATCGACTTGCTCGAAAAATTGAGACGAAGTTGAAGAAAAACCTATTTTCTGTAATACTAAAAACTATTTTAAAACAATAAATTGTTGGCCAATTTTCTTGCTGTTCATTAAATATTTGTAGAAACTAATTGAAAATAGTAAAAGACAACATAACCAAGATCGCAACGCATCTTCTGGATCGTCGTTTCGATTAACGTGTAAAAAGTAAATTGATGTTGAAGTTGGAGGAAAATCTGTGTTAATTTATATAAAATTTCTGAAATTTTCTTGATACGGCGTGCGCCCCGACAAACCGGGGACATGGTCGCATGCTATACGCATCGAAAGGCGCGTATGGACGTTGCTGACGTGTGAGAATTGACGGAACTCAGTTTTGTCGCGTGTGTGCGACGAAATCAGTCCGTATCCGTCAAGATACCCCCGTATCGCCAATTTGCAAACTTTGTCCTAACTTCGTGTACAGTCGTCAAATCGAGACAAAACTTGTGTCAACAGGACCAAATCAAAATTTTGGTCCTATATACCAAGTTTGGTTCGATTCTGAGAAGGTCGACTGGAACCCCTTTTTTAGCGGGCCCGCGACCAACTCAAACGGGCAATTTTGTACGTGGCTCCTCGGAATCCAAAACTGGACATAACATTGAGTTCCTTTCTTCAAACTGAATTCGTAGACATATAGTTTGACGACTTTAGAGACCATAAACTTTGGCACACGTTTCGGTGCAAAGCGAGTCCAACGGCGGACATAGTTTTGATCCGAAATTATAATTTTGCCTCTGTTCCAGAATTAGACTTTTAGACAGGTATTTCCTAGGTATATCTTATACACCGAGTACATTTTTGATGTTTGTTTCAGCGTCCGGAGTTGTTTGAAGATTGTGACGTTTCTTGGCTGACATTGTGATTTCCTGGACTTGCCACTTTGCACCATCAGGCAAGATACCTTGCCACCTTACTCTGTGATTTACATATTCTTATTTTCAGTTGTTATTTTCAACATTTCTTATTTGTTATTATAAAACTGTGTGTCCAAGTCACACTTGGGTGCAAGCGACTCTATCGGTCGTTTTCTTGCTTTTATTTATCTCTCTTGCATCGACTTAGCCTAGTGACCACTCTTTATTGATGAGGTATTGGTATATCTCATGCGGCCTTGACAAATACTTTATCACGTGATATGAGTCACATGTAGGACACGTACTCGCGTAGTCGGCTGGCCACCGATACGTATGAGGCGTGCGACGGTTAGGAGTAAACTGCCAATAGAATTGCATGCTAGTAGATTTGGCAGTTACTAGATGGTCATATGAGTCATGGATGTGACTCTATTAGGCATTGGAAGGGAAGAACCGTTCCTTGATGTATGGGCCACATTTACGTACTGCTATTGTACCTGAAGCTCCGTTGGAGACGTAGGTTCACCCTATTGTACTGATTCCCTCTGACGTTCGTGGAACGTTATGGACGTTTTCTTACTGATTCCCTCTAACGTTCGCCGAATATTATGGACGGATTGTACTGATTCCCGATGAGAGGGACGATGCCACTGCTATACAGCCTGAGTGCCCATATGTGAAGGATTGTTCTTTATTGCATATTCACTATAGTACGGTTAGGTACCCTATTGCACGCATCCCTTATTTGCTATTATATATCACAGTTTATACGGCATGGTATTTTCTTGTATCTTGTTACGTCCCTCTAAGGACCTGGTTATCTCTCTAGGATTAGACGATTTTCCACAGGAGTACGGAGCGGCATTGGATCCATCTTTGTTGGGCGACGAGGCATTTCCCTTTGACATTTAGCTCTATTCTTATATTCGAGGATTATTGATACTATGTAGTGGACATCTTATGTTCTTTCATTTACTTTATATTTTGTGGAGGTTGGACTCCGATCTTGGTGACTATTTTTTATAGCTGTTTGGAGTGGATATGTCCACCCGGCTATCTTTTGATGCATTATTTATTAGACTCTCGTTTCTTCTGTGTTGAGCTGTGATGAGATTAAATACTTATATTCTTGCCTGTAATTTTATTATATATATACAGCTTATGTACGTATAAGAGAATTTCATATATTGGAGTATTCTTCGTATATGTGCAGCTGGCATGTTGCATACTTGGTCCTAAGTATTTTGGGACTGGGGCGTTACACTTTAATTCATGTCTTTCGTTATTATTATGTCTTTTTGTGCTAATATGTTGGTTTTAGTTCTTAAGTGAAGCCTCCCTTGTGGCACTTGCTCTTTCTGGGGTCTGACTCAGCTGGTTTTGTATGGCCAAATTTCGGAGTAGCACCCGAGGATCTTCCATCCTTCCAGCCATATGGTGAATACTAGACGTAACCTTGGCAACGAGTGGGTTTTATTTTGCTCTCCCACTCTATTGTAAATTATTCTTTTGAGGCGTTTAGCCGCCGAACAAGTGTTAGCTCGTGTCAAATTTACATTCCTGTATGCCTAAGGGCTGTAACATGATTGACAAATCCTAGAGTTGATCATGTATGACTTAAACTCTTACTAGTCTTTGCATTTTGTATGACTAGCTTCATGATTATTTGAATATGTAATGTATGGGATGCCTTACTTTGTATGTTTGATGATCTACCATCTTGTTACATTTACTTGCTTGCTTGAGATTGAGACACTAGTGTTGTTCTTGACCATAAGTGACTGTTGGCTTGTAGTAAAATCCTCATGCATCTAGACAGTCGTGACCGTACATCGAGGTGGGTTACACTTCAATGTACGTAGCTGGTTGTGTCTGTCCCATGCTCTCAAGTATTCTGGTTCTGGGGCGTGACATGGATGCCCCTATCTATAACTGTCTGTTTTCAAAATCGAGGGTAATTTTATCATTTCTCGGTTTTTCATAATTTTAGTGAATTTTAATTTACTTAATACCATTTAAATTGGTGTACTGTAATTTTGGTGTTTTACTAGTACAACCCTAGAAACTGTTTAGCCTAGAGACTAACCATGACCACGAAGACCAGCAAATTTCTATTTTCTAGGCTAAGGGTATTTTGGTCATTTGGTGACTTTTGAATTAATATAGATTTTGGCCTTTTGGTAATATGCTAATTGATAGTTTAGGCCTTAACTTAGAATTTCCCTAATCTAGAGGTTAACCATGTAATGCCCCGCTCCGTACGGTACATTACGATGAGTCGTTGACTCGAAGAGTTGCGTTGACCCGATGAAGTATCAATGCGAATCGATGCAAGAGTTACGTTGGCCAAAGGTAAGCTTTGAGTCGATTGGAATCTATGGATCGAATCGATGCAAAGGATAAGTCCCGTTGAGCAAGTACTGATTTTAGTTGATCTGGTGTGCAGACTATGCTTTTACGCTGGACGATAAGATGTCGGCATTTTGCCTTATGCAGTGAAGTGTCCGCGAAACCAAATCGTGGCCTTGCAACGGATTGTGGCATGGGCGCGATAGGCCAAATCAACCGAGTAGTTCAAAGGAATGGCTAAGTCCGAGAGTTAGCTATGCGACCAAGTTATGAAAGCGAGCCGCTTCAATCGGCGAGACGGCAAGGCGTATCGGCTTAAGGTGGGCGGGTTCTTGACTCTCTCTCCCTATTCCTTCACGTCTAATAAAAGATATCATTGTATGCGTAAGATGTTATCGAGTTAGCGAGCGTGGCTCGGCGATGAAAGGTCCAAGTATGTGTCGAACACTAAGATAGAACATTGAATAATCGAACAATTGAAGCGACGTGCATCAAGTGTACGAGTCACGGTAGGACGGTGATGGTAGAACATTGAAAGACAATATCGAGATGTGTATCACGTACATGCCTACGAGAACATTGAACACTAGGCGTAGAACATTGATTATGTGCTGAGCGTGCCCTCGTGCACTTAAGCTACGAAAAGACTAAGTAACTACGAAATTAGGCTATGAGAATAACTTATGAATGGTACGAGCTGAATATGAGTGCGAGATGACTAAGCCCTTGGGTGTCGTGCATCAATATGGATGTGTTGGGGCATAACGCCGACGAAGCTTGAGATAGGGATGGTAGATTATGTTTATGAGACGTGAATATGTTTATGGAGCGGGATTATGTTTATGGAACACGAGATTGGTTGGAACGATATGACTTGTATGCTATGGTACGTATTGCATGGTCAATGGACTCGGATGGTCCGTGCACAGGTGCGGCTTCCCTCGGACGGTTACGACCGGGGCACCGGGACCGTTCGGTCTAGGAGGGAATTATGTGTGGTATTTATGGTGAACATCATTCGGACGGATTGCGACCGTCCAGTGCTGTGATAAGCTATGATATCCGTAAGTTTGGGATCCTTCGGATATTGGGCTAGCAACCCGTATCGAAGTGATCGTAGGCTTACACATAAGAGATGCCAAGTCCATTACGGTGCGAAACACCGTGACCTTCATATAGATAGGGCCGGTGGGCTGAGATGAGAGTTGGGTGCAGGCGCAGGGCTTGTCACCCTTATGCATATGTCTAAGTTTATGGTTGGTTGGTTTGATGAATCGTATGATTGGTTATGTAAGTTCTAACCATTACAGGCAAGGCAAAAAGGGACGGAGATGTGCACGATCACTATGTTTATGTTCAGATTATGTCTAACTGTATCTGCTGCAGGAACACGGTATCAGACACATTTATAATAAGTTGTTATACGTTGAATATTGCCATAAAACTGATACTAAGGCTAATAGAAAGATCACCAAATTAAGATGCATGTTTCACTAAAGATACTTAGTGTTTGGTTTGGGTGCGAGCGGGTCTTGATCAGTGCGAAGCGAGGACGAAAGCACTAATCCCCCACTAGTTTATGTTCAGGTTCAGGTATGTTTGGTTCGGGGCAGAGCTTGGCTTGGACGTGCCGAGGCATGGAGTCCTTGGCATTCAAGAGGAGCTACCACATAGGCATTCGGACTTACGACATGGAGATATTCGGCCAAAGACTACTTGGTGGCTATAAAGAGACATAATGTATGGAACAATGTAATCCTTTGTGAGCTAGAGAGATCATGAGCGTTGTAGCCAATTGGCATGTTAAGTTGGGCTATTCAGAGCCTTTGTAATCTTCAGTTCATAATCAATAAAAGAGATTCTTATGTTATACTTTGTTTCCTTCCGCTGCTTATGTTATCAATTTAAGATAAACACTATGTGAACCTATTATCTTGTCTTGCACGAACGCAACTCCAGGCTCGTACGGTATCACGCCCCAGCGAGGACGATAATTCGGGTAAAATCTAGCGAGGACGAGCGATTTTTTCGGATCGGGGCGTGACATCTTGGTGATACTGAGAGGACATGACCAGACTCCCAGGGTCGACACGAATCACCCCCACATGACACGAATGCCTGTATGGAGTTTTGGTTTGGTTTTCATATGTTTTTGGTTCGAAAAGGTTTTTCTCTGATACTTGTTGTTGGCAGTTTTCAATATGAGTTTAAAAGGGGGATTTCGAATTCGATTTTCAAATAAGTTTCATATGATTTACCTAGGTTCATTGTGTTTCTAAAAACTTGGGTTTTCAAGATTGTATTGGTTTTTCAAATGTTTGGATTCGATTTATAGGTTTTTGTCTGACACTGTAATGTTAGTTTTCAAAATGTAATTCAAAAGAGTAAATTCGAACTTGAGGTTTTCAAATGAGTTTTCAGTTATATTACCTAGGTTAGTTTGTTTCTAAGATTAGGTTTCATGTTTTGTTTTGATTTTTTAATTCGATTTGGGTTCATTTTGTGAAGGGACTGATTACCTGAGTTTCAGTGAGTTATCTATATATGTATGTATATAAATATCTGATTATAGATATAAGTATCTTCATATTTTATGTATGTATCCTCTTTGTACAGTTTTATCATATATATATATATATATATATATATATAATATATATATATATATATATATATATATATATATATATATATATATATATAATCTATAAGTATGTATGTCTGTTTATGAGATTTGGATATTGAGATGATTTCTCAGGGAATAGATGATGAGAGGTTGAGGGGTTAAGGGAGTTAGAAATGAGAATAGGCAGTGAGGATTTCGAGTTAGATTAAAAGAGTGGCTGCAAGGGAGGAGAGCAACAACAGTAATGCAGTGAGCTGTGAGTGAGGTTAGGAGTTGATTTCAGTGAGTTTGAAGATTGAGAATGAAAGAGTTAGCAGCCACTGGCTCAAGGCCACTGCCATCTCTGTTTTGGGTCTGCAGGAAGGGGGACTGTGGTGTTTGAGGGTTGTGAGTGAAGATGAGATCAGTGGGATTTTGGAGGTTGGGACTGTGAGGATTCAATTATAAGAATAGTAGAGAGTTAGGGAGTATGTGAGAGAGAGAATGTGTGAGTTTAAGTTTTAGGCCTGTGAGGATTTCTCAGGTTGAGAGGAGGAAGGAGATCATTTCAGTTTGAATCAAGAGTTATGAATGTATGAAAAATCTGAACAGTAGGCATATGGCAGCATGTTATTTGGCCTGACTTGGCCTTGGCTGCTTGCTGCCTTGCTTGAGATTGTCAGGCCCTATTTAGGCTTAGCTTGGTTTGATTGAGTTAAAATTTAGATAGTTAGATAATGAGTTGAAGGTTAGGATTGGGTATTGTGAGTGTAAATGAGTTAAGTGTGAGTGTTACTTGGCCTTTAAGCCATGAGTGAGTTAAGTGAGGATGAGTTGATTGGTAGATGAGTGAGTTAATGTGTGAGAGTTGAGTTAGAGTTTAAGTTAGTAGTTGGTTTAGATATTAGAGTATGAGTGTTGAGTTTTTGAGTAGGATATATGGTGAGTGAGTGTGAGGTTGTTTGTTTTGATTACATGTATATATATATTATATATCTATATGTAAGGTAGAGGTTAGGCTTAGCCATAGACTATGGTTTGTGTTTAAGGTTCCCTTCATATATTATAGTGAAACATATATAGTGTAATATATATGCTTGAGAGACTTGTGTATATTTAGGATAGTAGATATATAGACGAGTTTATAGGGTAAATCCTAGATAGGTTAAAGGATGACCTAGTTTGACCTAGACAGTTGACCAGGTTTGACTTAGAGTTGACTTTGGCCTAGATTGACTTAGAAATCATATAGATTGCATCGTACACTTCATTTACCTTATTTCTGAATACATCATAATCTATAATTTCCTTGACTAGAATTTTGATACTCTAGTTCAGACATTTGTTTTCATCAGTCATTCAGGGTACCAGGCGAGTACATTCTCTGATAATATTTTTGTTTTATGATATCATCTTTGTTTCTAGTATTTAGTGTAGATATACTTGTTCTCTTGACACATGGTTCACACGATTGGTATTTATCTTGATCCCGTCATAAGATGTTATTTCTCTTATATATGGTATACACTGGGCAAGTCTTCCTTGTTCATTGTTCATTGTATAGATACGATTCCTGCGAAGGCTCGCGACCTCCTCAGAGAATACGTGTTATGACGTATCATGACTGGATCCACTATACTAGTCACGGATGGGGGTGTTAGCGTAGATATGTGATCAATACCCCACTGTATCATTATTTATATCATCATTGTATCACCTTTATATCATCACTGTATCACTATTATATATATTTTCACAAAATAGTGTTAATCATACGCTCACGTATGATTAGCCAGGCCAAACATTTGTATCAAGTTCTAAGCCGATCACATGTTGAAACTAGTGCTAAACTCATATAGATAGCAGTTCCAGATTTTCGTACATGTTATACAATGTTCTCTTGCCTTATCTCATTACAATTTTGATATATCCTGTCATGATGCATGTACGTTCTACTTTACATAGTATCTAGTATATTCTCTCTATCTACTGCTACATTTTCAATATTGTCTAACTAGAACTGTTGTTTGAGATTTTGTACTCATTTTCGTCCTGATTGGACCTGTTGAAAATATTATAGATGACGAGGAGTGCCCTACCTATTATGGTCCTCATGATGTGGTTGGTATAGAGTTGGAGACCCTAGTGCAGCAGGGGCTAGCTCTAGCAGATGAGGCCTTGGTATTGTTTAGCTGGTTTTAGTATAGCACTGGACTTTGTCGCCATATTACTTTGGCTTGTTATTATTTTTTAGTTATTTGTTTTGAGATTATTGACTCAGAGATTTTGGACTTGTATTATTCTGTGTTGGATTTTCAGGATGATAATTATAAATCTTGTTGTCTTTATCTTTCAATATTATCTTTCATTCTTAGAGTTTGTGATTTGAGTATATTATATTGTCATTGCTTGTCCTCCATTCGGAGTTGACCATTCTTGACATGTTTTGATATTATAACTGTTGTTTAGACCTAGACAGCGTTCTACGCCGTTTCTGCGGCGTAGGCTGAGACGTTGTCTCGCACTTGTGCCCTTACTCCGGGTGCGAGTCGTGACATTATCACCATCTATAACAATCTTTATATTATTGCCTCTATATATATATTCTTAAGGCTTAATCCCTAAACTATTCCAGTTTTTTAACTTGATACCCTAAACTTTTTTATTCGACAATTTGATACCATCAACTATTTAATATTTTTAATTTATATCCAAATTTAAAAAAAAGACAAAATTATCCTTCCCTTCTACCACCCCCACCCTGCCGGCACATCACTCCGCCCTCACCCACCCCCGCCGACACACCCTCGTCACCTCATCTCTCTGCTGCCCTCCTCCATTCCGGCCAGCTGCACCACCCTGCCCCCTCTCCACATGGGCCGCCATCGCCCCCACCCCCACCCCTACTCTCTCTTCAGCAGCCCCTCCCCCTCCTGCTCCGGCGACAACGCATCAGTGGCAGGTGGGTGGTGATGTAGCGGCGTCGTAGCAGCAACATCGACATTGTGTGGCGATGCAACGACGGAGGAGGGTCTGCGGTGGAGGGAGAGGGCCAGGTAGTGCAGCTGGAAGGGCACGAGGGAGGGGGAGGGGGAGGGGGGAGGGGTGGGGCACCGGGAGGGGCGAGGGCGGGGGCACGGGAGAGGGGGGATAACTTGGCCTTTTTTAGAGTATCAAGTTGAAGCATGTTAAAATTTAGGATATTAAATTAAAAAAACTGAAATAGTTGAGATGAGAAATTACCATTTATTGTTTTTCGCTACAAATATATCTCTTGTTCTTCTATTTTTATAAAACTTAAAATGAAATTTAGCGTTGATATAAGTGGTAATATTGAATAATTACACGGTTTAAAAAATGTTTGATAATATATTTTGGAACTAGTGACAAATAAATGGGCTGAAAGTGAAAGGGGGGAGAGAAAGCAATCAATCAAGCACTCTCTCCAAAGTCTTCCCCTAGTTCATTCGGCAGCAGTCGAGATGGATTTGGATCCTCGCCATTACCAGCACACAGTATGTCTTGTTTTCCTTTCTTCTTCCAGAGAAATTATGTATTTATTGCAATTTCACTGGCAAAACACCAATCGACAAATATATTAATAATAATAATTTTGAACTCCTCCTTTTTCGGAACTTTAGGGGTTTTAATTTCAAGAATTCTTTTTCCCCTAGACGCCGCCTCCCGGCACAGGATTTCCAGCCTGACCATCGCAGATTGTCACTCCCACAAGTTTTGTCTCCATGTTCTGGGCTTAGTTTGGATTGTTGGTCGGGGGATGGACGTTGCTCAAACATCCATTTTCGGACCGCTCATTGGCTATCATTTCGGAAATGCCCGTCTGATCCCCTAAGGGTATGCTTGTATTGAGAGTGAAGAGAGTTTTAAGTGAGGTAAAGTTAAGTGAGAAGAAAAAAAATCCTGTTTCGTTTGAGGGTGAGGGTTTAGGAGGGGATGTCATAGAGGGTTAAATAACGGTTTGTTTAACCTTCTTTATCGGAGGCAAGGAGAAGTGACGGATTATTGTTTAAAAAGTCATAAATATCCCTTGTTTGTTATATAAAATATCGTGACCTTCTCCTATTTTTCTTCTTTTCACATTTTTCTTTCTTTTAACATGCTACTCTGTGTTCTTGGCTTTCAACCTGCTGCCGTCTAGGTGCGTTGTCTCTTCTCGCTTTCTCTTATTGATCATTGAAAATTATAAGAAACAAAAATCCGACAACTATGTTTTTGATGCATCTGTTGAGTTTATGACTACATATATTGGATGCATCGAAAAAATCCGTCCATGTATGTCAAAGAATTGAAAGATTGATAGTTGATGACCACATATATTTTATGCATCTATTGAGTTTATGATCAAATATATTTTGTACAATTTTATGCCACATTTAATGAGGGTATTTTGGTAACTATTGTATTTTTATTAATCATCCCCCACTCAAACCTCTAATATATGCAAGAGTTATTAAACACACCCCACTTAACACTTCCTCAAATCCAGACTCCGCTTCCCCTCACTTAACTTTCCTTCATTTAATCCCACTTAACTCTGCTTATTTTTCCCCATCAAGCCAAGCAAACCCTAAATGTATAGCATGTCCCTAAATGTATAGCATGTCTGACCAAACACCCATCCAAAACACTAGCCGTTTGGCACCAAATGGAGTCCTGGATGAAACGTAACTGCAATCTGAACTAGTCCTATAAAACTGGTTAAATGGGGTTCAAGTGCATAAAGGGGTCGATCCGAACTGAGTGCCACGGCTGTTTAGTGGCCTGCAAACATTTACATTATTTTCAATGTCTGGTTTGTTGTAAGTAGCACCCGTTACTGCAACAAATGTTGCAATGACTCCCTCAACTACGACATCTTTTATTGCCACCGACAACATTTATTACACAATTTTCTCTCTCTCTCTCTCTCTTCATTTACTGCACAAACCCCCCCAACCAAACAACAACTTTCTATTTATTTAAAGCAACAAAAGTTGCAACCAAGCATCGTATTACATCATTCCCGTCACTTGACGTGTAAATGTTGCAATGCCATTTATGAGAACCAAACACTGTATTTGCAACATCACTTACATTAACAAATGTTGTCTGATATTTCCATTACGGACAACCATGCAAAGTTGTGTAGAACTTTAGAGATTTAAATCTTGGGAAGTTATTGTTTCAAGGAGATTTGAAGATGGAGAAGAGTAAGAGAACTAGTTTTTTTCTTCTCCTTACTGATATCCTATGAAAATTCTCGGTGCTATTTATAGATTGTACTCCCAACGTTATTGTGATTTAAATCTTGGGAAGTTATTGTGATTGGCTTACTGATATCCTAGAAGATGGAGAAGAGTAAGAGAACTAGTTTTAGCGATTGGTTTACCTTCGATAAATATTTTCTTTTCATTTACATGCTTTTACAACCTTACTATGCTTTTATATTCTTGTTGATTAGCCTTTTTCATTCAATTTTTCTAACAAATTGACTGTGAAAGAGACCCCCAACGTCGGTATCGGATCGGGACTTGCCAAACTGTATCGACTGTATCGGATCGGTATCGGTCGATACTACAAACTATGCTTATTAATTTAGGTCGGGTTGAAGCAACTTGCTACTTCTATCGCATACGAAGGTGATCAACGCAACCCCTCCATTTTGCTTTTATATGCAAAACACAAGGATTCTTCGATCTTTCATAGAAGTTCATTGATATCTTCTTTTTATAAAGCAAATCGACTTCGATAGTTGGAGTCGGCCGCTCTTAGAAATGAATGGGAAGATAGAAAAATTAGGAGAAGAAAGGATTTTTTGGTTAGACGCATGGAATTAGCTGAACACTTTATTTGAACAAATCTAGAATCAGAATGGATGTTTTTTTTAATCAAATATGAAAGATATAAAAAAGTGACAATTGGTTAGTCAAAAGGAATGACTAGGTAAAATTGATTACTTAGTTATTAACTTTAAGTATCTAAAAAAGTATTTAAGCACAACATAATCGGAGTTTTCTTAAAAACTGCTGGATGTGAGAAATCATAATTGGTACCTGATTGTTTTGTAGAGAAAGTTTGGGCAACAAAATCTGAAACAAATAAACTTTTTGAAGTTTTAACATGTAAAATTAACCTAGAATATCCGGAGCTCACCTTGAAAACTCTTGGATGTGAGAAATCTTAATTGGTACCTGATTGTTTTGTAGAGAGTTTTGGTAACAAAATCTGCAACAAATAAACTTATTATAGTTTTAACAGGTAAAATTAATCTAGAAAAATCAAGAGCTCACCTTGATTTGCTTGTGGAACTTGGACTCTTCTCATAACTAGGGGTGTCACAAGCAAAGTTTGCACTATCGGGTTTGGAATCGGTTTCGGACCCTTCATATGAGTATCGGTATCGATGGTTTCACTAATTTTGGTGGTTTTGGATTGGAGTTTTGAAGAGACAAAAAAAAAGTTTAAAAAGCTAGAGAAATATTTGATTTAGGAATAATCTTATGTATTACTTGTTAGATAATATTGTTCGTTTTACTTTCTTTAGACAAAATACCCTAACAATATATAGTTTTGAATTGAATAATATAATGATGTATGAACATTGTGAATTTATAGTATACAACTTTGACAAATGGTAATGGTACATTGTGACAATGAATTTTATCGACACCCTGCAGCATTTTGATCTTCAAAATAATCGAATCATTGTGTCTATATTGTTTTCCAATTCTTCTTTTTTTCCTTGCTAAAATGACCGGGAAAGAGAGTCACAAATTTTGGAATCGGCACGTATTGGTATCGGACCGGACATGCCCAAAATGATACTATCTGGCTGGTACATATCACTGTCTGCCGATAGTGCAAAACTTGGTCACAAGTCCATTTTTACGCAAATAATCTAAAAGTTGAAGGGTCCTTGTTTACTATCAAGGGTTCAGTTCACCTTTTCTCGTGGAAGTTAGACTCTTCTCAGAACCAAGGGTGTCACCGTGTCACAGCTTTTTTACCCAAATGATATTGACATGTCCTCCTTGTGGCCTTTGATATTTTTATTGGTTACTTGTATGATAATATTATGCTTTGGAGGCCAAAATTGTTGATCTGATTTGTAATGATAAAAAAGGTTCTGAATTTGGAACTTGTATTAGTTCCATGTCCATATAGCAAAACGAAATAAAAACTGAATATTACACAGACACACACACATACCCACAATAGGCACACACACTTCCATCTTAGAAACTCAGGTTTTGTATCCTAACCTGATATTGCACTCACGAGTTTTGGCAATGGCTTCGTCCAGATTCAATAAACTGACACAAGGGCATTTCAGTCAAGAATGACGAGCATTTTTACATGGGATCATGTCACCAGCAAATCTAATGGAAGTTGTGGATGCAATAAAAATAGGAAGCACCATATATGGTCTTAAAAGTTATGTAGCTTATTTTGGTTATAACTCAGAGTTTACTGAAATTTACCGTCCCTCAATGACAAGCAAAAGATCTAATTATATTTGTTGCTGGGTAGTATTTAGACCATGGTTTAAAGTATCGGCCGATACAGATCCGATACAGCCGATACCGATACGGTTTGGCATGTCCTGATCCGATACCGACCAATACCCGATACTGACCGATACCGACATTGGGGGTCTCTTTTCCGGTCAATTCGGCAAAGAAAATTAAACAAAAAAAGACAAATCAGCAAGGGTTTAAAGCATAATAAAGTTGTAAAAGCATGTAAAAGAAGAAAATCAATCTATTGTATGTAAACAAATCGGTAAGGATGACTACTATTTCATTTAATTTCAAAACTACTAAGAACTAACACTGAAATACTTAAAATTATGCCTAAATGTATAAAGTATATGTTTTTAAATGTAAATAATTTATTAATAATTATTTGTTTTCCGATACCAAAAAATCCGATACTCTGATCCGAAACCGCCGATACTACCGATATCACCGATACCAATACTCATAGGAATAGTCTGATACCGATTCCGATACCGATACTGTTAACCTTGATTTAGACCAGTCATTTTTTCTTCAAAGTTGAGTAGATGCCTAATAATTCAACTGACCGGAATACCTCCAACCCATTTATGAGAAGTTTTTGTAGTAGGCCTGATCCATTTGAAAGTTATAAATCATATGTTTTGGGTTTCAGTATTTTACTACACTTAAATTAGTGCAAACAGTTCAGTCTATTGACCTGAGTTGCCTACCGTATGTCCTGCACTGGTTGTACATCCGGTTAGTCAAGTATTGGGAAATTAAAAGCTACCTATAAAGCACATAAAATATGTGCGTCTATATGAATACTTTGAACTTGTATCCATAACTAATCTAAAGTAAGAGTGTATTTCTGTTCTAAGATACTAACGAACGCGAAGAACCTTAGATTACTAGTACATATAGACCAAAGTTTGAAGTACCGGTCTTATCATATCGGTTTTGACTTGTCCTGATCGAATACTGATCCCACTGATATCGACCAATACTGAAATTGGAGATAATTATGATTGGTCAATTCAGCAACAATAAATTAAAAAAGAGAAGTACGAAAAAATAGCATCAGCACAATGATCTCGTCATCTCGAAGATCGACATTCTACGACATGTCAATAAGAATTCTTATCAACACATTGTAACAATTTCTAATAGTCGAAGTTGTATATCTACAAATTTACAATATTCATCGATCTTAATACTATTCCATTTTAGACTGTTTATTGCGGATCTACTTGGTCTGAAAGCAAGTCAATAAATAATAGTATCCATTTCTATTGAATTTCATTCAAAGCTATACAAGAAACAACAAATAATACATAATTCTGCCTAAACGTACCAAATACTTTTTCTAGTTTTTAATAATTATGATTTAGTATTTTTTTTAGGCCTTTTGAAACAAAGAATGCCGAAAATCCTGTCCAAACCACCGAAACGCCAATACTGGATACTCATAAGTAGGAAACTGATTCTGATACCGGTACTGCGCACCTTGATATTGACCCCTCCCTCTCTTCTTGTGCCCTATCAGATCCTTCTTTAATTCTTTATTGATATTTCCATACTCTCACTCACATACATACCTTACCCATACTTTATTTTCTATGTTTTTAAATAGTTTAATTTCTTATACTATTGAAATGTGGATTTGAACTTGTAAACATACTCTGGAAACCATTGGTTTCATTTGAATTTGAAATTCCGTTTTAGGATTCTGGACGTCCCAGTCTTTCTGATAGTAGATCCTGCAACCCTTGGTACTCACAAATCTTGTACCTCCAATACATATGTAGTGTAAGCTCTGGATGTTATATTTGTTGTCCAAAAGGTCCAGATGTTACTGAAACGTCTCTGTTACTGATGTTCAGTTTGATTCTCAATGCTGACTGGAGATCACCTTGAGTTAAGTTTGTCTTTCATGGCTTTGACTAGCTCAAGGGAACACCAGGTGGCTGCCTCTTCAAGTTATTATTGTTAGGTTTTTTTTTCTTTTCGTATCACATCTTTGCCCATACATTCTTCTCTCAGAAGTCAGAACCTCAGTTCATCTATATCTTTGTCAAGCTAAAAAGTCAAAATTCTGAAATAAGGAGGCAACGATATAAATCAAACTTGTAGGGCTGGGCCACTGTTATTTTTTCTATGCATTGCTTCTGTATCTTGAAGAAGAACATATATGAATATATGCACTATGTATAAAGAGTTTCCTGTCCGTAAATCACTTATGCTAACTATGTTATGTGTTTTAGTTTTTTTATTTTATTTGATATGTCTAGCAATTGTTATTTTTTATATCTTTAAAGTTTAGGTGAAAAGAGTTGAGCTCAAGCTCACAAGTTCAAGCTCAACTTGTTTATTTGGAAAATCTGCAACCCAAGCTTATGTTGACATTGTCTAAATTATTTATATTTAACATGGTAAGATTTAGTTTCAGAAGAGTAAATATTAGAATGAGATGCCGTCATGCGGAAACTGCATTTCTACAACTCGGATAAGATGGAAATAGCTTGTGAGTTTAGTCTTTCAGAAATCTTCTAACAGCCGTGTGCACAATAACAAGCTCGTCTTTTATCATCCTTTGAGCAGAGTAAGATTATCTAGCCAGTTGAAATAGTCTTGGTCAACCAAGCTATTGTCAAACGAGCTACGATGTTCATGACATATTTTCATATTTGCAGCTCTAATCAGAAGATATCTTCCTTTTAGCCCAAGCATTTTCATATATTATAGACAACTGCTTGCATATCTCTAGATCGACCAAGCTATTATCAAGTGAGCAATGATGTTCATGACATATTTCCAAATTTGCAGCTCTAATCAGATGTCTTCTTTTTTGCCCCAGAATTTTCATATAAAAAACTAATTGTATATCTCGACTTTGGATGCCATAATTTGGAATAATAAAGCTGCAAGAAATTTATGAATTAAGAACATTTAAAATTTTAAGTCCAAACCTAGTATTTGATCTTAGTCATGTGTGACAATTTTAACCATGTTAAGGATATTTGTTTAATTATACGTTCTTAATACACAATTTCTTTAACATCTGAATCGTTCTTAAAAGAGTAGAATTTGTGTCATCATTTGGCCTGGAAAATAGATTACCCTTGGTACTATAGCAATGTACACAAAGTCAAACATGCCATTTTATAAATTTTTTTTATTTATTGCTAAAATAATAACTTATTCTATCTTTATCCATTCGTTCAAAGATTTAAAATTGGTTGTTGTAGCTTTTTTCTTTCCCCTTTTGCTAACTTCTGTAGTGGTGATGTTGTTATTTCATTGGTGGCAGGCAATTAATGACACAGATGTTCGCAACATTGTCCTTTCTTATCTTGTGCACAATTGTTTCAAAGAAACAGCAGAAACATTTCTTGCTAGTACTGGGATGAACCAGTCTGCAGATTATCTTGTGGACATGCACAAACGAAAATGTAGGTGATATTTTTCCTAATTTTGCACATACTTTTTCTATATTGTGAAAAAACATGGTGTTCCTTGGATATAATGCTAAAAGTAGATCCTAATATTAGACATTTGGTGGGGCAAACCCATGTGACAATCACCTTAGAATTAGACATCTATAGATATCGATCCTTTTAGAAATTTCAGTTGTTAAATCTGCTGTGAGTTTTACTATAAGCTCCTGGATAGTCAGAGAAGTTTATAATGTGAGCCATCCAAGACGAGAAATAATGATAGATTGATTTGCATGATTCACAAATGAAAATTTAGGTTGTGTTTACTAATTTGGCACACAATTTTTTTTACTTAGAAAGACAAGAGAATTCCTTGGAGCTATACTCATATGACATCCTAATTTATAGAATTTGGTGGGGCCAAATTCATTTGACAATCACCTGAGCATAGACAATAGACACCCTTTTAGATAAATCAGTTATCAGTAGGATGGATGGGCTATGAGTTGTTTTTCCATAAGATCCTGGATAGTTAAAGAAGTTTATAGTTGAAGCCATCCAAGATGAGAAGTAATAGTAATAGCCGACCTTAAATGATTAACTTAGCATTAGTTCTAAAGAATCTAAACAGAAGTAGACCATCTTTTGAGTTTATGTCTAGGTTTAGAAACAAGTGTCAGGATTGGCAGCAGGGAGCTAGGATTACCATGTACGAGGGGCAAAAGTTATTTGACAAAACTTTCTAAACATAAGTCCTTTATTGTCTTTTAGCAGGTAAAAGTTTTATCTTTTATTAATATCTAGTTGAAGTTATGTTAGGCGACTAAGTATATATAACATTAGGGGATTGAACTGATAAAATGTATTGAAAGCTTCTATGTTTTGAATAAAGTGGACAGTCCCTTTTTAAAGTTTTATAGTACCTACATAATCAATTCTCATAAGATGGCTTGAAAAGTGGGAAACAATGTGCAAAGTGAAAAAAAGATAGGGTGGTGGGGGTGGCAAGCGTTCCCTCCAAGCAAGTGTAGCTCGCCCTGAGCATCAGATTGGTCAAACTCGAAAGGATAACATCCAAGCAAGTGTAGCTCGCCCTGAGCATCAGATTGGTCAAACTCGAATATGTTATCCTTTCGCATCTTCTGCATGAATATGCTATCCTTTTGCGCTGTCTTTATCTTTCTAGCAAGCTCTACTCTAGTTATAGTTAAGCCAGTTGCGTTCCCTGAGTTTCAAACTCGAAATTCGATACTGATTTCTTCTAATTCTTGTACCACCTTGTTTGCTTTGGTTAGCGTTCCCACAAACTTTCGGCTCAAAGTATCTGTCATAACATTTCCATTTCCCGGTGTGTAAGCAATCATCGAGTCATAATCTTTAATTAGGTCTAACCAACGTCTCTCCCACAAATTTAATTTATTTTATGTGAATATATACTTGAGATTCTTGTGTCGCAAGTCATACCGTAAAAGATAGTGCCGCCACAATTTCAACTCGAACACAATTGCCGCTAATTCTAAGTCGTGTGTAGGATAGTTCTTGTGTTGCTCTAACTGGCTTGAGGCATAAGATATTACTTTTACTTTTTGCATGAGTACATACCCTAAGCTAAGTCTCGATGCATCGCTTTAGATCTTTAAAGCCTGTCTCTTCTGGAAGTGCAAGAATTAGAGTTGAAACAAGCCATTGTTTTAACTTTTGGAAACTATTTTCGCAATCATCAGTCCATTTGAATGCGACTCCCTTTTGGGTAAGGCAAGTCAGAGGCGATCCAGTTTTGAAAAGTCTTTCACGAATCTTTGGTACTAGCCTGCCAAACCAAGAAAATTACGAATCTTGCTAGTTGACGTGGATTGTCTCCAATCCACCATCGCTTCAATCTTCTTCGGGTCAACAACACCTTCCGTCGAGATAACATGTCCAAGAAACGATCCGCTACTCATCCAAAATTTGCACTTGCTTAACTTAGCATATAACTAAGGTTTACGTAGAGTTTGAAATACAATCCGCAAATGTTCTGTATGGTCTTCTTTGCTCCTTGAGTAGATCAAATATCTCGTCGATGAATACAATTACAAACTTGTCTAGAAACGGTCTGACGACTATGTTCATCACGTCCATGAAAATAGATAGAGCATTAGTCAAATCGAAAGACATGACCAACAATTCATAATGTCTGTATCTTGTATGGAACGATGACTTTAGTACGTCCTCCGGTTTGATCTTCAATTCATGATAACCCGAACGAAGATATATTTTTGAAAATACGGCGCTCCCTGTAGTTAGTCGAACTGGTCATCTATTCTCGGCAATGGATACTTGTTTCTTACTATAGCTTTATTCAGTTCTTGGTAGTCAATGCATAGCCACATTAATCCATCTTTCTTTTTTACAAACAGTACTGGAGCTCTCCATGGAGAAATGCTGGGGCGAATATATCCTTGATCCAACAATTCTTGTAGTTGAACTTTAAGCTCCTTCAGCTCTGTTGATGTCATTCTTTACGGAGCCGAGTGTCTGGAAATGTATCAATAGTGAGCTATATTTCTCGATCTGGTAGCATTTCGGGTATCTCGTTTAGAAACACAATGGAGAAATCTGCCACGACTTCGGTTTGACCCGAGTTTGCACCTTTATTCCGAATATCTCGAATAGAAGTCATGTATCCTTTACAGCCAGAATACATGTGTTGCGCCGTCACTGTCGATATCGGTGTTGCTGTCGATATCGCCGTTGTTGTCTTTGACGCCGAGTTACACGAGTAGGAGAATTATGTCTTCTCATGTGGACAAAACACAACTCTTCTCCGTGTAGTCGATTGTCGCATGATTCGCACCGAGCCAATCCATTTCGAGAATGATGTCATCTTCTTGATATTGAGGACTATAACATCCAAAGACAATTTTCTTCCTATAATGTAGATGTAGCCATATCTACAAATTAAACTAGCAGGTAGGCATATCCACTCTTGATGGAGTGCTAACACTAAGATCTATATCTAACAATGTCATACACAGTTTATTCTCTTCGACAAAATCGGTAAATATAAAATTATGAGTTGCATCTGAATCAAAAAACCCTCACAGGGATTTCTTTATATAATAGTATACCTGTCACCAGTGTGTCTGAAGCGAGAGCCTCCTCTTGAGTCAAAGCATAGACTCTCCCTTACGAACTAGGTCGTTGATTTTGTGTATTAATCGACGCCGCATGTGGAGCTTGTAGCGCCTGTCCACGATTCTGATGTTAGTAATCCCTTGGAATATTCTGGTTCACCCTTCTAACTTAACATTAGTTAGCTCTGTGGCCTATGCGACCACACTTGAAACATCCTCCTCGGCACTTTGTTGCCTTGTGTCCATACTTGCCACACTTAAAACATTGCACTCCTGGATTGAGCCCTCTATTCTTAACCTTGTTTTGATGCTTGGGCATTCTGGATCCTCCAACTTCGTCAGGACGCTTATTGAAGTTATTGCGGTTGTTATATTTTGTCCTTTGCACATTGCGGCCAAATAGTCACTCATTCTCTAGAGCTACCTTATAGAATTCTCGATATGTCCGATATCTCTGATTCACTACATCTCTTCGAAAATCGTCATTCAAATCCTGCTGAAATTTTTGGCACCATGCCTTTTCATCCCGTAGAAAAGAGCCGATAAATTTAACAAGTTTGGCAAATTCTGAATCATAATCGTCTACTAATATATTTCCTTTAAGTGCGACGAACTTATCCTCCTTTTGCTGATGAATTGTTCGGGAATGTACTGGTCGAGAAATACTTGCTTAAATATTTTACAAGTGATTTTGGTGTTACGGTTGGCGCCGCATATCACTTTCTTCTTAGCTTCCCGCCAATCATATGCTCTTAAACGTAGCTGCACAGACGCGCACTACCGACTTAGACCCTTGTATGTCTATGAGCTCGAACAAACCTTCGATTGTAGCTATCCATTCTATCACGTCATTCGGTTCGGCTCTGCCATTGAATTTTGGGGGATTCATCTTCTTGAATTCAGTAGTCTTAAAAGTAGGGGTTTCTTGGTCATCGGTTGGGCTTCCTCAGGTTTTTCTACCATAGTTTCTTGAGTCGCGGCTACTGTCATGGTATTATTGTTAGCCGTTATGGTAGTAACTATCTGAGTCAGAGTTGTCATCTACTTCTGTTGTGCATCGAACCGTGCTTGAATCTGCGCTTGAAGTTGTTGTTGTTGAGCCTCAACATTTTGTTTTTGCTGCACCTCTATCATGCACAACATTCTTTCCGTTGGGTCAGTTGGAGTTGCTTCCTTGCCCTTGAACTGCTTGTATCATTTCCTTTAGACATTGCTACAAAAGAAAGTGATTCCCATTAGTATTCAGGCTTATTGTATGGAACTATTATTTTATGCAGCACATCAAAAAACATTCAACCAAAAATCACATCAAAAACTTCCAAAAGAAAATAATTTGAAATCAGAGGAACTGAACGTACTCTAATATCATAATGTTATGTCCTGATTTTGCAGAAGCGATGTTGCCACTGGACGTGATATCGTAAAAGTCTAAATTGCACTTGTACAAGACAAAAACGTGCACGAATATAAGGTTGAAAACAAATAACAACTTGAATACATAAAATAGTACAAAAATCAAGGTTCTAAATGGCTATAGACATGATGCGCGACGGAGAGGGTTTGCTTGTTGCCTAGGACGGCTATGCACTTGGTACATTTTTGGCATTTTTTTAACTATTTTATCACTTTTTGTTTTTGCATTTATTGCATATTTTAAGGGTACTTTATGCATAGCTAAGTTGTAGAACAAAGATTTATGAAGTTTGAGTCTTGCAAAAGTGAACCATAGGTCCATAATGCTTACAAAACTATTTTGTCAAAACATCTAGTCGGGTATTGCTCTGCTTAGGCACCTACCTCCCTCGCCTCACCTCCGCCATGCCGCCAAACGTTCGTCGTTCGCCTACTCTACTTCCAACGACAAAAGCAGTGCGGAGAGCGACCGTCTCGCGCCTAGGCATCGCCTATGCGGCCGCCTCGACCACCATTTAGAACACTGGCGAATAGCTCTTTATTAATGATTTGTAGTAGAGTACAAGATCTTAATACATTTAAATGCATTCTCGGCATACATTCATGAAATAATCTAAACGACGGACAAGCTGTCATAAAATATTATTGTTGTTCCATACATCCTCTCCCTTTATTACATCGCAACCAAAATGCCATCAAAGAAACAACTTCAAAATATTTTGAAATATGAAGTGCTTTAAGTTACTTTCCGAGAGCCTCCTACTGTCTTTGTGCATCCACGTTGTTCTCAACACTTGTGGATGAGAGGGTAAGTACATTAGAGAATGCATCGTAGAAGGGAACCATCCCAACTCACCTAAATCGACAGTGTAATCATTAAAGCATGCAATTTATTAAGTGATCTTGCTATTAGGGACTAAGGTCGATTGACAGTTCATATTCAGTAATATAAACTGAAAGCATAAAAACATAATCATATCACTTGGCAGAGTTTCTTATCAACAGCCGATTTGTCCGTCCCGTTATAAAATAAGGATTCACACTTACCGTCCTTGCAGAAGATATTCGTTAGTATAAAACATGTCTATATGACGGTCATTGGTGAATCTGTCACCATAAAGGGCTATACATGGTATTGCGACGTTTCCTTCTAGTCCCGGTAGCTAGCCCCACTGAAGGTCCTACAATACCTTGTGCGTGAAGCACATTCCACATAATTTCTTCTAGGTTGATTCGGTTCCGGTATTCCGGATACCGTTTCAAGAAAAGTCAAATCTTGTGCACAACTTGTCCATGACTATGCAAATGCGTGAACATTTTGATTGGCGATCCATTGGTCCCAAACCATTTCGACTATTTCGTGGTACCAAACCACAGGCCAACAGTTCCATGGTACCAAACCACATCTATACCGCTTTCCATACGAAGCTCTTACTACATAAATTTCGTGTATAGATGCACTTAATAGTTACAGTTCCAATGTTCCATTTCTTAGCATTACAACATATATATGTCATTTTTTTATCTGAAACTTCTACTAGGCATCATCGATCCAAGGACGTAGCAAGAAAACAAATAATTTTTTTTGTTAAGACATGAAGGAAAGGAAAGAAGAGCTAGAAAGACCAATCGATTAGAGAATTCGTCGAGAAAAGGAGAATTGTTTCGCAACAATCAAGCCTCCGTTACACATCCTCCTGCAATGATACCAACATCGAATCAATACGCTTCTTCTGTCATTCCTTTCTCTCAGAATTCACAAAATGAATGCAGAAATCAATGAAAATGGACACTAAAAATAATCATCGAAAACAACACGAAAGTGCATTTATCAAAACCAAGTAGCAAGTCTAACGAAAACTACAATGAAAATGTATAGGAAGAGACTCTTATATAGGGATCGTTCACCAAGACATAATCACTGCATTTTGGACTTATTCCAACCAAGGTTCACAGTATCGGTATCGGAATCGGTATCGACTATTCCTATGAGTATTGGTATCGGCGATATCGGTAGTATCGGCGGTTTCGGATCGGAGTATCAGACTTTTTTGTATCGGAAAACAAATAACTATTAATAAATTATTTACATTTAGCAACATATATTTTATACATTTAGGCATAATTTTAAGTATTTTCAATGTTATTTCTTAGTAGTTTTAAAATTAAATGAAATATTAGTCACCTTTATCGATTGATTTACATACAATAGATTGATTTTCTTCTTTTACATGCTTTTACAACCTTATTATGCTTTAAACCCTCGCTGATTTGTCTTTTTCGTCTAATTTTCTTTGTCGAATTGACCGGAAAAGAGACCCTCAATGTCGGTATCGGTCAGTATCGGGTATCGGATCGGGACATGCCAAACCGTATCGGTATCGGCCCTATCGGATCGGTATCGGCCGATACTTTAAACCATGATTCCAACAGAAGCCAATCCATGAATAGGAAAGGTTATTATGCATTCGTCCCAATCGATTAGATGTCAAAAGGTTTTCCTACTCGACCCCGTTCCAACTGAGTCATACTAGTCACAAGCCCACACAGAATGGGGCACTACACGCCATGTCTTCCTCTTAGTTGGCTGATATTCTTAGTAAATGTTTCTCTTGTCCTTTGTTCGTTCACTTTCTCTCCACTGGGACTGCCTAATACACTCCAACTTGGGTGAGGGGTGGGTGGGTGTTGGGGGGGGGGGGGGGGGGGGGGGGGGAGGGGAGGGGAGTGTACAAGATAGTATTCTCTTTTAGTCTGTAGTCTTAGTGCCATATTGGATAGCCACCAAGAATTGGCTTCCAACCTCTTGTATAAATACCCCTTCATTTCTCTATTAGATCAAATCCAATTTGTTGAGTCATTGAGATCTGCAACAGTAACAGAAAAACAAGAAAGAAAAGCTATCCGGTAAAGAACATCTCATGATCAACTACTTGATTAAAATTCTTCAACTTTCTTACTTGCCTTCCATGAACACAAGTTACAGAATTTAAATAAAGAGACATGCAATGTGCTGAACATATCTTTGTTTAACATGTTTAAATTGAAAACAAGTTTTGGATCAAATAATCAGGTACTTGGAAGTATAATAGGAAAACTTACTATTTAGGTGCTGGATACTTCTCCATTATTGAGTTGCTTGCACATCACTTGTAAACAACTGTTGGGATCCAATAATTATCAAATATCTTTTTATAATGTGTTAGCTATTTTCCGATTGGCACTGGAGGGGAATGCTCTCAAGGCCATAGAATTGACTGAAGAACTGGCACCCAACTTACTCCAGGAAAACAGGGACTTGCATTTTGATCTACTGAGCATTCACTACATTGAACTCATCCGCTCCAGGAAATGGTGAGGATTTTGCACATCAATCTGTAGTTATGAATGTTCTTCCACTAAATGATCCCCTTACAAATGGCAGTACAGAAGCTTTGGAGTTTGCTCAAGCTAAGTTAACACCATTTGGAAAGACGCACAAGTATGTTGTGAAGTTGGAGGTATGTTCTTCTAGATTGTAGATTGTAAAATTCTTTATGTTAAGAAATACGGTGGGTGGGGTGGAAGTGATGAAGAAGAGGGCCAATGGCATGCACTGCCTTGTGTAATATCCCTAACAGCCATTTATTGCTTATAGAGAAAGTAATTCAAATTATGTTACATCAGGATTTTATGGGTCTGTTTGCTTATGAGGAGCCTGAAAACTCACCCATGTTTGAGCTACTGAGCCCAGAATACAGGCAGAATATTGCAGATGGTTTGAACCGAGCTATTCTTGGTATGCTTGTAGAATCTCAAAGTTTATGCTTCTGGATAAAAATGCTTGCTAGTTTGCTGTATTCTAAATAACTAAATTTCCTATCCTACCTTGAACTCATGGCTGATGTCAGCACACGCAAATCTTCCTTGTTATTCTTCAATGGAGAGGTTGATCCAGCAGACAACAGTTGTTAGACAGTTACTGCATCAAGAGCTAGGCAAGGTACGTAAATACAACTACCCTTACCCCCTCCAACTTTTCCTCACTCGAGTTAAAATCTATTTTTCACGGAAGCAAGTATGAGACAAAATACGAGACAATATGGACATGGGGATATGACCACGACACGGTGATATGCCAACATGCATGTCTTTTGAAGTGCCTGTATCATGTTTGGATATGTGTGATACTATGAAGCATGATTACTTCAAAAATCCTGAGTTACGTGTAACACTTGGCTATGACCCAGTACTTACCGGGTAATACCCATTTCATTATCTTTAAAAAAAATCCGGTATGTCTCGGGGTATGGTGTGAAGTACCTGTTGGGAATCCAGCCTATGAAGTGGCGCGAGGGTCGCCGACTGGAGCACTGCCAGATATCCGTCGGAATTTTCTGATCTTGTCGGCGAATATATCTGCTAGGATTTTCGATTGGTAGATGTATTTTTCCAAAACTCTTGAACCAGAAATCTGGCATATTTCGGGCTTGGGGAAAGCTGTTTTGAGATTTGGGTATTTTGAAGAGGATTGACGGTCTAAATTGGTTTTGAGACTTAGGGGGTTAAGTGTGGGCTTCTAATTGCAATTAGGATTTCTTAACTCCAATAAATAGGAAGTTTAGAGAAATTGCATAGGTATTGTCATGACCCGCACCCGAAAGTTCGGATATGAATACGTGGAACACGTCCAGTCTACACCGCAGATTCGGCGGTAGTACGTTGTCTAGTCCTCAAGTATATCAAATCCAACAACATCATGATATCCAGATTCTAATTCAATCACAATTGCTAACATGTAGATATAAAATAGAAATGACAAGTCAACAAAAGTCGATTACAGAATCCCAGAATAGAGTACAACTCAGCAAAAGTTCTGGCAATAGAATTCTAATCAACAGAAAATAAATGCTATCTAAACTAAACAACCTCCAGTGATAAGTCTGCTACAACATCCTCTGCATATCATGATCCGTCTCAAGTGTGTCATAGTGAGTGGAACACCAGTCCTCTAAGTCATCGCCTAAAAATGTGGTTATCCAGTCAGGATTGGAGCAAATACAATACATGATCCACTATTCATAACATGATAGAAACTATATAGCATGGAGTAGAGTAAGAGAAACAAAAGTGAATAAACTATAATCACGATCTGACAAGTAGAAAAGAAATAATCATGGCATGGAACCAAGGCATGTGACGTAAACAACATGAAATGCATAAGTCATCGCTACGCTAAGTGTATTTGAAATATCGTGTTCTATATGTAATCGGACTGAGGGATCTACATGGTACGGCTCAATCATACGTGAAGTGTATGATTAGCTATTAGGCACGGTAATCACGGAGTACGGAATTTTGATCACATATATACTAAGGTACTTCATGTCAAATAGTAATCATGGATTCTAGTCACGACACTAAACATGAAATAGATAATCACGGAAACACGATAAACATGGAATCACGGTAATCATGAAATAGAATCCATAAACACTAATATCGTGTAGTAATCGTGACAATGATCATGGAATGTACATCTAAATCATGAATAGAGAAACTATCAGGAAATGAAAGTTTTTCACTGTAAGTACTTGCCTCAGATTGTTGAGTCGACGTGCGCGACGCGAACGTGTCGACACGAAAAGTATCACAGTCTAAGGTCCGGTAATAATCCCAAAGATCATATCATCCAAAGTAAGTCGTCAAAGATCATAACGTCTAATAATCCAAGATTGTATCCGTCATCCAAATAACCCAATAACCGACCATAGTCCCGATTGATTTAAAAGATCGAGTGAAGTCACAAAATAGAAACGCACGATTAGATCACGATAATGAATATCGAAGGAAATGAAATATCAAATACATAAACTATTTTGGAAAATATTAGAAACTAAATTTTTATTAGGAAAAATACTTGAAATAGTATTTGAAAATATTTACTAGGTTATATCTTTAATTTAAGTAAATAAGATTTATAGATATAGTATAATATATAAACATTTTTGCAAATTATGTACTAATGGCATTAAGCATACTTTTAGAAATATAGATAATATTATTTAAATCACTTAAACAAATATTGTATTTTATAAACTATAATATTATAAATCAAGATTTATTTGTATTTAGGAAAATAATATATATAGCATAAAATTCTAACTCAAAATACATATTTTTGTTTGTAACATTTTTAGAAATATTTATATATATCAAATACCATAGAATTAATGTAATAATTATACATACTCAAATATAGGGTTGGCCCAAACCTATTGAATCTGGCCCAACCCACAATTGATCAAAACAAACAAAAAAATAAAAATAAAAGAAAAGCAAATGGGCTTGAAGCCCACAGCCTATACAGTCAAATAATTCACTTAACAATCTCAATTGGGCTCTATCCCACACCCAATACAATTAGGCTTTATAACCCTAAAGCCTCTCTCTGGAGAGAGCAGTCGAACTAAAACAAAGAAAGGAGGAAGAAGAGGAGTGAAGAAGGCGGAGAAGAACGAGAGGGGGAAGAGGAGAGCTCGACCTGCTCACCAAGGCGGAATCCTCCGGCAACGGCTACTGTTGTCGAGGCTCGCGGCTCACTATGGCGCTTGGCGAGGTCGTCGAGGCTCGCGACGGACGTCGGGGAAGTCGATCTGCTCCGGACGGAGGTGGTGCTGGCGGATCTGTACAGTTTCGGCCGAAAATGGTTGGATCTGGTCGGAGATGGCCGGATCGTCGCGGGATGATACTGGTGGTCGTTTGGGGTCGTGGAGGAGAGAGACAGAGAAGAGGGGGTGGTCAGTGACACTGTTGTGAGGTGATGTCGGTGGAGTAGGGGTCGGTAGCGGTGGTGGAAGTCGGGGTGGCTTGTGACGGTGTCTGGGCTTGGTCGAGGCTGGGGGTTCGTGGGGGCGGTTGAATTGGCCGGAATTAGTGGATGCAGTAGTGTTGGTTGGTGATGGGTTGGACGGGGGTCTACAGAGAGTGGTCGGGATACTGGCGGCGCTTCGCCGGAGTCAGGCCGACGGCACGGCGAACAGAGGCAGACATGAGTTGATGGGCGAGAGTAGAGAGAATGTAGGAATATTGTATGTATAAAATATTGGGGAGTCCCCAATATTTTAATAGGACAATCGGAGTGCTCTCCAAGTCTTAGTGGCACCAATGTAAATTGTACTAGATCTAGGGACAATTAGTGTAATGGGCTAACTAACTACTAACCACCAACAACTAACTAATCCACTAACTAATCTATTAGTTAATAGCTAATTTCCAATTAATATCTAATCTAAATCTCAAGCAACTAATTAATTAGTATAAAATATTTAGAAATAAATATGAGTTAGTAGCCCACAATCCAAGCCCAAAGCTTGGTAGACTAATAAGCTAGGCTAGCCCACAATCCAAGCCTAAGGCTTGGTAGGCTAAGAATGAATTTAAAAATTAATTAAAAATTATTAGGCCCAACAATTTTAAAAATTCAACTAATTAGTAAATAAAAATGATTAGATCTAAATAATAATTTCACAACTAAATTTAGAAAAGAATTTTTATAACTCCACAAATAAATTCCAAAATTTCAAAAAATAGAAATTTAAATTCTAGGTAGTTACATGTATGCTCTCGAGGAGATTAGGTATGCTCTCAAGGAGATTCAAGGGAGATTCCACAACTTCTATGTAGATTTGTGCTTCTGTGGGTCTTGTGCACTTCAAGATAGAAGAAGCCTTATGATCGGAGTTTTATCTGCGATGTGAGGTCGAGATCGTCACCGAGAGTCGTCGGTGGGCAACGCAGTTGTTGCTAGGTGAGCAAGTCCTTGTTCCTGAGAAGTTGCAAGGGATTGACACTTGGGGCAAGAGAGTCGACGTATATTTGTATTTGCAATCTTTAATAAATAAAGGTTGGGACTTGTCCGGTGGCCATAGCCACCACATATTGTGCGTTTGAGTTTTTTCTTTGTCTGGTGTGGCGTGGCATAGTTGTGTTTTTTTTGTTGGTTCGGTGGTTGACGTTCATTGACAACCATTGCGTACATCTTTGGACCCCAATAATACCGACTTTGAGCTTCCATGTGCCTCAGGTATAGAGCGAATTACCGACTTTGAGCTTCGGTACGGCTCCACAAGCCTAGATATGGCCCAGGTAATTTTGACCCTGTAACCTATTAATATACAAGTTGAATTCTTAGGGCCAATACCCTCTCTCTTGATCGATTGGTAGACTGGTGGGTACCTTCCACTCCAATTTATCTGTCTGCTCCTCTCTCTCTCTCTCTCTCGGGCCTCTAAGAGCAACAATGACAATGAGTGAAAAACGAAAACGAATGATCTATGTAAGTTTTTCTTTTTTAATTATTATTTTTAACTACAACCGTCTTTGATCAGACTTTTTTTTCCATGGAAAATATTTCCATCAAAAATTTTCCACCAATTGTAGTGTTTGATAGCTTATATTTTCCATTAAGGCTGTGTTTGATTGGGCATTTTTTCCATGGAAAATATTTCCATCACAAATTTTTCACCAATTGTAGTGTTTGATAGCTTAAATTTTCCATGGAATTATTTTCCAAAAAACTATCATTTTCCATATTTTCATCTAAAATGGTGGAAAATGAAACTTGTCTAACCCATAGGAAAATGTCATTTTCCATGGAAAATAACTATTTTCCGTGGAAAATAATGGCAATCAAACACCTAAATTAAGTTTTCCATGGAAATTTTTTAAAATTCCATGGAAATTTTTTCCTAGGAAAATAATTCCATGGAATTAATTTCTTTTCCACATATTTTCCACCTTGCAATCAAACGCACCCTAAATTATTTTCCAAAAAACTATAATTTTCCATATTTTCTTATAAAATGGTGGAAAATGAAACTTGCCCCACCCATAGGAAAATATCATTTTCTATGAAAAATAACTATTTTCCATGGAAAATAATGACAATCAAACACCCAAATTAAGTTTTCCATAATTTTTTTTAATTCCATGGGAAAATAATTCCGTTTTCCACCTTGCAATCAAACGCACCCTACATGTATTTTCTGCTGCTTCATTGGAGGATCTCATCTTCAACCCTTAATTCTTTTGCTGTATACATGGATACCCAAGAACTAATACATAATTTTTGTCTGTAGATATGTGCCTTGATGGATATCTTGTTGTTGCATACTTTTAATCACATACTTATTCCATCGATTTTCCAGTTTATGTGTTTCTGAAGAATTACTGGTATCTGTGCTTCATAGGTCTGACATGAGGTGACACAGACAAAGCACCTTTTTCTCGAAGTGCCTGTGCTTCGTAGGTTAAAAAATATATTTGACCTTCATTGGTAGTAAGCTTTAGCTGAATACATCTCTTCCTCTGCATGAGCATTCCCACTCTTGTAGAAATTTGGACGATGCCTCCATTGCATATATATGTAACTATATACTCTAAAAATGCATGGCCATCTAGTTAGCGCTATATTACCTGGTGGTTTGGTCCTGCGGTTGAAAATAATGTCTTGCTGAAACATAAGTTACCTGCATACATCAGTCGGACATGTCCTCACCAGTTGAACTTGTTTTTAGCAGGATGGCCCCCCGCCATTTTCTTTGACAGCCTTCCTGGAAAGCTAATCAGAGACGGCGTGCAAGAATGATCGCTTCCCTTCATCTCTGCTTTACCTGTAATCATGATGTTTTTAATGATCCATCCTACGGAGTTTTCAGAGGGTTTATATAGTTCATGATGGCACTGCCGTACGTGGATAAAGAATTTCCTTCTTGATTGCTCGCGGCATCAGGAGTGATGGAAAGAAAGATTGCTTTTGCCAATTGTGTTTGCAGATTTTATCATTTACTTCATTATTTAGTAAGGGAAGGGAAGGGTGGTTTGTTCCTTCTTGTTTCTTGTTTAAACAGTCTTGTAGAACATCAAGATGTATATTTTAATCGCAGATTAACTGTACAGCCATGCATTCTTCTCTTCTCTGAGTAGGGAAACAGTGTCCATGCTTTTTTATACATTGGTGATTATTCTTCTCTATAAATATGGTCAGGAAGTCGTGCATGTTGGCTGTTTTATAATATTGTTCAGTGCAAACATTCTGAAAGGAGAGATGGTGAATGAAGAGGTTAGACAAAACTGGTGCCATCAACTGAAGCCCGGTCCTGGTTTGGGTCAACACAGACCAGAAATTCCTCTTAGGCCTCGTTTGGTTCGCGGAATCTCCCGATTGGGAAAGGAAAGTGATTACTTTCCTATGTTTGGACGTCCAAGGAATTGAGGAGGAAAGGAAAGTGATTCCCAATGGAAGGGAAATTAGGGGGGAAAGTGATTCCATCCATCCAAGGAAGGAATCACTTTCCCACATTGAAGTATTCACTTTCCTTTCCAAATTCCTTGGCATTGCCAAACATCGGAAAGGAAAATCAATAGGAATTAAAGTTTCCCAAAGGAAAGGAAATGACAAGGAATTGATTTCCTTTCCCTTCCATTCCGCGAACCAAACGAGGCCTTAGGGTTCGGTTTGTTCCTGCTAAAAGCTTTCTAAATCTGGCCCGACTCGATGGTGTCCCACTATCAGCTGGGCCAGACTGCCAGATACAGATAGGGTGCATGACACTGTTTTCTTAGTCTTAATCTAGTAGGCTTTCCTTTTTCTTTTCTCATATGTTTGATTATCTAGAAATTTTATAGTAACGATAACGCAGCGTAATAGTGGAACGGGCTTACCTTCGTTCTTGGAAATGGTCAAGTCATGGTCAAGTCGATCGGTGGTGACGATAACTGGACCATCGTTGCTTGGTGAGAGCGAAGCGGTGCCGTAAAAACTCCGTCGGATGGCCTTGTGAGGGGTCCGCAAAAATGTTGCTTGAAAACCTCAAGAGAGTGGCTTTCGAATCCACGGAACAGTCGAGTCCACGACCAACCAAGAAAATGATAGAATAAATCTCAGAACTTAAAAGAAGAATTTTATTGCTTAAAAGTTATTTCTCAATTGCAGACAGAAGATGCCTTTTTATATGACTTTTATGACGACATAATCCTAATCAAATAAAGATAAAATCTATCCTAATAAAAGATAAAGTCAAAATAAGAATCCTAACATAAATGAGATTATAAAAAAAAGGAAAGAAAAGAAAAAGAAAAAGAAAAAGGAATCCAAGAGGGATGAGGAAAAAGAAAAGGAATCCTAGAGAGACTAGGATTCTATGGTACATCAGTCTCCCCTGGTTCAAGAGAACTCGTCCCTGAGTTCTTATCAGAATAAAGCGGTTCGTTAGGCGAAAAATACTTGTAAAAATCGACGATATTGAAGGTTGGGGAGATTTGCATGTCTTCATGCATTCTATCACTGGCGTCATGACAGTGCTGAAGTTGCGGATGAATCGTCAGTAGAAGTTGGCGAGACCATAGAAGCTTTGAACTTCAGTCATTGTTTTTGGAGTAGGCCAGTCGCGGTTTGCTCGAATCTTCTCTTCATCAATACTGAGGCCATCGACGCTAGTCACAAATTCCAAGAAGATGAGTTGGTTTGTAAGTAAGCTACACTTCCTAATTCGAAGAAGGTCGAGAAATTCCCTAAGATGCTTCAGATAATCAGCTTGACTTTTGCTATAAATCAGGATATCGTCAAAGTAGATGACCATGAACTTTCTTGTTAATGGCTTCAAAACATGGTTCTTGATGCGCATGAAGGTTCTTGGCGAATTCAAAAGTCCGAAGGGCATAAAGAGCCATTCGAAGAGTACTTCTCGGATCTTGAAAATAGTCTTCCACTCATCATCATGTCGAATCCGGATTTGATGGTAACTGATGGTGATGTGGTTGATAGCCCGATTATTGATGCACATACGCCACGAGATGTCCTTCTTTGGCACAAGCTCACGTCCATGAGCTTTCGTCTCTAAGAAGGTATTTATGTAATACAAAGAAAGAGAGAGCCTTAAAGCTGTTTGAATAAAATGCATATATGTAGGATTTTTTGCAGCATCTCGAAAATCCAGGGACCACGATCGAACTTCGATGACGTGTCTGGTGGACCATTGTGAGGCTTGTGATGAGGGGGTCTACCATTGGCATTGGGAGCTGTCAATATTGGTAAAGTCTTCAATGCTCCTTCGCAGGAGATTCTCTTGCTGAGTCGTACACTCAAGAGAAGAGAACGATGAACATGATGATGAAAATACCACTGAAATTCTCTGTTTGTCGTGTTAACTTTTGCTGATATTTTTTTTCCAGAATTGTTTGTGGATATCCTGCACCATGTTCTTGATCGTCATCTTCAGAGAGGACCTCATCTTCTTTTGGGTGTTTTTCTTGAGGGCATGAAGAATTCATCTACATAGCGTCCGCAATGAATTCATCCTACTTTGATATATTCTTCTCAATCTCGTCGTCTTCGTAGTTAACAATGGCAACTGGTGCTCCGAGGGGACAATTATTGTGGGAATGCTCGAGTCCCTTTTGTGGTTGTGGATTTGTCTTAGGAATATCATCCGGTGCTAATGGAAGGAGAGTGAGGCGTCGTCCATCTTGAAGGAAGGAATATGTATTGTCTCTTCCCCAGCACGTGATATTTTTGGACTGAGGATGACGTGACAACAGTCCATGTCGATAATATCGAACGTGACTTCATCTTTGTAGGTCTTTCCGATGGAGAAGCATATGCGACAAACTTCAGAGACGACCATGTTATGGCCCTGTTGAATTCAGTCAATCTTATATGGAGCTGGATGTGCTTCTTTGGCCAGTCCCATCTTCTCTACCATTTGCTTTTGAAACAATGTTCTCCGTGCACCCATTATCAATGATGATGTCTCATAGCTTGTCTTTAACCTTGCATCCGGTTCGAAAGACATTGTGGCGCTGCGGTGGTTCTTCAACCTTTGGGGGGGGGGGTAGCAATAGCCGTCTGACGATACACACCAGATGTTCAAACTCCTCACGCGTTACTGGTTACGCCATTGTTGTTTTGGAAAAGAATGATTCCCAAAGGTTTCCAAAAAATTGGAATCCTCGATCTATGTGACTTTGATACCATTTGACGCAGTGTGATACCAGAACGAGATTACCAACCTGCTTGGCAATGGCCAAGTCGATCGGTGATAGCGATAACTGGACCACCGTTGCTTGGTGAGAGCGAAGCGGTGCCTGGCAATGGCCAAGTTGATCAGTGATGACGATAACTGGACAACTGTTGTTTGGTGAGAGTGAAGCGGTGCCACAAAAACTCTGAGGGATGGCCTTGTGAGGGGTCCGCAAGAAGGTTGCTTGAAAACCTCAAGCGAGGGGCTTTCAAATCCACGGAACAGTCAAGTCCACCATCAAGAAAAGGAGAGCAAATCTTAGAACTAAAAAGAAAATTTTATTGATTAAAAGTTGTTTCTCAATTGCATACAGAAGTTGCCTATTTATATGACTTTTATGACAACATAATCCTAATCAAATAAAGATAAACCTATCATAATAAAAGATAAAGTCAAATAAGAATCCTAACATAAATATGACTATAAAAAAGAAAAAAAAGAAAAAGAAAAATGAATCCAAGAGGGATGAGGAAAAAGAAAAGGAATCCTAGAGGGACTAGGATTCTATGTTATATCAAGCGATAAAAAATTATAAGAAAATAGGATATAAAGAATTAAGTTTCAAAAATTCAGAAACAAGATAGTTTTTGCCAAATAGACTGGCAGGGGATTGGACATGTTCAATATCCATAGACCATCTGGCCGAAGTAGAGTGTCCGTTTTTTGTGCGATTTTTTTTTTTTAATTTGATTTGTTTGTTTTGGTTTGGTTTGATTTATCTTTTACTTTGGTTTCTTTGTTTTAATTTGGTTTCATCTATTAGTTAGTTCGTTATTATCTATATTAATATAGATAATAACAAAATATACTATTTAATATATTAATTTGTATATTAACTAATAGATTTTATTATAATCCATATTAGTTACTATACTAATTAATATATACAAATAAATATATACAAAATATATTAGTTAATATACATATTAGTTTGTATATATCTAAATATTTTTTAAATACCAAAAATATCATTCAAATTGTAATTTATGATATTTAAAAAAATATCTTGGCAAACTTTATCTCTAAGATAGAATTTTAATAACGATTTGAAATTAGATTTTAAAAATATATAAGATACAATTTCAAATTTATCTCTAAGATCCATCTATTACAAATCATATTTTTAATAAGAAATTAAAACTAGATTTTCTAAATATTTTGTTAGATATCTACAAATTAAATTTTTAATAAGAAATTGAAACTAGATTTTCTAAATATTTTTGAGATATGAAACATATCATTCGACAGTAATTTATGTTATTTAAAAATATTTCAGCTTGGCAAAATTTATCTCTAATATATAATTTTAAATTTTATTTAAAAAATATCTAGTATACATTTTCAAATTTATCTATAAGATATATCTATTTCAAATTAGATTCTTAATAACAATTTGAAAGTAGATACATCTTGGTAAAATAATGTTTGAAATTGTATCTTAGAGATAAATTTGAAATTGTATTTTAGAGATAAATTTTATTGTTATGGATAATAATAATAATTTTTTTAGTTAATAGACAAATTAATATATTAAATAATAGATTTTGTTATTGTCTATATTAGTATAGTAATAATAAATTAACTAATAGACTAAACTAAATTAAAATAAATAAACCAAAATAAAGATTAAATCAAACCAAAACAAATAAATAAAACCAAACCAAAAAAATTACACAAAAAATGGGAACGCCCCAATCTGTCTGGCGACTTGTTTTTGTTGTTCAATTTTTTTAGAACTTGTTTCTTTCTGACCTATTGCTTCTTTGTGTGGCTACAAAAAATCTGTTTTTATTTTCGAATTTTTTCAAACTTCTTTCTATCATATTTCTTGTAACTTTTTATCGACATAGTAAAATTTTTGTTGATTGCTATAGTAAATTTTTTGTTGATTATTTGAAATTCTTATACCTTTGCTGTTAAAGGTCGTAAACACGTCTGAAGAGGTTGTTGCCCTCTTCCAGCAACGAGGCAAAGGAACTTAGATGCTTTGACGTTGAGGGGACTCTCGGTCTTCCACATATTGCCGGTAAGTTGCTCATACCTCATTTAATGCCCTTATTTTACTTCATTTGTAAGGAGACATTCCGTCAAACCATCAAGTACATCCTTCATCAAGGGTAGTTTAGATGAAGGTTTTGTATGTATAGGAATCACTTTCCATTCCTTTTTTTTTTTCATGGATAAGAAATTTAACATTTCTCTTACCCATATTTGGATGGAAAAGAAATTCAACATTCACATATCCTTGGTTAAATTAAAAATATATAGTCCGAAATATTTAATTTTTTGATTCACATATTTGGTTCAGGAATATGAATCTTAATTTATTTAGTTTTCCATAATATTATTTCATTAATTTCATAATGCTTCTATTACCTAAATTCATATATTTGAGATAGAATTTAAATTTTTGAAAGTGAAAGCAGAATATTATCGTCCAAATAAAACACACAAAATATATTTTCAGGAAAGCAAAACTATTTTCAAGGGAGGCTTCAATCCTAAAATACCAAACATGGATAAAGAATCCAAAATCCATTTCTAAGCCTCCAAAACATGAACCAAACGTCTATGGTTACAAACTAGCCTTAAGGCCATCTCCAATAGGGGTTTCTCTCTCTCCTATTTCTATAATAGAAACTCTCCTTAGACAAAAACAACTTCAACCATAATTTATATTCCAATTTCTATCTTAGATGGCGGTGATGTAGGATGGAAACTTTATATAACAATTAATATTGGATCTACATCATAAAATTGAACATTTTAAGAAATGAAGAACTATTGGAGAGTTTCTTTGTAGAAACTCTACCAACTAAAATAGAAATTTTCTTAAAGTACAGTAACAAATAGGATATAAATTCATTTTTAGAAATTTCCATTGTAGATGACCTAACCACACAACCAACAACTTTACATCGTTTAACTTGCACACCTATCAAACAAATAAAATAAAATAGATGGATACTTCAAAGGGAACAAAAATTTTGTAACCAATAAGAAGTCAAAGATTCACTTTAAGAAAAACTTTTGTAAAATTTCTTTTTCACTCACCCTAACTTTTTTTTTTTCTTTTTCATTTTTTTATTTTATTTTATTTTTTTAATTCTTTTTTTTGGTTTTTTTTTCCTTTTTTATTTTTTTTTCCTTTTTTTTTCTTTTTTTACTCACCGTAACTTGTTAGTACTAAAACTAAAGAAACACTAGCGGATTGATTGTTGGTGACGGAAGACGATTTTACCTATACGATGCACATCAAAATAATAACTTGACAATATTCATCCATTGTATTTCCCCAAAAATTGTTAGTGCCGAGGCACAATTTTCGATGGAAAATTCTGAAACTGAAATAATTGTACACACAACGTTTCAAATGCAGCACCTTAAAGAAGATGTGCAACAGAGATCCTGGAGGATTCTGAATTACGAGGATCTAAAAAGATTCTACGTAATACACAAAAAATCTAAAGAGACTTTGTGCAAACAACTATCGGCAGTAGAGCTTCTAAAAAGAAGTTACTGTAAAAGGCAACAGCAGCGATGACAGGCGAGAATGAGATGCTGGGGTGAATGAACCACCGTTGCTCAAAGCTTTATTCGCCCCCACACGAGCAGGAACAGCTTCCAGGAACCAGCAAGTTCACGAAGAACTTCTGGAACGCTCGTAAGTCAATATTTGAGACTTGAACGGGCTTCCTGGACTTAACAGACTCCCTCAACTCTCTTCTTGGTGCATCTTTCAAAGGAGGCCAAGGGGCTCTATTTATAGAGTGGAGTTGAGACTTCACCTCTTCTCCTATCCGATGTGGGACTAAAATACCAATACTCAAAAATAGAGTTTGATATTTTAGATCATCCCACAATCAGCATAGAAGTGTGCCAGTCCACGCCTACCCCCCGAACACTCCCGTACATGCACGAGACATCCTGGAGTCCGTGTCCGAGTCCGAGTCCGAGTCCGCACAACAAAAATTAACTTGCATCCTTGTTGGATTTAATCCTTTTTTCTTCTAGGAAAATACTTCCACATGGCACAAACTTGTGCCCCACTACACCTCATGTGCACACCTCAACACAAGCAATGCATTATATTGAGATACTCACCATTTGGTGTAGCCGATGTGGGATTATCTTTTCTAGTCCAAAGGCAAAAACACCAACAATCCCCTACATATCTCAATATATGGGTTGAGCGTTCCCCACAGTTACTGCCCATCATGCATTAGGAGAGATGTCGCTACGACTTGAATCTTTTTGCATAGGTTAAATAACAGCATGATACAAGAATGGACTAAGCCTTGAATTCTGTACCATAACTGCAATTCTTTCTACTCACATAATGACATCAACTGTGCTTCTGGCCGCACATTGAAGGCCTTGTGCCAGCCTGGTTTCAGTGTATAATTTTTGGGCGTCTACAAGTTTACCCTCAAGAGACGGCCTGATATCTCTGTCCATACACTATAGGTGAGTTCTTTATAAAGAGTCATAGCATGAAGCATTGCGCTTCTTTGCGATGCTACGTCGCTATGACATGGCTTAAAGCCGAGACTTTACCCCACCTGGGTACCTCATCGTAGTGTCATACTACTGTAGCATGAGGTCACAGGCCTCTATGTAGTGCCAAACTATCCAGCATGAAGCCTTGCGCTTCCGTACGGTGTTACGCCGCTATGACATGGCTCGCAAAGCCGAGGCTTTACCCTACCTGGTACCTCTTCATGGTGTCATGCCACTGTAACATGAGGACATCGTCCTCTTTGTAGTGCTGTCTACTTCTCTTTATTACGATTATCATACAGCATTAGGCTACCTGCCTATTTGCGGTGCTACTCCGCTGTGACTTGGCTTGCAAAGCCGAGGCATTACCCCTACCTGGGAACCTCATGGTGGAGTCACCCCACTGTAGCATGGAGTTACACTCCTTGTAGTGCTGTGCTACCGTGCTTCCTGTAAAGCACTCTCGGCATTCACTCTGTCTGAGAACTCATTAAGGCATTTAAGCCAAATTTCTCACAGAAATCGTTTTTCGCAGAAAACAATAGTAGACAACAGTGGTTATAGGTCCATAACCTCTCTATGTCCAATAGAACATGTACCCACCGTTCCTGATATTCTTCCGATTAGTGGTCCTCCCTTGAACCAAAAGCTAGATGCCTAGTAGATAAATCTTTGAACTAATAGCATAAAACTTTATGGTAGGAATACAATAATACAATATCAGAATGCCTTCAAGCCCATTTTACAAGTTGTGTCATCGACCAGCTGGCGCTTGAGGCTCTTGGTGAACGGATCCGTCAGGTTCTCCTGACTCCGAACATCAATCACTGCAATAACACCTCTCTTGATAAGATCGTGTACTGCTCTGTGCTTCAACCGCACCGTTCTCTTCTTCCCGTTGAAGAGTTTATTTGATGCCACTGCTGCTGCCGCCTGGTTGTCACAGTATATCGGTATTGCCGGTATCTGAGCCCCAACCACCGGAAGATCATACATGAGCTCCCCGAAGCCACTCTGCTTCATCTGCAGCAGCATCCAATGCAAAAAATTCAGATTCCATGGAGGAGCGAGATAACATAGTCTGCTTCTTTGACTTCTACGATATAGCAGCTCCGGCCATGGCAAATACGAATCCACTTGTGGAATACTCGCTCTCCATATCTGAACACCAGCTAGCATCACTGAAGCCTTCCACTACTGACGGATCTCCGCTGTAGAAAAGTGCATATGTCTGAGTTTTCTTGAGATATCTCATAACACGCTTCACAGCTTTCCAGTGCTCAACGCCTGGATTGCTAGTGAACCGACTCAGCATTCCCACTACAAAAGCTATGTCAGGCCTTGTGGCAGTAGTAGCGTACATCAAGCTTTCGATGACGCTAGCGTACTCCAACTGCCTGACGCTTTTCCTCGAATTTGGCTCCAGCTTCTGATCACTCCGTGTCACGACCCGCACCTGGATATACGGATACGAATACGTGGGCCACGCCCAGCCTACGCCGTAGTATCGGCGATAGAACGCTGTCTAGTACCCAATAAATATACACTACATCTAGAAGGTCTACAACTATAAATATACTCTAGTCACATCACAACAACTAAGGATGATAAGACAAGAAAGATAACTAAAGCAGACGAACAACTAGAAACTACTAGAAGGAATCATAAGACATGGAAATAAAGAAGGAAAAACAAGACAAACTAAGGATAACTACCAGGCAACTCACATAGAAGAATAGTGAGATCCACCTCAGCTAGCAACATCATGAAGTCAACTAATGGCACAACTACTCCTAAAATATTATCAACGGTATCCTGTCAGGAAAATGAGTAAGTACAAGCACTAACAGCAGTTCCATGTGAATTTACAAATTCTATAAGAGACAATATAATGAAATACAAGACAAAGATATATGAAGACTTGGGAACCGTTCGGAAGCTGAGCTACAACCCTTAAACCAAACAAGGACCGGGGTTGTAACCCTTCTCCCGAGCAGAACTTAGTCTCCAATCAAGGTACATCATGGAGGCATGTAGAACATATGAGTAACTGTATATCATAGCATGGTGAAAAGTACTGAATGTAAAACAGAGCAGGATATATGATAAGATAAGTAAATATAAAATGTGCCTTGAATTGTTAGAGCGATATGTGATCGGCTTGGGATAAGTGACAGGACAGGCTATCCACTTGGCCCGGCAATCCGCGGTGACCTCAACGGAAAGTCATGCCGGCCAACCTGGATAACGAGCACAAGATAAGAGGATCTCGCTACACCCTTCGTGAGGGAAGAGTGGTGCAAGCACATGAATAGTGACAGGGTAGCTTGGATCACATAACCCCTAATAATTCCCCATCCCCGAATAGTATAATGGACCTGGACATGACACGTCATGACACGGGATTCCCTAAGAGGATAGCTACTCCCTCTCAGGAATCGGTGTCTATACAAGTACATGGAACAAGGCAGGATATGTACATATATACCAAGAAAATCCAGGAACAACATCTCATGTCATGATCCAACATATACTAGTCCGTGAACTATCGTGACTGGGAATCAAGTAAGACATTACGACTGAATCGGATATAGCAGATATCAAAACAATGAAAACTATCAGTGAATGTACTTGCCTGCGGTCCTGAGCTGTCAAATGGGGTCGATGCTCAGAGTGATGCCACAGACCTAAATATAAGATATATATAAACTAATTAGGGTTCAACAGTGTTAGGCTTGATTCTATAGTATAAGCTACGCAATCTAGGTCAGACTCAGTCAACGAAGTCAAACTAGGTCACACTGAGTCACACTAGGTCAAACTAGGTCACAAGAAGTCAAACCAAGTCAACTAGGTTAAACTGGGTCAATGGTTGACTTTTGGTCAACTGGTCAACTCTAGGTTAACTAGGTCAAATGTTGACTCTACTTCGACGTTCAGTCAAAGCAGTCAACCATGGTCAAACAGGGTCAAGGCTAGTCTTCATAAACATCTACAGGGTCAACCCATTCAATTTCAGTGATTGTGAAATCACCGGAATCGATGGAACTCAAAATACCACAAAAGGAGAGATTATAATAATAGAGTAAAAACCTACAGATGTTGTCGGATGGTGAAACAACCATCACCAACGTGTCCAGAATGGTCAAATCAGCTAGGATAGCCTACCCATAAGTCCAATTTGGACACAGGGGCAAAACGGTAATTTTGGGTCAAAATGATGTCCGCCGTTGGACACACTTTGTACCGAAAAATGTGCCGAAATAAAAGTGCACAAAATCTAACAAATTATATGTCCACGAATCCAAAATGACGATACGAACCCAACGGTATATCCAGAATTGGATTCCGTTCACCCGATCTCAAATTGGTCCGTTGACCAGGACATTGGAAACCGATTTGCACGAAAAAGCGTGTCGGAGCTAATGTCCTCAAAACTCAGCAAATTATATGTCAACGAGTCCAAGATGACGATACAAACTCAACGGTATATCCGGAGTTGGATTCCGATGAGCCGAACTCAAAATGACCCGTTGACCCAGAAAGTGGGACCCGCTTTGCACCGAAATGCGTGCCAGGGCCCACGTTCTCCAAATCAAGCAAACTTTATATGAAAACATGCCAGAACGACGCCACGAGTCTACTGGTGGTGTCAGAAATTGAATCCGGCCTCCCGGGTTCAAAAATAGAATTTAACAAGTGCAAATTAAAGAATTCGGACGGCCAACTTTGGCGTCGAATTCGACCAACCGAACGTGCTTAAAATGAAACGAAATCTAAAGGAGGCAGGAAGAGGGTTATACCAGCTGTGCACAGGAACTTGTAGCACGCCAACCAGAGCTGCGACGACGAAGTTACGAGCTGACGAAGTCGGCCCCACGAAACTGTCCAAAAATAGTTCAATTTAAAACGTCAACTTGGTGGCCAGTTTTGAGGTATCAAACGACGAAATTGACGGACGAAAATTGACAGGAGTGAAGATGGATATACCGAGATTGCGACAGAGCAAGGAGTTCACCGATCCAACGGTCGGATCTCCCAGAAAATCCGTACGAAGTTGCTGCGACGGGACGCGAATTCTGAGTTCCAAACTCGCGCGCGCCGACGGGATCTCGTTCAAAACGCACGAATAGCCTATTCGGCGCGTCGGAGAAGCGGGCGTTGGCCACGGGGTGGCTCGCCGGAGGTCGCTGGACGGTGGAGGAGCTCGCGGTGGTACGGGCCGGCCACGTGGTGGCGCACGGCCACGCACATGCGCGCGCGCGGGGTGGCGCGTGCGGTGCACGCGGCTGCCGGCAACGGCGCGCGGAGGAGCTGCTGCCCGCTGCTGCTACTGGGGGGAGCCAGGCCGGGGCACGGCGGCGGTTGCCGGAGCGGGGCCAGGCGGCGGACGGTGGTGGTATTAATGGTGGAAGTGGTTTTGGTGAATGGTGATGGTGGGGAGTAGGAGGATGATGCATGGTGATGATGAAGAAGGAGGAGGAAGGAGGAGGAGAGGGAGGTGCTCGGGGAGCTGGGCCGGCCAGGGAGGAGTGGGGGTCGGCTGGGGTGTGTGTTGAGAGAAAGGTAGAGGGATGTATGTGTGTATATATTTTTGTATGTGTGTGTGTTGAGTTTAATAGGAAGAGATAGAGAGAGTGTGAGAATAAAGAGAGGGAATAGAGAGAGAGTTGATATGTAGAGATATTAGAGAGGGTGGCTTGTACTGTCGACTGCAAGGGGGGATGTGTGTGTAGGTGTAAAGTGAGGTGGTGTGTGAGTGTGGGTTTGATTTAAGGAAAGGGAGGGATATTTGTATGTGTGTGTGTATAATATAAAGAGAGAGAGAGAGAGAGAAAAAGATATTTGTGTGAGAGAGAGAGGGGGCTGTCGGTCCAAAGGGGAGGGGAAACAGTGCTGTGAGGGAGGCATGGGGGTGTGTGAGTGTTTGTTTGGAGAGAGAGTAAGAGAGAGAGATATATAAATATAAATATATATATATGTATATATATATACATAGATATTTGTAAAGTGGAGAGAGAAAATAAATATTTAAAATAGGGGAAAAAAATAAAGGAAATTATGTAGGGGTTTTGGGCAGTCATGGGAGAACAACATGGGGCTTGGGTTCGAGTTCGGTCGAGCCGGGTCGGGTCGAAATCGGACCGGGTGCAATAATTGAATTAAAATAGGGATTTATAATCATGGGTAAATAAATAATATACGGGGACTCCAATAAATGGGACACAAGTTTCATGTGGGTAGTAGGCTTCATTTGGGCCACGTCCATACTTCGGGTTGACAGGGTTGGGTCGATGTCGGATCCCGAAATTAAATTGGAAAATAAATCAGGTTTTACGGTAGATAATTAATTGGCCTAAATTGACCCAAAAGTTGTGCGAAGAAAATGAAGCACAAGATGGTGTGTCTGAGTGGGACACGAAGGTCATGGGCGAAGAGTGTCTCGAGTAGATCATGCATGACAAGTTGGTTTCGAGAAAATGACAGGTCTGGTGCTCCTAAATTAAAAGTCATGTCAACGTGCAAACGATGATCAAGGAAAAGAGTGGGAATTCAATTAATAATCAAATGGTCTAAATTGACCCGAACTTGCGCGAAGCAAAAAGAGTACAAGGGAACAAGTTCGAGTGGGACACGAAATATCACTGTGAAGATAATCTCGTCTACTACAAACTCCAAGAAGGAAGTTTCCAGAGACTGGCATCCCTGATGCTCTAGAATTCCAAGTCACGGTAAAGAGCATTTAAAGATCAAAATTAATTATATGGAAATGAATTATTGAAAATAATTCATTAGAAAATTCGAAAAAATAATTCGGAAATTCAGGGGGCTTACATCCTACCCACCTTATAGAAATTTCGTCATCGAAATTAAGGTTGTAGTAGGGGTAAAACAAGATAGAAGGTTTTAGGCAATATTTTAGGCACGATCCAAGAATGACGAGTTTGCACAATTAAGATAATCGATACAAAATTATTTAGGCACGATGAGGGATTTGGCACGATAGAATCATGATATGAACAAAATTATATGTGCATGATTTCAGAAATAAATCGAGTCATTGGGGCATGATTTAGATATGACAACGAAATCAAAACTTGAGCTTCGTCCGATTACAATCAAGTCAAAAATTTGATTGACAGGATTTCAGCTCGATGAAATTAGATTTAGGGTTATACATAGGCACGATCAAGATAAAATGACGTGATTGGACATTGTTAGGAATAATCAGATGTTTTAGCACAAATATTGATCAAGGATTAACCATCTGGTCATGTCACGACCCGCACCCGGATATACGGGTACGAATACGTGGGCCACGCCCAGCCTACGCCGCGGTATCGGCGGTAGAACGCTGTCAAGTATACTATACTAACTACAACATCTATGAATCCATAACTAGAAATGTACTCATGTCACATCATGAAAACTAAGGAAGATAAGACAAGAAATAATAACAATATCACTAGAACAACTAGAATCTACACTAATCATAAGACATGAAAGATAAAGAAGGAACAATAAGACTAACTAAGGATAACTATCAGGCAACTCACATAGAAGAATAGTGAGATCCACCTCAGCTAGCAACATCATGAAGTCCATCAAATATGGCACAACTACTCCTAAAATTTTTCAATATATCCGGTCAGGATGGAACGAGTACATATATCTCATAACAGATCTCAAGATAGAATAAAAGCTATAAGACTGTAAATAGAGCATATACAATGAAATCATGGAGTGTACATATATGTATCATGGCATGGTAAGCTGTAGAGCTAGAGCTAGAACAAGAAAGTAGAATTGAATCATGGTATGTACACAAATCAAGGTAAGCTATATATCCAATGTGTGTGAGTACTAGCTACAACATGTGGCCGGCTTGGGTCTGCACAAGGTCTACTGATCAGCCAATCCTACGTGGAGTGTAGGAATGGTAGCATTCAAGGTCTACAAGAATAAACAAGGTGGATAATGACCACACATCTACACTAGTACTCCCCGCCCCCGACTGGTATAGTGGATCCAAGCAAGACACGTCACTGTACGGGATTCTAATGAGAAGGTCGCAAACCTTCTCTAGAATCAGTGACCACATATCGAGCAAGAGCTACAAGGGTGCTTGCACAATACATCCCAACCTAAGAAGGAGAAACATCTCTCGTCGGGATCCAAGAATACCAATCCGTGAGAACCATGTGTCAGGAATATGCATATCAACACTAAGTACATGAATCATAACAGTTATCATAAATTGTGAATAAGTTATCAGAGAATGTACTCGCCTGGGGTCCTGCTGTCAATATGAATCAGGGTTCAGAGTAAAGCCACAGACCTAAAGATGAAATAATACAAGAGCTGATCAGGGTCAAATGACATACTAACATCTAGGTCAAACTAAGTCAAACTAAGTCAAACTAAGACAAACTGGGTCAAGGTTGATGTACAGTTGATTTTGGTCAACAGGTCAACTCCGGTCAACTCTAAGTCTAATCTAGGTTAAATAGGTCAATGATTGCCTACAGTTGACTTTGGTCAAAAAGTCAACGTTGGTCAAGTCTGATCAAACCTAGGTCAACTGTTGAATCTACTTCGACGTCTAGTCAAAGTAGTCAACTATGGTCAAGCTAGTCTCTATAAACATCTACAAGGTCAACTTATGAATTTCAATGATTTAGAAATCACTGAAATCGACGGGTCTCTAAAACAACCAAAAGGAGAAAACATTATAATAATAGGGTGATACAAAAAGGGAAGAAATCTACAGATGTTGTCGGATGATGAAACTAACATCACCAACGTGTCCAGAATGGTCAAATCAGCTAGAATAGCCTGTCCAAAAGTTCAATTTGGACACAGGGGCAAAACGGTAATTTCGGACCAAAATGATGTCCGCCGTTGGACACACTTTGTACCGAAAAATGTGTCGAAATAAAAGTGCACAAAACCTAAAAAATGATATGTCCACGAATCCAGAATGACGATACGAACCCAACGGTATATCCAGAATTGGATTCCGTTGACCCGATCTCAAACTGGTCCGTTGACGCGGACATTTGGAATCCGGTTTGCACGAAAAAGCGTGTCGGAGCCAATGTCCTCAAAACTCGGCAAATTATATGTCAACAAGTCCAGAATGACGATACGATCTCAACGGTATATCCGGAATTGGATTCCGATGAGCCGATCTCAATGACCCGTTGGCCCGGATATTGATATCCGACTTGCACCGAAATGCGTGCCGGAACCAATGTCCACTAAAACCTAGCAAATTATATGTCAACGAGTCCAGAATGACGATACGAACTCAACGGTATATCCGGAATTGAATTCCGATGAGCCGGCGTCAAAAAGTCCCGTTGACTCAGAAAGTGGGACCCGCTTTGCACCGAAATGCGTGTCAGGGCTCACGTTCTCCAAATCAAGCAAACTTTATATGAAAACATACCAGAACGACGCCACGAGTCTACTGGTGGTGTCAGAAATCGAATCCGGAGTCCCGGGTTCAAGAATGGAATTTAACTAGTGCAAATTAAAGAATTCGAACGGCCAACTTTGGCGTCGAATTCGACCGACCTAACAAGCTCAAACTGAAATGAAATCTAAAGGGGGCAGGAAGAGGGTTATACCAGCTGTGCACCAGAACTAGTGGCGCACAAAACGAAGCTGCGACGACGAAGATACGAACCCGCGAAGTTGGCGTCGTAAAACTGTCCAAAAATAGTACAATTAAAACGTCAACTTGGTGGCCGGTTTTGATGTATCAAACGACGAAATTAACGGGTGGAATTTGAAAGGGATGAAGGGGTATATACCGAGATTGAGACGGAGCAAAGAAGTCACCGATCCAATGGTCGGATTGTCCAGAAAATCGGTACGAAGTTGCTGCCTCGAGACGCGAATTCTGACTTCGTTCCGAGCGCGCGCCGACGGGATCTCGTGAAAAATGTACGAATCGACCGTTGTACGCACCGGGGACGAGGGTGGCTGCCAGGGGTGTTCGCCGGAGTGTCCGCGCGCGGCCAGGGGGCTCGCCGGCGGCGGCGGTGGCCGCGGCGGCCTGGGCGACACGCGGCCGGCCGGTGCTCTCGCGCGCGCGGCTGCCAGCACGTGCAGTTGCTGCACGCTGTGCTGCGCTGCGCTCACGCACGTGGGTCGGGCCAGGCCGACCACGGCGGCGCGGTGGCGGAGGTGGTGTTGGAGTGGAGGTGTGGTGCATGGTGGTTGCGGTGGGGATGTGTGGTGGTAGTAGATGATATTGAAGAAGAAGAAGGAGTGTGTGTGTGTGTTTGAAATTTTGGGGAGGGGGTGCTGTCGTGTATAGCAAAGGGGGGGTTGCTCGTACACGTAAAGGAGGGGGAGAGTTAATAAGGGGAGAGGGATTTTAGTATGTGTGTGTAGGTGTGTATATATATATTTATATATATAGAAAGTGAGAGAGAGAGAGAGAGAGAGAGAGACAGACAGAGAGAGTTAGATATTTAGAGAGAGGGGGGTTGAAGTCGGCTGCCAAGGGGAGGGGGTGCTGTTCACGTGGGGAGAGGAGAGGGTGAGGTTTGAATAATAGGAGAGAGAGTTGATATTTACTTATATATATATATATATATATATATATATATATATATATATACATGAGATATTTGTAAAATAGGGAGGAAGAGATAATAATATAAAATAAAAGAATTATATTTTCGAGTAGGCAAAAATGGAAAAACACTAGTGGGGTGTATGGGCAGTCATGACAGGGCCCACACTAAACTGGGTTGGGCGTTGGGCCAAGTTTGGACAAAGTCGAAGCCAAGATTTAATTAATTTATATTTTAAACCAATTAAAATCACGGATGGAATGGGAGCACAAGGGAGATCAAATTGGTGGCACGCAAGTGGCACCTGCATAGTACGCTCAAAACAGGCCAGGGCCATATTTTGGGTCGACTGGATTGGACCGATGTCGGGCCCGAAAATTAAATTGAAAGTTAAATCAGATTTTACGGTAGATAATTAATTGGCCTAAATTGACCCGAAAGTTGTGCGAAGCAAATGAAGCACAAAATGGAGTGTCTGAGTGGGACACGAAGGTCATGGGTGAAGAGTATCTCAAGTAGATCAAACATGACAAGTTGGTTCTGAGAAAACAACTGGTCTGGTGCTCCTAAATTAAAAGTCACGGTAACGTGCAAACGAAGATCAAAAATAAAAGTGGGAATAATTAATCAATGATTAATTGGTCTAAGTTGACCCGAAGTTGCACGATACAAAAGGAGCACAAGGGAACGAGTTTGAGTGGGATACCATATATCAACATGAAGGTAATCTCGTCTACTACAAACTTCAAGAAGGAAGTTTCCAGAGACTGGCATCCCTGATGCTCTAGAATTCCAAGTCACGGTAAAGAGCATTAAATGATAATAACTAATTAAATCAAAATTAATTATCGAGAATAAGTCATTTAGGAAATTCGAAAAAAAATTCTAGAAATTCAGGGGGCTTACATCCTACCCACCTTATAAAAATTTCGTCCTCGAAATTAAGGTTGTAGTAGGGGTAAAACAAGATAGAAAGTTTTAGGCAAAAACTTAGGCACGATCACAGCCGCAGCAGATCCAGTGGTTGGAACGATCGGTTCTTCTTCTGACAGCACGTGATCAACATTCACGAGTTGAAGATTTAAAGTGACCTTTCGTCTCCATATCTGGAAGTGTTCGCCATCGAATTTCTCCAACTTGTTAAAGCCGGTATCGATGAGCGAAGCACGAGAATTATCCATCTTCTCAATAAAGCTTTGAGATTGTTAGTGCCGAGGCACAATTTTTGATGGAAAATTCTGAAACTGAAACAATTGTACACACAACGTTTCAAATACAGCACCTTAAAGAAGATGTGCAACAGAGATCCTGGAGGATTTTGAATTACGAGGATCTAAAAAGATTCTACGTAATACACAAAAAATCAAAAGAGTCTTTGTGCAAACAACTATTGGCAGTAGAGCTTCTAAAAAGAAGTTACTGTAAAAGGCAACAGCAGCGATGACAGGCGAGAATGAGATGCTGGGGTGAATGAACCACCGTTGCTCAAAGCTTTATTCGCCCCCACACGAGCACGAACAGCTTCCAGGAACCAGCAAGTTCACGAAGAACTTCTGGAACGCTCGTAAGTCAATATTTGAGACTTGAACAGGCTTCCTGGACTTAACAGACTCCCTCAACTCTCTTCTTGGTGCATCTTTCAAAGGAGGCCAAGGGGCTCTATTTATAGAGTGGAGTTGAGACTTCACCTCTTCTCCTATCCGATGTGGGACTAAAATACCAATACTCAAAAATAGAGTTTGATATTTTAGATCATCCCACAATCAGCATAGAAGTGTGCCAGTCCACGCCTACCCTCCGAACACTCTCGTACATGCACGAGACATCCTGGAGTCCGTGTCCGAGTCCGAGTCCGCACAACAAAAATTAACTTGCATCCTTGTTGGATTTAATCCTTTTTCCTTCTAGGAAAATACTTCCACATGGCACAAACTTGTGCCCCACTACACTTCATGTGCACACCTCAACACAAGCAATGCATTATATTGAGATACTCACCATTTGGTGTAGCCGATGTGGGACTATCTTTTCTAGTCCAAAGGCAAAAACACCAACAAAAATTGCATGAAAGGAGCTTTTTATCCCATCAATTGAAGGAAACTTGTGGAAACTAGTGCTAATTTTTATTTACTTTTTTTTAACACGCTGCGTGGGAATTCATCCAGCTAAGATGTCATATATCCACCTCAATGGGCCGGCCTTACCATATGACGGTGGTTGTTGGTGTTGGGTAGGATTTGAAACCTTTGTGGAGAATACTCCAGAGTACGACGAGCATCATCCGTATGTCGGAGAAGCTCGTGGAATGTGACGAGTGTCATTCGCGTATCAGATAAACTCGAAGTACCAAAGCATGGAGATTCTGCCATGTCCTTGGGGGAACTCGGACCAAATTCGGTCCTGGGAGAACTTCAGACTGAGTTTGGTCCCCATGGAACATAACTGGTCAGAACTTGCTTGCACGAAAAATTATTGTTCAGCCCGAACTCGTTGGATCAAATCTAAAGGTCCAAATTTATTACGAGATTGAGGGATCTATATATAAGTACTTCCTAACCCTAATCCATATGAAAGTTAGTGCTTTGCATCTTTTGAAGAGAGAAAGAAGGACTGAAGGCTACTTCGAAGGGAGACTTTTGTGTAATTTCTTTCATCGTCGTCCTTCGAGAGTCTGTAATTGAGTTTTATGCTCCAAGTAGTTGTGGTGATATGTATTTGACCATGTGCGGAGTCTATAAGGAGTCTTGTATCTCTTTATTCCATTAGTGAAGATTTCTCGTGGTTGGACTCCGATTGGTTTTTCTTACAAGAATTTTTCACGTCAAAATTATTTGTGTTTGTGTTGTTGGCTCTTTGTGATTTCTTGATGATTTGGTTTCTGCGCATCACTTCGCTTCTCTCGCAGCTTCTTGGTTTGGGGAACAGTAGTTAGGCGTTGTTCTCTACCAATAGCAGCATGACATGTCACTATTGTATTGTCATGTCTTGGTTCTTTCCGTGTTGTGTCATGCTGTTATTGGTGGAGAGCAAGACCTGACTACTGGCTTTGGCGGGGTTCCGCGGGCGGAACTTTTGACCCGCGTCCATATATATATATATATATATATATATATATATATATATAAAACATTTCTTGGTCTCTCTCCCCCTCCTCTGCGATTTGGGGGCGCCTAGGGCTCCCTCGGCGACGCTCGTTCAGCGGCCTCCCCCTTTTCTCTACTTCCTTCCCTCTTTTTGTTATGGCCCCCGCCCCCTTCCCCCTATTCCTACCACCTCTCCGTCGTCTGCTCTTCTCTCTCCTCGCCCCCTTCCCCCCTTTGACCTTGCGCCATGGCCCCCTCATTTGCTGAGGTGGTGGCCGGCCCGACGGCCCCCTCACCGGATGCTCCTGTAGCCCCTCCGTCATCTCTCGGAGCTCGCCCTCCGCTTGTCTTTCAAGGGAAGCCAGCCATCAGGTGTTCGGAGGCGGAGATCGCATCCTCGGCCCTCCCGTTCCGGCTAGCATTGGAGGGTAAATTCCAGCACGGCCGCCCATCGGTCGATATAGTGCGCAGAGCTTTGTCGAAGCTTTCCCTCTCTGGCCCCATTTTTGTTGGGGTGCTTGATCAGAAACCCCTCATCCTCCGCCCTACTATAGAGGCTGACTTCCTGCGTCTGCGATCTAAGAAGGTCTGGTTCATCAAGGGTTCCCCCTATGCGGATCTTCGGCTGGTCTCCTGACTTCTCCACTGCGTGGGAATCCCCTTTGGCGCCGGTGTGGGTAGCGCTCCCTGCTCTGTCGCTTCATCTATTCTCCAAAATATTTGATATCGCAAGATGCATAAGGAATCCCTTGCTTGTAGATCAGGCTACAACTTCTATTACCAGGCCCCATCGAGCGTGACCTCCTCTTCCGTCCAGAGGATCGTGTTTGCATTCTTCTACCTTAAGGGTGCAGCTATTAGCAACAAGTCATTCATGAGAGTAACCCAGTATATTGTGATTCATGCTTTTATCAAGGTCACACCCAGGCACAGTGCAGATGAACTTCCTCAGCGAAGGATTTAGCTCCAAGGCCTACCCCTACTGTAGCTGCAAATATCATTCCACTCAGTATCCCCCCACATACTTCGACTGACCCGGAGACAGAAGTTAGCCTTCCTACTCCGCGCCAGGAGGGAGATGATCCTTCTTCCTCTGGCACTGCCCCAATATAAAGAGAGGAAATTCAACCGACTGCCCACATCTCTCAATCATTGATACCTCTTCAGAGCGCTCGGCCTGTATCAGAGGACTCTGTTAGATGCTCTCTCACAGACCCTAACAACTTGCAGATTATTCCATTCATCATCCCCCATGGAGCTTCAAACCTTCGCTTCGAGTCGTTCTCTCCCACTCTATCAGTGGACGACCCAAATGGGGATATTTCCTTTGCAAACCCCTGGTCGATACTCGAAGGCTTGAACATCCCGGCACCGGCAGAGGCGCCTATACCCCCAACTCGGAACGTTATAGTAGGAAGAAAGTCAGGAACACATCCGGCACGAGAATGTTGCTTAGATCGGCCTCTAAATCCTCCAATTCATCTATATGATGCACATCTTGAGCTGGAATATAAGAACGTTCTATCAGTTGATTCAAAGGTCTCATCAAGATGCATACGATCGACATCCTGGCTGTTATTGAGGCGAAGGTCACGGCAGATAAGATTAACTTGCACATAATCAAATTGGGTTATGCCCAGGCGTTTTGCGGTGGCAAGGATACATGGGTCTTCTTCGGACAGGACTTCAACGTCCATCTCCTATCTGACAATGCTCAAGAGATTTCCTTTGACCTACGTCACCCCTTCCTTCCCAACACCTTCTACCTCTCCATCGTCCACGACGGGTTCACCAAACAGGAGAGGCGGGAGCTATGGGACTCCCTTATTGACCTCAACCTGGATGGGAAGCTGTGGCTAGTTGGAAGGGACTTCAATGCCATCTCCTCTCCTTCAGAGAGGGTCGAAGGCAAAGCGGCAGACTCATCCTCCATGTTTGAATTTAATCAGTTCCTCTTCGAAGCACACTTGATCCCAGTTGCATTCTCCGGTAGCGAATTCACATGGAACAACATGCAAAAGGGCCAACGCAATCAACAATCACGGCTGGACCGCATTCTTGCTAGTCAACAAAGGTTAGATATGACTTACCAATCTTTTGTTCTGCATTTCAATAGGATTGAATCGGACCACTGCCCCCTTCTTATGGAGATCAAGGTGACTCGGCTGCACAAGAAGAGGGTGTTTAAATTCCAGACATTCTGGACTCATCACGTCGACTTTCAGCCAACTGTACAGTTGGCTTGGCAAGATGAACTTCATCACAGCCTGCACAAGAACGTCGCCCTCAAACTCGAGAAGACCAGCAGGGCCTTGGCTACTTGGAGCTGTAACACCTTTGGAGACATCCTTTTGGCTGCAAAGGAGGTAGAAACTAACAGCGCTAGGGCAGAGATCAATTTCGATGCACATCCATCTGAAGAGAACAATATCATCCTTTAGGAGCGCAAAGAGATCTGAAAAACAAGTTGGCTACAGAAATAGAATTTTGGAGACAAAAACCTCCCACTAGATGGGAGTTAGACGGGGACAAAACTCAAACTACTTCCACGCCTGTGTTCAGAGCAAAAGGCGCATGCTATTCATCCATGAAATCAGATGGCGTTCAACTAAAAACGAAGGAGGAAATTAGCGAGGGGGCTGCCGACTACTACAAGAACCTGTACAAGAAAGAAGGTGTGGCCTTCGATGCCAACCTTCTAGATGCGATACCTAGGCTACTCAACGATGAAGACAACCAGATGATCATCAGCCCCGCCTCCGATCAGAAGATCTGGGCTGCTATTTCCTCTCTCGACTAGGACAGGACCAGACGGCTACACGGGTTGCTTCTTCCAGGTATGTTGGCATTCATCAAATCGGATCTCATTGAAGCCACCAACGCCTTCATTGAAGGACTGCAATATCTGAAGAGCATCTCCAACAACCTTTTGATCCTCATCCCCAAGAACCATAATCCAACCGGCTTTGCAAACTTTGGCCCGATAAGTTTATGCAATTTCTTTATCAAAATAATCTCTTAACTGTTAGCTTCCGTTATCTCCTATCTTCCAAAGCTGATCTCGGCAGAGTAAAGTGATTCGTTTGCGAGAGAGAAATAGTCGACAACATTCTCCTTGCTCATGAGCTTATTTCCAGCATGAACGCCACCAACCGTGGAGGGAACATCGCGATCAAGTTGGACATGGAGGAGACTTATGATAGACTAGACTTGCAGGTGATGATATGGGTGCTTCGTCGATTCGGGTTTTCGGAGAACATCATTGACATTATGTGGAGATCGATCGGCATGGGCTAGCTCGCTCCCGTCATCAATGGTGTGGCATCCCGTGCGTTCCGTTCCTTCCGGGGTGTGCGCCAAGGGGACCCCCTCTCCCTGACTCTGTTCATCATCACCGCCGAACTCCTTAGCCGCAATCTCATCAAATTAGGCGAAGCTCACTCGTCACAAAGATTCAGATCGACGAGCGGATGTCCGTTGATTACTCACCTTGGATACGCTGATGACATTCTAATATTTGCCAATGGTGACACTCGTGCGGTTTGCAGGACTGTGGGGCTCCTACGGCGCTATAAAGCTACGTCCAGGCAAAAAAAACATGTCAAAAAGCCACATCTATGTGCATGAATCCCTCCCTCCCTCTTCTAAAACGGCCATGGGTGCCATGACTGGCTTTGATGTGTTGTCCGCGCCGTTCATATACCTGGGGTGCCCGCAGAAAGGCTATGCTATTTGACTCCCTCATCTCCAGGATACGTAACAAGATTGCCGGATGGCACAATAACCTACTCTCCCTTGGAGGTAAAATTCTTCTTCTTAAACACGTATTGAACTCCATTCCGATGTATACATTGGCCGCCTGTAGCCCTCCGAAAAAGGTGCTGGCCGTCATCGAGCAAATGTTCTGTAGCTTATTTTGGGGACACACTCTCGGAGGGAATTGTAAGAATTGGGTGATTTGGAAGAACATCGCGTGTCCGACCGAGGAGGGAGGATTGGGGCTGTGCCGACTTGTCGAGACGATGGCAGCCTTCTCTATCAAACTCTGGTAGAAACTCCATATGCAAAAATATCTCTAGTGCAGATACACTCGGGCGCGATACTTTCCCTGCACCCATCCTGCCGAGGCTTGCAGCAATAGTGACGCCTCCTTCCTCTGCCGTCGCCTCCTCCGTGGCAGGGAGTTGGCAGAACACCTCACTTATTTGCAGGTAGGCGACAGATCCACGGGTGCAGACACAGAGCAATGGCTGGAATGTGGGAGGCTACGCCACATCAGCCCGGTGACCTCCCACACTTCCATCTTCGACCTATGGTCGGAGGACCACTGGGACCTGGGCCTTATCCATAGGCTGTTCGGAGGCAAGGCAGCAGAGGCAGCCAACACCTTGGTTTCCCGCATCCACGAGGGAACGGACTGCCTGAAGTGGAAGCCAGCCCCGGGAGGGTTCTTATCGACCAGGTCAGCTACGCGGGTGGCAAGGCTGCCTCTCCTCTCCTTCCCGCTCTTCACTCAAATCTGGACTAGTCGCATCCCTCTTAAATGGTCTATTTTGATTTGGCAGATCATTAAGGCGAAGATCCCCACGGACGATGTTCTCACAAAAATGGGCTTTTCCTTCGCGTCTTGTTGTAACTGCTGCTCCGATCCGTCCACTGAATCGATCCATCATCTCTTCTCGAACGGCTCCTAGGCAATCGAGTTACGGAGTTCTTTCTTCCCGACCACAGGGGTCACCAACTTCTTGGCATTCATTCAAAATTTCTCGTCAGCGAGAGGTGTATCAGATTCATCGCTTAACCAACTTGTGGCTATTGCGGCAATTGTGTGTGTTCAATGGAAGAATCGAAAAAAGGCTAGGTATGAAGGTCGTTAGTTCTCAGTTCCCTAGGAGGGCGTTTGGTTCAAGTTTTTGAAGCTTGGGAATGAGATTTGAATTCCTTACCCATGTTTGGTAAGTTTAGGATTGGGAATGAGGAGGGAATAAGAGGGGGTTAGGAGGGAATAAGAGGGGGTTAGGTGGGAATAGCGTTTAGGATTGAGAATGAGGAGGGAATATGAGGAGGTTAGGTGGGAAAGCTATTCCCATGGATGTGGGAAAGCTATTCCCAAGCCCCCTGGAATAGATTTGCTTTTCTAGGAATGATGTTTGACTATTTTGTTTGGACGGTTATACCCTCGCTTTATTTTTAAATTTTCAACTCTCATCCCAAACATGTGAATCATCATGAAATTAGTGAAAGTGTATTAAAGTAAAACTAAATAAATTAATATTCCTATCCATGTGTAAACCAAACATGAAAATAATATTTTTTAAAATTTTGAACTACCTATTTCCAACCTAACCAAACATGGGTATGAAAATGTTGAATTCTTTTCCCATGGAAAAGGAATTGAAAATCTATTCCTAGGAATCCAAAAACTTGATCCAAACGATCCCTAGAGGATTGCGGAGATTCATCGACAGATTCAAAAACTCTCTCCCGGGGCAATTCCCCCTCCGGCCAGACCTCCCGCGAATCTGACATGATTGCTTGTTGGCCTTTGGCCATTGGCGGGACTTCCTATTTTGCTTTCCTTCTCTGTATTTGGGGTATACGGTTTGGTTTTGGGGGTGCTCTCCTTATTTTGTAGGTGAGCTTCTGGGGGCCGATCCTGTCGGTTGTCCCCCCGTTTTGTAGTTCGCTTTTTGGCCAATGGCTTTATAATATTCGCTTGCTTCAATATATATATATATATATATATATATATATATATATATATACACACTAATGACCCTCTAGTCTAGCGGTAGTGGTGAGGCATGCAGTCCGAGTGGTCAGGAGATTTATTTTCGGTGGGAGTGTTTACCACAATTACCTTTGGGAATGGAGATGGATGCTTAAGTGAGGGGATGCGTATATATATATATATATATATATATATATATATATATATATATATATATATATATATATATATATAGAGAGAGAGAGAGAGAGAGAGAGAGAGAGAGATCTGCATCCCCCATGCATCCCCTTTTTTACATCCTTTGATTTTATTTAAGTCATATAATCTTAACCATTGATTTGAATGGTTCAAATTAACGGTTCAGATTAGATAATTTAAACAAGATCCAACGGTTGTTAACATGAAAATACTTGGAGATGCAAAAATGAGGGAATGCGTATATATATATATATATATATATATATATATATATATATATATATATATAGCTGAAGAAAAAAAAAAAAAATATATATATATATATATATATATATATATATATATATATATATATATATATATATATATATATATATATATATATATAGCTGAAGAAGATAGTGAGACGCAAGGCTGCCACCGCACCTCAAAACAAACAAAATCCTCAATCCTCGATCCTACCTCTTCCGAACTCCCACATTCGGTTCGAAACCAACATCGGAGTTCCCTACACATCATTCTCCGCCCCCACGGGCAGAGCCATTGTGCCCTATGAACCCCAGTAATCAACCTCAACAATAAATTTGATATCCTTGGCTCTGAACTTACAGACACCTCACAGGAGTCTCGCCCTTCGGATGACATCTCCAGGGAACCCCACCTGGAGGCTAGATCAGCGAACGCTGGAGATACTGGCAGGGAGGCTGAAATTGTTCAACCACCTTTGGAGACTTTACCGGAATCAAGCCAAGAGGACACCTCCACTCAACATACTCCCGCTACCCCCTCTACTCAGAATCCTCAGAACATACGAGCAGACACTCTGGTCAACATTGGCCAAGCCCCAATGGCCAGGTGTCAACAGGCCATTGAGGCGGGCTTCACCAGCCTGAACAGTCACTTTGGAGCACTAGCCAAAATTGCTGGAGGCTTACAAGCACCCGATTGAAGACACATATGAACTGACTAAAGGCTCCAACCTCATGAATGACGGTCTGGAGGATACCACTGTCAATAAATCCAAAAAAAAGAAGAAAAAGAGCAACAAAGAGTCCATGGCAATGACCACCAGGTCAGCCGCGAAACTCATCAAATCTCCCCCCACAACAGTCCCAATGCTTAACATTCTTTCTTGGAATGTTAGGGGTCTGGCTAACAAACCAACCTTGAGAAGTGTTATCAGTCTCAAGAAAATCCACAGAATTGACATTTTGGTCATTCTTGAACCCAAAATTCTTCCACAAGTAACTCAAATCCATCCAGCTTCAGTTAGGTTTTCCCTCCGCCGTTGCGGGATGCCATGACATCTGGATCCTTTTCTCGGCCGAAGTTAAGTTCGGGATCATTCACGACTCGAGGCAAGCACTTTCGTGTTGGGTGGAACATCCCACGCTTCAGTCCCGCTCCCTTATGTCCGTGGTCCACGATACCTGTGACCTTTTGGATAGCAAGCAGCTTTGGGACGTCCTGAGGGACACTCACCATAATCACACCAACCTCCCGTGGCTCTGTGTTGGTGATTTCAACGCGATCACATGCAGAGAGGAGAAGTCGAGGGGTCGCCCGCCCCTACAGCGGTCATGAACATTTTCAACAACTTCCTTTTTGACGCTCATCTGTCTCCCCTTCAGTACTCCGGCAACGCATTCACCTGGTACAACATGCAAGAAGGTGCTTGGCGGCAATACTTCCGTTTAGATCGTGCCCTCGCTAATGTCAGTAGGCTGATATGGGTATCATTTCCAACCTCTCGTACCTCAATTTTACTGAATCGGACCATTCCCCCTTCTCATTGAAATCAGGAACACCGTGGAAGCAACCTGGAACTCATCTTACGAACCTGACCCTCTCCTTCGCGTGGCGGCCAAGCTGAAAGCCACGAGAAAAGCGCTCACTGTCTGGAGTAAGGATGCTTTTGGAGATATCTTCTAGGATGTTCGCACGGATGAGGACGATGTCACCCGCATGGAGATTCTTTTTGCTTCCGAAAGATCTCCGGCGGCCCGCGCTTCGCTCAACCTCACTAGAGTGCTGCTGAAGTTTCGGCTGAAGGTGAAAACAGAATTTTGGAAACAGAAAGCCAGACTGACTTGGGACACCGATGGCAACAGAAACTCTAGCTACTTTTACTCCTGTGTCAAAGGGCACAGACAACATCTCAACCTCCACCAGATCACTAACGAGAGTGGTATCATTCTTAAAGATCAACGGGATATCCAACTGCTGCCGCCAATTTCTTTTTTGAGTTATTCACTAAAGAGAATATCGTCAAGGACGTGGAATTCTTAGCTAAGGTCCTTCGTCTGATTGATGACAGTGATAACACTCAACTTCAACTTCTCCCCTCCGAACTGGAAGTCAAAGATGCAGTATGGGCCCTTAACGAGCATAGTGTGCCTGGTCCTGATGGCTTCACCGACGTCTTCTTCAGATCTTGCTGGGACATCATAAAGGCGGACATCCACGAGGCAGTCATCGCCTTCTTCCAAGGAGCGAGTTACCCCAGATCGATCTCTTGTGCCAACCTTATTTTCATCCCTAAGAAGGGCAACCCGGAGACTTTCAAAGACTTTCGTCATCTGAGCTTATGCACCTTCACCAACAAAATCATCTCTAAGATCATTGCCAACCGCATGTCCGGGCTTCTCCCCAAGATCATCTTAGAGGAGCAAAGCGGATTTGTCCGCGGCCGTAACATCTTAGACAACATTCTTCTAGCTTAGGGGATGATAACCTGCATGAAATTCTTGGCCAGGGGAGGGAACATCGCGATTAAGCTGGATATGGAGAAAGCTTACGATATACTTGACTGACAATTCATGATATGGGTGTTCAGGGCCTTTGGATTTTTCGAAACCTGGATTGACATTGTCTATACACCAGTTAGCAATTCTTGGTTCTCCACTGTCATCAATGGGCAAGCTGAAGGTTTTTTTCAAATCTAACAGAGGTGTCAGGTAGGGAGACACATTATCTTCCACCATTTTTATTGTTGCAGCCGAAGCTCTCAGCAGAAATCTCAAAAAGATGGTTGGTACTCCCCGTTTTTAGTATTTCCATACCACCACTGGCTGTTCGATCATCACCCACTTGGCTTATGCTGATGACATCCTCATCTTCTCTTATGGAGACGTTGGGTCCGTAGAAGTGGTCCACAAAACGCTGGAGAAATATACTAGATGCTCTCGGCCAGAGAGTCAACCCCAACAAGAGAGTGATTTATAAAGAGTGTGATTTATAGCCACCACTCAGCCCAAAGGGAGCACTCTTCCATCCTCACAAGTATCACCTCCTTCTCAGTTGCATATCCTCCATTCACTTACTTAGGATGTCCATCGGTGTATGGCAGATCCAATGCGTGCATATTCGAAGGGCTGGTTGGCAAAATCAGAAATAAAATTGAAGGGGTGGCACAATGCGACATTATCATCGGGCGGAAAGATTATCCTCATCCAGCACCTCCTCTCATCCATTCCCATTTACACTCTCGTCGCTTGCTCTCCCCCCAAGAAGGTGCTAACCAATATTGAGAACCTTTTCGCCAACTTCTTTTGGGGTCACTGTGACGACAAGGATAAACATCATTGGCCCAGATGAGACTCCATGGCCAGACCCACTGAGGAAGGCGGGTTGGGGTTCTGCAAACTGCAACACATCATTGATGCTTGCTCCATGAAGATGTGGTGGAAACTCCATGAGGGCGGTACTATATGGGCTCGATTCATGAAGGCCAGATATTTTAGGTACATTCACCCGTCGAACGCACTGTTCAACAACAGATCCTCTGCGTCATGGCGTCGCATCCTTCGCGGAAGGGAATTTGTCGAGCATTTGATCCGGCTTCAGCTGGGATCAGGCACCTCGTCCCTATTTCACGAAAGATGGTTCGGGAACGCCCTTCTTCTTCCGTCCCAGGCGGCTCCCCCAACAGCACTATTCGAGTCTGTGGGACAACAAAGGCGTGTCTGGAATGGGGAGAGGGCTCGGGAATGGATCGATGAGGAGGCTGGAACGGCTCTGGCTGTGTCAGTATTAAAGATCAACTCGGATCCTGATGTTCTGAGGTGGTCCCTCTCGGCTGATGGAGCCTTCTCCCTCGCATCAGCGAGGAGAGTCATCCGTGGTAGCGGAGTGCCATCCCCCATCTCGGAAGCTTTTTGGCAGTCTTACATTCCAAAGAAATGGTCATTTCTGGTTTGGAGAGCGCTCCGTAAGAAATTAGTCACAGACGACGCGCTCGCCACCATTGGTTACAGCTTAGCCTCAACGTGTCATTACTGCTCGGAACATTAGACAAAGTGTGCAGAACACATTATGTTTTCAGGGAAACTAGCGGGACAGGTGTGGAGTACTATCGCCAGCAGATGTAGACATGACCAGACCGTTGGGGTTTTCAACGATCTTCTAGCAACATGGGGGAACGCCTCGCACGACCACCAGATTGTTGCAGCCGCCATCATGTGGGTCATATGGAAGAACCGCAACAAATTTAGATATAAGGGCCGTCTTTACAACTTCAATCTTCTGTTCAGATAGGTCATCAGACAGATCAACAAAATCAGATGTACCTACAAGCACGTCAGGGAGGATTTCTGGCACCCCTTGTTCATCTGACAATTTTGGGGCTGTGTGCGTGATTTCGCCCCTGCTTTTCTTTTTGTCAGTTTTGGTTTACTTCTTACTTGTATAGGCTTCGACATTTTGCGCCTTATACATGAATAAAATGGAGAGTTTGTTAAAAATTATATATATATATAAATAAATAAATAAATAAATTATATATATATATATATATATATATATATATATATATATATATATATATATATATATATATATATATATATATATATATATATATATATACACACACACACACACACACGAAATATATACACACACGAAATATGGCTCCTTTTCTCTCTCAGTCGGCCCTAATCCCTCAAGCATGTCTTCCCCTCCCTTTCGTCTAGGCCTCCCCCCGTCGGGCCATGGAGGAAGGGGAGCTCTCTCCCGCTTCCCAACTTCCCGCCCCTTCCTCCTCCTCCCTCCGCTGTATTGTTTCCGGCGCACGACGGATCCCTTTCCCCCAAGACTCAACCGTTTCCTCGCAGGGGTCGCCTGGCGCAGGTCCCTCCTACCGCTTAGTCCAGAGGGGCTTCCCTTGCCGCTTGGGTTTACTCCGGCTGATCCGTCCTGTGGCCCCTCCGGCATGCCCAGTCATTTGGGAGGCCTGGCCCGTGTGAGTGGGTGAGGGGGTTTCGGCTCCTCGGTCTATCGTCATTCTCGGCGACACGCCGCTCATTCCGCCTCCCTTTCCTCATCCCCCTTACTTTCTCCCGTCGTCCCCTCAACGTCTTTCTCCTCGGCCCCGCGCCTCGGAGCGGGGTGCATCCCTTTGGCGCCTGGCCCTCCCGGGTCTCCTGCGGTTCCCAGTTCCACGGAGGGTCTCGGCTGCGGTGGCCGCCCCGTCCCCTCGTGGTGACTCCGTACCGCCATCTAGTTTGAAGCGTCCGTACTTGGCGTTGGCGGCCAGCTCGGCCGTTCCCCAACCGCCGCTGTCCCTCCCACCATGTTCTATTTCTCTGTCGGACGGCACCCCGACCATCGCTTTCTCGACGGAGGAAGTTATTGCCATATCTACCCCTTTTTTCTTTGCTCTGATTGGCCGGTTCTTCCGTTCCAGGCCGCCGGTGGATGTTGTACGAAGGATATTGGGGAAGATGAACTTCTCTGGTCCGATCACAGTAGGGGTCCTGGATGGCCGTCACTTGCTTCTCCGCCCCTCCAATGAGGTGGACTATCTACACTTGCGATCGAAGGAGTTATGGACTGTTGCGAATGCGCCAATGCGGATCCTCAAATGGACTCCGGAGTTCGATTCAAAGAAGGAATCCGTCGTGGCACCGGTGTGGATTTCCCTTCTCGGCTTGCCGCCTTTTTTCGTATGATTTAATACAGCGGCTCCCCAATAGAGTTAGATCACGCTACTTCGGGAGTATCTAGACCCAGCTGTGCCCGGGTGCTTGTAGATGTCGATCTTAGCTCCCCGACTCCTCTCCAGTTTCTTATTCATCTCCCAGATGGAAGAGACATGTGGCAATATGTAGTCTACGAAGATCGGACCCGTGTTTACAGCGGGTGTAATCGTATCGGTCATCTGGTTGGCGACTGCCTGCTCTCCAAGCTGTCGACCGCCGATTTTGGCGCATTTATATCTCTGGCTTCCGAAGCCCACCCCTGATGACACCCTCCATTTCGGGAGCTTCAAAGAGTCCCCCTGCTGCAACCGGTCTCGACCCTGCTCCTTCCAACTTGGCTTCCTTCCCTCCTGAGCCTTCCGTTCCACCAGCAACCCCCAAGCCGTTGTCTACTCCCTCTTCCTCGATCAGAAATGGGGCTTCTACGGGACAGCCAGTCAGGAGAGTTCTTCCGGCTCTAATGGCTCAGTCTTTGGTCGTAACTCCCTCGGCGCTGGTCCCCCTCCTGGTCATTCCGTCCCCCTCGAATCCCTCGAGAGCGGGTGCAGGGGAGGAAGTAGTCGTGGGCAACTCTATCGGGCAGCTGGAAGATGTGTCGGCGCTCGGGACACCACGTATCCAGCATTCCGGGCTACTATCTCTCGGGGACGGGTTGTCCGGGCCTCCCACTCCTGGGGAGGGGCATCTCTCGTATCCCCGATTTGCCCAGCAGTTCGTCTCAGTTTGGAGAGCAACCATGATCCTTCAGTCCGATTCTAAGACGAAGGCCACGAACTAGGGGGTTGAAGATTGTATGGCATTATTTTAGGGATTTCTTTTCTTGGTAGTTGTCTGAATTATTTTGTCTAATGGGGTGTCTTAATTGACACCAGCTGATGTACCCCTGAATCTCATATATATATATATATATATATATATATATATATATATATATATATATATATATATATATATATATATATATAGCAAATGACCTCTAGCCTAGTGGTTAAGAGAGATGCATGCGGCCCAAGTGGTCGGGAGTTCGAGCCTCAGTGGAGGCGAGTTCGCCACAAGTACCCATTGCTTCAAAAATATATATATATATATATATATATATATATATATATATATATATATATATATATATATATATATATATATATATATATATATATATATATATATATATATATATAGTCACGTTCATTTGCGTTGCACATATAAAAAAACCAATAATAATATTAAAAAAGTACATAAAAATTTAAATTATATTACAATATTTTAAATACAAATTGAATATATTTTAACATGATTTGCTATGATTATTATTTTAATTCTGGATATGTGTTTAATTAGATAAGGTTATATAGTTAGTTTAAACATAAATTTAACTTTAAATATATTGTAGTATCGGGTGGTTTTTAATTTTTACGTGAGGAGAGAGGGTTCGGTTACCCACACAGAAGATTAGAAAAGTAGTTAATTAAAATTTTTTTAAAAAAGAAAATGGTTGATGATATACACGGCTTAGACGGCTCAACCTTGAGCCATTTTGAAGCCCTTTATAATAGTGTATATATATATATATATATATATATATATATATATATATATATATATATATATATATATATATATATATATATATATATATATATATATATATATATATATATATATTGGAACCAGGTAAATTGTTTATGGAATCGCTCCTACTGGGATTCGAACTCCTGACCACTCGGGCCGCATGCATCTCTCTTAACCACTAGGCTAGAGAGAGAGAATAAGGGAGGTGAGGTGCCACGTCACCGTGAGGTGGCTACTGTAGAAGCATGGAATTTCAGGCACATCTAAAAGCCAGAGGTTCTATGCGCCTTAACTCTCATGCACCAAGTGGCAGTCTCCTCATATTATGTGCAATAAATTTGCATTAATGACGATAAATCTGCCTCTTCGTATTCAGCCAAGTCAAAACAGCCATTAACGCCTCGAAAAACTCAACAGACAGACCAATGAGGCTGCGCCATGTGGCAGATGCGCCGTCAGCACCATGCGCTCTGTACGGATGGGATATCGACCCATGCGCCTAGCGTGACACGAGCTGATATGCCCATTACAACTCATCACCCATCAAGCATTTAATGCTACGTGACAGAATTGGCAACACATCCCCCAAAAAATAACCAATCGGCAGCTTTTTGCAAAAAATGAAGAGTCGCTGATGTCAGCATCATTATTTGCCTTTTTTTTGTCGGCTACAACTGTCCTTGCCACATGGCCGATCGATCATTCGCATGCGCCTAGAAGTCTGTATGCGCCTCAAAGTCATGCGCCTCCGACTCACTCTTAATCCTAAAAGACAGAAGCTAAGTCTTTGCATGCGCCTCCACAGCCATGCGCCCAAAACTCAGCCTGCGCCTCAGAAGCCATGCACCCAGACTGGTCTATCATAGACCAAGTCGCCCTCCAGGCGCCTTATCCTAGGCGCATCCTGACAGATCATGTTCCACAAAATCTGAGATCTTTGAGTCACAATCATGGGCCACGTGGATTCTGACTCAGGTCTGCTTAAGAATAGGTGCTAAACACCCAAGATCTCAGCAACAACCGAATCTCCACAACTGCCACATGTCAGCTCCACCGCAGCCCAACAGAGCAGTTCAACAGATTTGGCTTCAACTCAAGGCGCATCGTCCATGCGCCCTACAACATCAGCCACGTGGCGTTCCCACGTACATGCGTATCCTACATATACGTGCATGAGCAGACCAGTCTGCTGCATATAAATAGAAGGATCATTCCTTCATTCATAGACAGATCATCATATCTACATACAGAGACAAGAAGAGACACGTAACATCTACTTCTCCTCCAAATGCTCCGGCATCCAGAGCAGCCCAGACCTTCAGAAAATTTAAGATCGTCGTCAGATCGTCAATGGAGTCAACACATTACCACTCGCTCCACCGATACAGTTCCCAGATAAAAACAAAAGTGTACTCCTAGGACTACGTCTAAGTCCTATATTGTATTTTGTTCTATTTGTAATTGAAATACCAAAGTTTTATCAATAAAAAAACTTTGTCGCATTTTCGATGGCAAACAAGCTGGCGACTCTGCTAGGGATTTCTTTCTCTTCTGAAGAAAAAGTTTTATCACAATCCGACGACACCAAGCTTGGCTCCTCCCACAAGACACTCGTGGTGCGCCTCAATTAACAGGCGTATGAGGAGTTCATCTCTGAAGGCAGTGCAAGTCCTTCGAAGCGGCTGCCAAAGTCGAAGAAGACTCGCCAAGTCTGGGTGCGCAAAGGCGATGCGCCGAGCACCACCGCTGAAGGGGACACGCACTACTAAAATCTGTCAAATCAGGAACGCCGCAGGACGTCGCTAACTAGGGAAAATACGTTGCTAATTTCAATTATCGACGTATTTAGCGACGTTTGGACGTTGTCACGATTTACCTAGTCGCTAAACAGCACGGCGTCGCAATACGTCGCTACTGCGACGACACTTACCAACGCATCCGCGTCGCTAATTCAGCGACTACCAGCGACGTAAAACGACTACAGTTACCGACGTCACCTAGCGACGTTTAGCAACTTTACATACATCGATGCTGACCTGGCTTGAGAGCCAAATGACGACGTTCTGCGACATTTTTACGTCGCTATAGTGCCGACACATAGCAACGGTTAGCGACGTCATATTTAGCGACGTTTAGTGACGATCAACAACGGTGTGTATCACAGTTAGCGACGTTCCGATACTTACTTAGCGATGTTAACTTTCGTCGCTAAACGTTGCGGAACGTCGCTGAACGTCGCTAAATTTGGGAAAAAAGTAAAAGAAATACAACATTTGCAGCAACACCTACAGCATTTGCAGCAGATACACAAAGTATCAAACAACACAGATACACAATCACGAACACAAATACGTATCAAACAACGACGGTGTGTATCACGAACACAAAGTATCAAACAGCGACGGTGTGTATTACGAACACAAAGTATCAAACAACACAGATACACAATTATGAACACGTTTGAAACACAATCTCATCAATAAACACAGATATATGAAAAATTGTAACAACAATGTCAAACATAATGCTCCACATAAGAATAATGTATGTATAAACACATAAAAGACCCAACAATGGGCCATCACACAACAATATATATATGTCGACTACGGCTGATCAGGAGGAGCATCACCGCTCCTGGAAAGAAGGTAAGCATACTGCTCCGGTATAAGAACTACCGACGACGATGAAGGAGGAGGCAATGCAACCGCTATAGAAGGAGGCAGTGTAATCGCTGGAGAAGGAGGCAGTGTAACCGCTAGAGATGGGTGCGTCCGCGTCTCCTCTAGGGCTAGCAGTCTGGCGCTGCATTGCTCCATGCAAGCCGCTATCCTAGTAATGGTGTCGTGAATGGACTCTTGCGTCCCCTGTACGTCCCTCACGGTGCGCTCGAGCTCGTCAAAGCGTACGGTGACTGACGCAGCGTCCCCTTGCGCCTGAGACCCTGGCTGCTCAGAAATCCTCCTCAGCATATCCTCGCACAGCTCAACAATCTGGCGGGCAATGGTATCCTCGACTCTGGACGACTCGGCCTGTGACGGCTGTGAATGCGCACTGGCAGAGGGAGCCCTAGATGCCTGAGTCGCAACAAATATGCCGTAGGACCCCGTACCGTAGTATGTACCTCTATGAAGACCACCAACGGCGGTCTTCCAGAGCTCGTCCTCCAACTGAGGCAGAGAGGGCTGCGATGTACCAACCCCTTCCTCTGCCGGTGCACTAGCACTCGTACGCTCACGTAGCCTAACAAACTCGTCCTAGAAATTATTGTGCATCTCTATAAATCAGTACTTACCTAAATTAGCCTAATAAACGTCTAAAGTATTTAATTATTATTAACTATATGGTTATCTGTATATTCTTTAAGTTGTGTTAAAAATTAACGAAATCTAAATTAGTACTTACATAGCTCCGAGTAGCCCGGTCGTCGATGAGCTTCCCGTCCTTCCGATGGGTGGCCAGGAAGACGGTCACCATGTTTGCGTCCTCACCCCTCTGTACCTGCATGTTTGTTATATTTTATTCTTTAGTAAAATAGAAAATTATATACTCCTACTATCTATAAAATCTTATATATTGTAATAAATTACATACCAGACGACGGAAATGCTCCGTCATAGGAATCGATCCACCACACCACTTTTCAGCCCTCGTCCTAGCCGCCTTCGCCTTCTCCGACCGCTCTCTGTACCGGGGCTCCTCAAATCGAGCCCTCATCGTGGTCCACTGGTCAGGCGTGATCCAACCAGCAATCGGCTTTTCGAAGCGCTGACGAGCTTTCTGATCGTCAATTGCATCACGGATCAACTTGGCGGCGACGGCAGAAAACTGTCTCTCTATCTGCTCGGCCCGGTGTGGTGGATAAAAATAAGTCCTCTACAAGAATTACAAATTACAATAATAAGTTCTAAAAAATACTTAAAATTATATTAATCATACTAAATTAACTATCTTTAATTACCTTGAAGTGGTAAACCAGAATGCCTTCCTCTCTTCCGAGGCATCCGAGTAGTTGATCCACGGACCCCCATAGTTGGACCTTAGAAAGGAGCCCAACGCTCTCTGTACCGACGAGGGACGATATCTGTATACAACGATAACCGACGCATTAATGAATATATATATATATATATATATATATATATATATATATATATATATATATATATTTTTTTTTTTTTTTGTTTTTGTTTTTTTTGTTTTTGTTTTTTTTTGTTTTTGTTTTTGTTTTTTATATATATATATATATATATATATATTAATGAATATATATATATATATATATATATATATATATATATATATATATATATATATATATATATAATTATATATATATATATATATATATATATATATATATATATATATATATATATATATATATACAGACATGCATAATATATATATATATATATATATATATATATATATATATATATATATATATATATATATATATATATATATATATATATATATTCATTTAACTTACTTCGTAGGACCGTCGGCCCAAATCTCCATCATCGTCTCGTCTTGAGGTGCGCATGGAGGGTCACTCTGGTATGGATCCGCCCGGGCGGGAGTAGGGACTACCTCCTCCACCTGCTCCCCACCCGCCATGCTGCTATCAGCGGTAGGAAGGCTAGGAGAAGGAGTATGATCAGCAAGCCTGGAACTGCTCGTCGCAGGTGTACTGCCACCCGGACCTGCGACCGTATGGTACAATGGAGTGCTCGGGTCAGACGATGGTCCGGAGCCATCCACTGGTAAAGGAGCTCTCTGCCAACCTAAGGACACGGCTCGTCCTGACCTATCTCCGCGTCGTCCTGAGGTGCCTCCGCGTCGTCCTGCCATGCTGATAATAAAATATGATTAAAAATATAAATAAATACAATGACAATTTAGAAATATCTGCATACATTGGAGTTCATAATTTAAGTTTTCAAAAATCTGAATACTAATAGAAATGATCATAGTTCATAATTTAAGATTACAGAAATATAAATACATTAAAATCACAGTTTCTCAATCATCCTCTGAAAATTTATCTTCTTCGTTTGCCTCCTCCTCCTCCTCATCCTCTTCCTCTTCGTCCTCTTCGTCACTAGCATCTCCTTCGTCTTCCCCTTCGGATACTTGTACCTCTTCTACACAAGTACATATTGAATGGAGAACTTCTGCTGAGTCGACATCAACTGTATTTGGTACAGGAGGCAGCTCGTCCTCTTGATAAGCCACTTCGTCGACGTCGTAGGTATTTCTGGCTTTAGTCTTGCATACTGCCCACCAGTCGTACCTCGTTTTTCCCCGTCTAGAATATGTTGTAAAATATACGAGTTGAGCTTGACTTGCTAGGATAAATGGTTTGTATCCTTAGTATCGACGACGGTAGTTAATATCCACAAGACCATGCTTGTCAATTTTCCATCCTTGATCTTGTATGGGATCGAACCAATCAACTTTGAACAACACGATCTTGGCAGGCTCTATGCCATAGTTGTACGTCCGGACGATCGACCTAAACACGGGAAGATACAAAATTAAGTTCAATGTTAAGTTATTTCTTGTGCAAATACAAATGGAGGAAGATTCTAACTAGCTTCTTACGTACATATGCAGTCAACCAAGACGGGAAATGAAGTCTCATTTCTTCTTCTACTTCTTCATCTGCAATGTATGGTCTACTTGACCTCACCTCATTATTAAATTTGCTGAAAACCAATAAATATCGAGATATACTCGTTAAATTATAATAACGTAATAAACAAATAGATGACTTGAACGTTGAAGATTTTTACTTACCACTCTAGCTTTTCCACTTCATTCTCCTCGCAGTTGAGTAATATATATAACTGGGCAGCCTTTAGTTCCTCATCATTCAAATATCTCTTTTTCAGTTTTCTAGAAGGCTTTTCAAGAGCATTGAAGACTTTCAATAATGCATCATTATATTCTATATCTCCATCGTCGTTCCTCGGAGCTCTTGTTCTATTTGTAGCAATATGAGGCTTGAAATACATTGAACAAAAGTTTGTAATCTCCTCAAGGACATAAGCTTCACAAATAGAACCCTCGACCCGTGCCTTATTTTTCACCTTCCTCTTCAAGTGGTTTAGATGGCGCTCGAACGGGTACATCCACCGATAACCGACGGGCCCACCAACACGTGCCTCATATGAAAGATGAATTGGCAAATGCTCCATAGAGTCGAAGAATCCAGGAGGGAACACCCTCTCAAGCTTACACAATGTTACTGCAATATCCTTCTCCTGCTTTTCAAGCCGATCGACGAGGAACTTAGCAGAACAAAGATCTCTGAAGAATATGCTAAGCTCTGTCAGTTGATCCCAAACGACCTGAGGTAAGAATTCCTGAAATGTAATCGGGATTAACCTCTCCATAAAAACGTGACATTCGTGGCTCTTCATACCCTGTAGTTTGTTCTCCTTCAGGTCAACACATCTTCTCAAATTCGATACGTACCCGTCTGGAAATTTTAGGTCCTGGATCCACCTACAAAGTTTACCTTTGTCCTCATTGTCCAGTGAGAAAATGGCCCTGGGCTGATTATACTTCCCACTGCCTTCCTTTATCAAATGCAACTCTGGACGTCTGCATATTTCTTCTAAGTCCAACCTGGCCTTGGAATTGTCTTTCGTCTTCCCCTTTACATCCATCACAGTATTTATTTTATTGTCAAATACATTCTTCTCGATATGCATGACATCCAGGTTATGTCTGAGCAGATGGTCACTCCAATATGGTAGGTCCCAGAATATACTCTCTTCGTCCAGTTGTGAGCGCGGCCAAATCCATCATACTTGTACCCCGCTGTAGGCTTTTCAATAGTACTTGAAAATTCTTTAACTTCCTCCCATATCGTGTCCCCGGACCACCGCGGCGGTGGACTGGACTTCTCTACTACGCCAGCATGAAAAGCATTCCTGTTCCTCCGGTACAGATGATCCTTTGGCAGGAACTGTCGATGACAATCGAAGAAGCACGTTTTTTTCTCCGTGTTTCAAACGGAAAGCCTTAGTGCGATCCATGCAATACGGATATGCGAGACGACCATGGGTGCTCCAACCCGATAACATTTCATAGGCCAGGAAATTATTGATGGTCTACATTAGTGCGGCCCTCATCTGAAAGTTCTGCTTTCTGGAAACATCATATGTGGTTGCACCTACTTCCCACAACTGATTCAGCTCATCTACCAAGGGCTGTAAGTACACATCGATGTTCCTCTTCGGGTTCTTCGGACCTGGAATAATAACAGTTAGGAACATGTAAGGAGTCTTCATACACATCCAAGGCGGCAAGTTGTACGGAGTAACAATCACAGGCCAACAAGAATATTGTGAGCCCGAAAGTCCAAATGGGGTAAAACCGTCGGAGGAAAGCCCCAATCTGATATTATGCGGCTCCGAAGCAAAATCGGGATACACTCGATCAAAGTGCTTCCATGCTTCTCCGTCGGATGGATGATCCAGTACTCCATCTATTCGTTCCCGCTTGTGCCAACTCATATTATCAGCTGTCTTCTTTGCCACAAACAACCTCTGCAACCGCGGCGTCAAAGGCAAATAGTGCATCGAATCTGTTGGCTTGCGTACGCCAGAAGTCCTTGTTGTACTAGTTGCCTTAAAGCAATCGACACCACAAAATCTGCAGGCGTCTTCATCCTTGTCGTCCTTATAGTACAACATGCATCCGTTGTGACATGCATCAATTTTTTTATACCCATCTAGAGCGATCTTACCATTCTCTTGGATCGGTAGAAGACTTTAGGTAACTTGCCACCCTCCGGCAATATATCTTTAATTAACTCCAGGATTCGGTTGTAGCATTCTTGAGACATGTTAAAATCTGATTTTATGCTCAACAATATTGTAATCACCTCCAACGGTGAATGGTCATCACAACCAGGATATAAAGGAGTCCTTACATTCTCCAGCAACTCCATGAACTTTGCAACATCGGCATTCGGTGCCTCCTCAGTTGCATATTGATTGTTCGGATCGAAACTAGGTCCCGCAGCATTGAAAACCATGTTCGTCCACCCTTGGTCGTAATCAGCATGCTCGTGGACATCTACATAAGGCTCCGGCTCGGAGGCTAAAGGCACAAGTTCTCCGTGTGCGGTCTACTGATAATAATTTGGCATAAAATCCCTCGAATACAATGATATGTCACATCCACTTCCGAATGATATTTCAAGTTGCGACATCTCACACATGGACACTTAATTTTTGTACGGTCCATGTACTGAGGGAACGCCTTGGCAAACTGCAGGAACTGTTGTACACCCTGTATAAATTTATCCCGCACACCGCACGTGTCATCAGGATGGCGATTGTACATCCACAAACGGTTCTACAGATAGTAATTCATATCCATTTTAAGATAATTCTGCAAAGATTGACACATATAGTAATTCATCAGGATGACGATTATACATCCACAAACGGTTTCGCAGATAGTAATTCATATCCATTTTAAGATAATTACTGCAGAAAGTGAAGAATGGCTCAGAAAACAACCCAAAATTTTATGTTTTTCAACGATATATTTCACATACTTAATTGCCAAGTATGGGGACGAATGGCTCAGAACGCAACCCAAAATTCAGTCTAGCATACATTAGTGTGAATCATCTATGTTCTGTATATATGGTGTAGTATATATTCTTATCGAATCTAGTATCTGAAGGATGTAACAGAATCAATAAGATGAACCCACAAAATGTAATACTAAGACATTATCTACTACTAAAAGATGTAGTGTTAGGTTGTCGTATTATCATTGTCGAGTGATGGGGGTCGGAGGACAGTCAACTTTATCTACGGATACATTGTTTCTGCCTCGCTAGTCGAATGGCTGTAGGGACTATGTCTTGATTACGATGTCGTACCGTAGATTAATGCAAATTCCTTATAGCAAATGTCGTATATAGATTTTTGCCTCGCCAGTCGAATGGCTGCAGGAACAGTGTCTGGCTGGTACATGTAATTCAAAATTAGAGTAATGGGACAGTTACTTCCAAACCCAGCTTATAATAATATAGAGAATCCACGAATATAGAGAATCCACGAATGAACAACAAATGAACAACAATCCAAATATATAGAAAGCCAATACTCAACAAACCGATATTATCATTTAAGCCTAAATCAGACCCCAATGTAATTCAAAGCCCAGACACACTCCTCCTCCTCACACAGCTCAAAATTAGACCCCCAATGTCCTGATCACATCAGTTTTGATTAATGCAAATTCTTTATAGAACCTGAACTAAAAATCAAGGCCAATGGCTAACCATATCAGTTTTGATTATGAGAAGCAGCTGCTGCTGTACCAAATCATGGATCCATATTTTTCCAAACTAATATTTTTCGATACCAAACTCATATTTCCCGATACCAAGCTCAAACTCCAAAATGAAAAACTTATTAAGCTCGAGCTCGATTAATTCTAATCAAGCCAAGCTCAAGCTTACAGTATTGGTGTCCAGGGGGTTATGTGTTAACAGTATACATAGTATACGGTTAAAGAGGGGCAGTATACATAGTACCGTTGATTAATACAAACCATCAGACGTCTGATGTTGTGGGATCGTGGGTGGGACGTCGCACGTCCTTACGGCATTTTATCATTGTCATTGCACCTATATCAACACTGGCACCCTCTCGGTACCACCATTTCCATGCTTAATTATTTTATTTAGTAATTATATCATCGTATTTGTATTTGACCCAGTTTTGATAAGAGCTTGTACCGATTCTGATATATGCTTCTCAACTATACTTGGTAGTGAGACATCACGATTGTTGTCAGCCTATAGGCATATCCGAACCCTTCCATGACACGCCCATATCGTACCATATTGATAATGTGTTGATATTCCATGTATTGTAATGTTTGGAGGACATCAAATTGGTACGATTTTTGCTATAATGTTGTTTTTGCTACAAGCAATTATGCTACCAACGACAGCGATTTGGAAAATAGAAAAAATATGTGCCAATTTCGTATGAAGAGGAGGAATTTATGCGATTGTTTGGGCAGAGCTATGCCGCCCAAGAAAAAAAAAGGAGGAGTCGGGTTGCAATTAGTATCCATCCTTCGTGACATAGCTAAAATTTTATAGAATATCGATCACTATGGACAAGTTGGACTTGAAACATGTATTTAAAGGATTCAAGTTTTTGGGTTCAACAAGTCGATAATAATTATTAGTCAATTTATTCATCATTTTAAAATCCTGAAAATGCCCAAAAAACTCCCAGTATCAGTAAATAGGGCTCGAACCCTAAATTGGAATTCGAATCCAAGCAAAACATCAAATTGACAGTTGATATGCCCAAAAAACTCCCAGTATCAGCATATAGGTGTCACACTATGAGTCTCGTATCCACACAGTGGGACATGACCTGTCAGACCCAACAAAATAGGTGTCATACTGCTGCTCGTGCGGCGAGTCCACGCTCTCGTGGACACGAACTAGAAGTGAGAGAGAGAGCTAGAAGATGAGGAGAAACTGGAAAGCGTCGGAGCCGGGGCGGCGGGGACAGGGGAGTGTGTGTGTGAGAGAGAGAGAGAGAAAGAGAGATGGGGAGCTACCTGAGGAGGAGGAGGCCGGAGAAGGAAGATCACCGGAGGAGCGCCGCGGAGGAGGAGGCCGGAGGAAGGAAATCACCGGAGGAGCGCCGCGGAGGAGGAGCGCGCGAAAAATTGGGAGGGGGGGAATTTGTGAATGATCGAAAAAGAAACCCTCGCAGCCTATATGAAACATTTAGCGACGTCCGAAAAGGTTTCGGACGTTGCTAAACGTCGCTGACATTTAATAACCGGCGACGTCGCTTAAGTTGCGTCGCTACATCAGCGACGTGTACTGACGAACTTGCGACGCAGGTTCCCATTTAATAAACGGTAGTCGCTAGTCTTCGCTATTAGTCGCTGTTGGCGACTAACAGCGACGTATTAGTAAAACGTCGCTAAACCCCCCAAAATTAGCGAAGTTCTATCTTGGAGTCGCTAAATTCGTCGCTGATATGACTTATTTTGGTAGTGACGCCACCGTAGCCTACCCTTCCTGCTGACATTCTTAGCAAATAAGATGCGCCCGCCAGTGCAGCGCATCTGCCAAGGAAACACAATATTGACTGCATTTCCCAACTGTCTTTTTCCCAGTCGAAGAAGATACGCCGACGAAACAAAGGCACATCCAGCTTCCCGCGCATGAACTATGGCGTGTAGGAGAGGGCCTCTGTCTTTGACAGAATCACTCACTGTCGTGGCAAGGATGAGTTAGATTCTGAGTACTATGCACCTTTGCGGGCTGGTACGAAGAAATCTAAGGCAGCACGGGCCATGCGCCCCAAATGTGCTACGCCCACAGTAAACCGAAGATGTGCGCTCAAAATCATGTGCGCTGCCAATGGTAAACTGTACAGAGTCGACTTGGGTACGTTTGCACCAAATACGTTCCGACTCTTAAAGTCCCTGTCTCGCTTGGGCACATCTTCTGCGTTTGGTACCAAGTCGTGCGGGGCAAAACTTGTGACTTTGAACCCATGCGCCCACGTGGGTTGTGCGCATGAAGTAGGTTCAAGTCGTAATACATGTTGCTCCCCCACCAATGATCTGTGCGTATCTCATGCGCTGGAACTGGATTAGGGGGTGAAGCATTCACATGACCACCCCGGCACTTGGCCTTGCCATACGCCTGAAGATGGTGTGAAAGTAAATCTCTTTTCTCATGATTTGCGTAATGTGATCACTCACAAACACAGATAAGGAGAGCTGACCATTAAGCACGATGCGTCCCACGCGGGGCACACTTGTGCCATGGTCACCATCAACTGCTGGTGTTGCAAATCAACGACTCCATCATCTAGGCAGTCTGTGTTACAACGACTGCAATCTGTTGCACCCATCCGACGTCGTCTCGAAAAGAAGGTGCCAATTGAAGATGAGTCAGAGCCCAAGGTCGCTTCTTGCCATATTGTCTCCAACTCCTACTCATCAGAGAGAAAGGCAACTACCAACTCCTCGACCTCAGTAACGTTGTCCAAGAGTCAGTCGAGAAAGAGTAAAACGATGGTCCCGTCCTCAGGGGTGTTTGAGAGTACCCGGTCAAGGAAGAAAGTTCCAGCGAAAGCATCAGCTGGGAGTGATCAAACTCCTGCTATCCATGACAACCATCTCAAAGATGAGGATGTCCACTAAAGAACCAACCCCGACGTAGTTAGGGGTAGCCAGGGCGAGGGCTCAGAAGAAGAGGCTCTTCCATTGGAAAGTGAGGTTGAAAGCGAAGCCTCGACCGATCCATCCACCTCCACCCATGTCATGCCAGTCTACATGGCAGAGGGTGGTGATGAAGGAGAGCCAGACACTCCGGCTCTGGACATCGTACAGCACATGGACACCCTAGAGGGGTCTTCAAAACCCTCTCTGCCTCCATACAAACCTTGACCCGGACAGTATTTGAGATTCAGACCACTCTGGCATCTCCACCATTAGCAAGGGCACCTGTCTTCACCAGTCCCGACTCAAGGGCCAATGGAGAATCGAGTATACCCCCTCAATGGGCATCTTTGGGTGTAGATCATCACGTCGCACCTCAGACGTCAGCTCCTTTAAATACCCAGCTTCATGCCGTACCACCTTCGCCTGCTCCCAGCTCTACAAAGGATTTGGTCGAGATGATCAAAGATCTGTGCGATCGCTTCGAGGCACAAAATAGGCAGAAAGAACATCGGAAGATGGGAATCCCGCAACTTTACCCCCTTGAGTGGAATAAAGTGCTTTACCCTCCTAAGTATAAACCACAAACATTGACGCCATATGATGGAAAGGATTCTCCTCGTCGGTATCTGACCTACTTCCAGTCTCAAACGGGACATCTCCCGAAGGAAGACGCCCTACTCACCAGCCTGTTCGTTGGGGCATTAAAGGGAGTCACTTACGACTAGTACTGCAGTCTTCCCGAAAACTCCATATCATCCTTTGATGACTTGACACGCCTCTTCCTCGATCAATTCTACGATAGAGGGAGAGACATAACCATGACATCCCTCATAGAAGTGCGTTAGACCGAGAAGGAGACTGTTCAAGCCTATATCGAGCGTTTTCGACAAGCATACCTAAGGTTGCCTCTGGGTATGCTAGAACATGCACTCATCGATTCCTCTAGCATGAACGTGATCCCTGCAATCAAGCTCTGGCTCAACTCCGCTCAACCTCTCGATTGGAGTTCGTTGATCATCGAGGTCGAAGCTGCTGAGAAGAAGGCACGTATTGCTCGCCTTCTGAGGGTTAACTTCCCCGCCTTCGACGACAAAGGGAAACGACCTGCTACCAGCAATAGTGGATACGAGGCGAAAGGGAAGCATGAATTGATTGTCAACGCTTCAAAGAGCACACAGGGGCCTGCTCAGAAGCCTCCACCTGCACCGAGGCCGAAGGAGGTCTCCTCCTTCAATGATGAGGACACCATACAACTCTTCGAGATGCTGAAATAGAGCGATAAGATCAAGTTGCCTGATCCTAAGCATCCCGACGAGGTAGGTAGAGTAGCGACCCGAGGTACTGTCACTACCATCGGTTTGTTGGACATCCAACTCAAGAATACTACATCCTCAAGAACTACATATAAAAAATGATCAATGCGAACGTCATCTCAGTCGATTACGAGGAGAAGACAGTCTCGGCCAACATGGTATCGCTCCAGTTTGGTACCTTACCGCTTACTGCAACTCAAGATGGTATTGTTACCATCCCGAAGGCGACATGGAAGGTGGTCAACCTTCTGCCGACTCGCGATAATGCGAGTGGAATGATTCTACTCACCACATCTCGGGGGAAGATCATGTGGGTTCACCCAGATCTCGCTCCGGAACTGACTCAACCGGGGGTACATTCTACCTCCAAAGCTAAAGACAAGAAGACCAAGTCTTGTCGAATGGTGACCTCCTCCCTCGAGGAGGCACTTCCTGTACAAACACGTTCATAGCAGAACGCTCAGCCTGAGGAAGCCCCTGTCGAAGTGGCACCTATCGTCACCACCTCGGCTGCTCAAGGTGAAGGTCCTTCTCAACTTCCAGCAGCTGACAAACAGAAGCATAAGGAGGCCCGCTTCGACAAGCCTCTACGAAGAGACAACGCTTTGGGGTTAACCAAACCCCATAACTTCGACATACTAGCACAACTTGCCAATACTCCAGCTCGGCTGTCCTTGTTCGAGCTCCTCCGTCTGTCTAAAGATACTCGGGAGGCTCTCTGCGAAGTCCTGAAGGATGCTGAGTCTTTCATCAGTCAGGTCAAGTAGCATGAGGACGATCCAGCAGCATGTCCATACTGCCATAATATAGGGGAGATCATCTCCAACATCATATTCACTCAACAAGACATGCTGCTCAAGAACAACAGGCACAACAGACCACTGTATTATACAGGGTACGTCGGTGCCATCAAGGTGGATCGAATGCCGATCGACCCAAGGTCTTCTCTCAGCATTATCCTTCGAGCTCTGCTCCAGACGTTGGGGATCCCGAGGCATCGCCTGACAGTGTCCCATACTACAATCAGTAGCTTCAATGCTAGCAAGAGTGTGCCGCTGGGGAAGATCCGGCTGAAAGATCATATCGGTGATCTCCAGACCGAAGTGACCTGTTATGTTGTGGATGCGAACGTCAACTACAAAATCTTGTTAGGGCGGCTGTGGCTACACGAATACATGGTGGTACCATCCACTCTCCATCAATGTATGAAGTACGTATCCACCAATGGCATAGTCCGAACAGAGTTCGCTGATGTCGATCCTTTCAGAGGGATTAAGGCCTTCTTCACCGGCTCTGATCCATACAAGTCGATTCATCTCAAAGATGAAGCCAACGATGCCGATGATGAAGCCGAAGCTGACTTGGAGGCATAAATAATAATCGACGCTCCCTTGAAAGTGCGACTCAAGGGGAAGCCGTCTCAAACACCGTCTCCTATAGTGGTCAAAATTCGCGGGAGGGCACCAACTTCTCTAGGCGGAGCATCCATGAAGCCCCCTTGAAGATACGACTCAAGGGAAAGCCTCCCCAAGTGTCGGCTCCTCTCGTAGCAAAACTACGTGGGAAGGCACCAGTCGCCGGAACACCAACTGAGGTACCTCTCAAGGTGCGGCTTAAAGGCAGACCTCCTCAGTCTTCAGCCCCTCTTAAGCTTCAAGAGAAGGCCCACGTATCTTTATCGACACCAGAGCCGACAAAGGCCAAGCTCCCAATAGGTTCTTCCAAACCACCTCAGGCTGCTTCAGTACTCACTGATGAAGAACTGGGAGAGTACATATCTGCCAATGTGGACGCATCGTCCCTTGATGATGTAGTCCCTTGGGACAAGATTCCGTATTTTATCAATAAAAGGGTGTCTTTCAATTATTCTAATCTTCCACATTGGAATGCCATGTATACTCTAGATAATGCTCTACAGTCGTTGCAAACACAAATAACGATTGTTAATCATGTAAATTGAGTCATCATGTACCAAGGAGTCTGTTATATAGTCCCGCCTCGGAACCAGGACGAGAAACATATCATCTTCGGCAAAGTCGAGCGTCACCAAGACCTTCCATCGACGGAGCTAGAACCCAACACCGGCAGAATGCAAATTTATCGGTACAATAATCGAGCAAAGTATCTCATCCAAAAGATGGGCTACAACCTTGTGACGCCCCAGAACCAGAATACTGGAGAGCGGGGGCGTACATAGCCAGCTACGTATATTGAAATGGAATCCATCTCGCTATACGGTCACGGCTGTCTAGATATGAGGGTTTACTACAAGCCAACGGTCTCTTAAGGTCAAGCCTATTGTCTCAATCTCAAGCAAGTAATATAGTTATAAGATGTTAGACCTCCAAATATATAATAAAAGGCGTCCCAAATATTACATATTGGATGATCATGAAGCTAGTCGTACAAAATGTCAAGACTAGCAAGAGTTCAGTCATACATGATCAACCCTAGGATTTGTTAATCATGTTACAGCCCGTAGGCAGACAGTAAGTAAATATGCATTGAGCTAACAGGTGCTCGTCGGCTAAACGTCTCAAAAGAATAATTTTACAATGTAGTGAGCGAAACAAAATAGAAAACCCATTCGTAGCCCGGGTTCCTTCTAGTCGCCACCATCGGGCTGGAGGTTCGGTAGATCTTCGGGAGCTGCTCCAAAATCTGGCCACACAAAACCAGCTGGGTCAAACCCCAGAAAGAGCAAGTGCCACAAAGGAGGCCACGAAATAAAAACAAAAGCCAGCATATCAGATCATAAGGAATAAAGAAAGGTACAAGTAATAAAGAGAACAACAGGACAATAAACGACTAGGGACGTAGAACCATTCTGGGAGCCAGGTTACAACCCTTAAACCAAACAAGGACTGGGGTCGTAACCCTTCGCCTGAATAGCACTTTGTCTCTACCCATTTATTGTTAAGATAAGTAAAACAATCATGTTCAGGGGTACCAGGTACAGGGACTAGACGAGACTTAGACAGGGCTGGACACCATCCATTCACAAATGGCCAAGCAATTACTACGGCTTACTACTTAACTAACTAGGGTTATCACAAGCCTAATTACGAACAAGATGCAAATGAGAAATTCCCAGTCCAAAGTCCTGCAGACTATCTAGTTATCCTTCCGCGGGTTGAGAATATGGTTGGGTACATCGCCCAGGAGATGATATACCCTTAGGTGACTTAGAGGGTGCAACACATGACAGTGTACTGGAAATGTGCCTTACTCGTCGGCAGGCTACAAGTCTATTTAAAATGCCCAGATAACGAGATCGCCTGTGACTGGAAATTCTCTATGAACTATAGTTTGATCTAGTCATTAGCCTAATCCATATTTAGTGTGAATCCCTGACCGTGGTAACCAGGAAGTCACGTCCTAGACATGATGCGAGACAAGACAAGTGGATTGCACAAAGCAGCAAGAATGAACGCCCACGGAGTCAGAGTTGGTTATATGAGTCAAGTTAGCCATCGCAACAGCGTCAAGTCAAGTTACAAGTTACAGGTTTACAAGTTACAAGTCAGGAGTGCGCCGCCATGGGCCACTGTCAAGTTATCCAGTATCAAGATTAATCATGAATTACAGGTTAAAGTTAAGGGCGCACCCCATCGGGTCACTATCAAGAAGATCAGAAAGTACTAGAATCATACTTCACAGAAATCACAAAAAAATCGTACTAGTTATAAGCAAAACACCAAAAAAAACCGTGCCAGGTCGTGTTGGGTCGAGACAGTCGTGTTGTTGGAACAAGATCTCAAGACTCCAACCCACAAAAAAGAAGCTAAGTCCAAGGAATAAAACCAAACCATCATGAGTTGAACTGTGCAGGAAATGAACTGCGCATGAGTTGAACTGCGCAGGAAATAAACTGCGCATGAGTTGAACTGCGCAGGAAAAGAACTATGCACAGTTGAACTGCACACAGATGAACTGCGTATGAAATGAACTGCGCACAGTTGAACTGCGCACAGTTGAACTGCGCACAGATGAACTGCGTACAGTTGAACTGCGCACAGATGAACTGCGCACAGTTGAACTGCGCATGGCCTTGCGCTAAAGAGCGTTGGCCGAGGGTCATCTTCTCCATCGGGCCGAGAGATAGCTCAAGAACACCAAAAAATTCAAATCTTCATAACTTGGCCAAATCAAAACGAAATTTGGATTTTCAAAGTTCTAACTTATGTAAAATTGAATTCTCTTCCACATGAAAGCCTCAAAATAAGGGAAAAAAAATCTAAGTTTAATAGATCAAAACCAAGAAAATCCAAAAATAGTAAAAACTTAGATCTAGAAAAATGGAAGCTCCAAATCATAAAATACCAAGTTCTAATATTGTTCACCATGGCCTAATCTAGCTAATGGACAAATAAAATGGGGTACTTATTTGGTGGCAAGGTGCACTTGCCTATGGTGTTGGTGTTGTGTGGAGGAAGGAAGAAGAAGATAAAGAATTAATGGAAGTTATGAGGAGAGAGAAAGTTAGGTGGGGTTTTAATGAGGGAGGGTATGTTATGTTGAGGGTGGAGATTAACTAGGGTGTTCCAATGCATACTAAACCAAACCAAACCAATTCCTTCTCCACAAAATAAAACCAAGCCAGGTCCAAAACCCGTTTTACGAGAAAACCAAAATCCGCAAGTTAAGCCAAAACACAATTACAGGCCATAATCTGAAAAAATAAAATACAGGTCCAAAATACATATATGCCTAATTAAAATACGTATTCCGAAATACGGATGTTATAAACCTGAAAAGAGGCTAGGGTCTAAACTATGGCAAGGGCCGATGTCTTCCCTTACGACTCCCTGTTCCGAAAGGGAAGCCACAAGACTATTATCCCCGTACTCGTCGGAGGGTGGGCTATATCACGCCCCCAAAAAACCCCAAAAAGTTCAGAAATAGAAGACGTCGCACACTCTTACTCGTCTGAGGCTTCAACTTTGGACTCCGACACCAGCGTCAGCCTAATCTTCAGGAAGGTGCTGTCAGCAAACATGACATCTACACATACTTCAGAAGATGAAGACGACAATCAAACAATAGAGTTCTTCAAAGTAGAACCCTAGGCTCAATTCCTAGGTACACAATGGGAATCTCGCTTTGAATTACGAGAACCCCCTACCGAAGATGAAGTTGAACAGATCGACCTCGGGGATGGATCTTCATCCAAACCTGTTTTCATCAGCAAGAGCTTGGCAGAAAAGGACCGAGAATCTTTGCTCCAACTGGTCAAAGAATATATCGACGTCTTCGCCTAGAGTTACAAAGACATTCCGGGGCTCGACCCACAAGTCACAATGCACAAGCTTAATATCTTACTTGACGCTAAGCCCGTTAAGCACCAACAACGATGCTTCCGTCCCAACATTATGGACGCTATTGACAAAAAAGTAGATAAACTGTTGGGCAGCGGGTTTATTCGTGAAGAGCAACATCCGGAGTGGGTAGCCAACATCATCCCCGTCACCAAGAAGAACGGGAAGATCCGGGTCTGCATTGACTTTCGGGACCTCAACTCGACTTATTCGAAGGACGAGTTTCCACTCCCGATCACCGACGAAATGATCGACAATACATGTGGCTTCGAGCGCATATCCTTCATGGACGGGCACTCGGGCTACAACCAAATCAAGATGTTCCCAGACGACGAAAAGTACACATCATTCGGGACTTTGAAGGGGGTTTACTACTACACAGTAATGCCCTTTGGCCTGAATAATGTAGGTGCCACAGACCAAAGAGCTATGAGCACCATCTTTCGCCAGCACCTCCGCAAAATAGTCGAATGCTAAGTTGACGATGTAGCCATTAAGATCCATCTTCAAGTCGATTACCTACAAGATCTGAAGACAGTCTTCGATCTCATGCGGGCACATCAGCTCAAGATAAACCCTACCAAATCCTTCCTTGGGGTTTCCAGTAAAAAGTTTTTGGGCTTCATTATCACTACAAAAGGCATCCATGTCGACACCGAGAAGACTAAAGCCATCCTTGACATAGACCCTCCGAAGAACCTTAAAGAACTTCGAGGCCTGCAGGGATATCTCGCATACATCCGAAGGTTTATCGCAAACCTTTTCGGGAAATGCCAGCCCTTCACCAAGCTCATAAAAAAGGGAGTCTCCTATATCTGGAAGGAAGAATGTCTGAAAGCTTTCGACAATATCAAAGCTTATCTGACGAGCCCCCTAGTCTTGGTGGCACCCATCGCAGGCAAACCATTTCTACTCTATGTTCGCGCAATGGACCATTCCCTTGGCGCTTTGTTGGCCCAACACAATGATGCGGGCCACGAGCATGCCATCTACTACTTCAGCAGGACAATGATCGGGGCCGAACACCGGTACAACCCCGTCGAAAAGGAGTATCTAGCTCTAGTGTTCGCCATCCAGAAGACTCGCCATTATGTCTCGGGACAGACTATACACGTCATCTCCCGAATTAACTCGCTTAGAGTCCTTATGACAAAGCCGGGAGCTCTAAACTCCTGATTGGCTACTTAGGCGATACTATTGACACCATATTGTTGGTACAGTTTATTTTGATAACATTAACAGCATCTTCCTAGTCTAGTTTTCTCTATATTTCAGATTGATATTCTTTCAAAAGCTCTACTGCATAAAGTCTGTCCATTCAAGCCGAGTCATCAAAGCCTTATAGATATTCCTAAAAGAAGACTGAAGAAAAGACCAGCAATCTTTAAAGACGGCTCTCAACAGATTCAAGATATCGAGTCTGTACAAGGTCTAGGTCCGTTTGTAAACATCTAAGGTTGGATGACAAAACGAAAAGCTCTTCTATTCTTTTCAGTCAAAAATTAATGTCTACAAGAACGGCATACCGACGGTATACCGCTGTATACTGACGGTATACTGTTCTGTGAACCACAAAACGTTCTGTGACAAATATCGACGTACTGACGGTATACTACGGCATATCGACGGTATACCATTTTGTGAGCCACAGAATGTTCTGTGACAAACATCGGCGTACCGACGGTATACTACGGCATACCGACGGTATACCGTTTTGTTAGCCACAAAAATATTCTGTGACAAACTTCGGCATACCGACGGCATACAACAGTATAACGACGGTATACCATTTTGTTAGTCACAAAATATTCTGTGACGAACATCGGTATACCGACGGCATACCGACGGTATACCAGTTTATCAGATTTGATTTTTGAATGGACGAATACTAGCATTAATTGCTAGCATTAAATGCTCTCCAACGGATACAATTATTATGTTACTGTTCAGAACGGTATACCGACGGCATACCGGTCCATACCGACGGTATGCTGTCTGGGTTATATTCAGGAGCATTAAATGCTACCTACTCTTGGTTTTCTATATAAATGTATTCCTTCTCTCTCTTGAAGACTATCCACTTAAGCCATAAATTTCTTAACAACCAAGAGCTCCACCATTACTACTCTATCCAAGCTTTTAATTGTCATCCATTCCAAAAGTGCTCGAATATTCAAGAGTTGTACTTTTCGATCTTCAAGTGTTAGAAGATCAACAGTTCTTTTCCTTTCCTTTTGAAGTTGGTGAGCCTTCGTAAGAAAACTCGTGTGTAAGAAGTTGGCGAGTTCTTCGGATCCAAATTCGTGTGTATTATTTTACTAAAATGGTAGATTTTAGCCGAAAAGAGTTTCGGGACTGGATTGCCTCTAGAGAGGAGACCAGGATACATCGTGTGTTTAATTTTCTCACTCTCTCTCTTTTTATTTCAGTAATATAGCGTCTTGTGGTTAGAATTATTTTATTTCCCTATTCACCCCCTCTAGGGTTCTACAATTGGTATCAGAGCTTTGTTCTCTTAATTTGGATTTACATCCTTAGAGTGATCCATGGCCACTAACCTTAGTATCAACACATTCCACAATGAGGGACACTCCACAAGTAAACCTCCTCTATTTGATAGAACCAACTATAACTATTAGAAGATTAGGATGAGCATTTATCTAAAGTTCATAGATTTCGATTTATGGGATTGTGTGATAAATGGTCTCCCTACTCCTTCTGGAGTTATTGAGGATGTTGTATCTGACACCCTTAGGGACAAACTCACTGAGAATGTCAAAAAGCTTGCTAGTCGAGATGCTAAGGCTATGAATGCTCTTTACTGTGCTTTCGATAGCAGTGAATTTAACAGGATCTCTACTTACAAGACTTCTAATAAGATTTGGAAGTTGCTAGAAGTCACACACGAGGGCACATCACAAGTAAAAGAATCAAAGATTAGTAGACTTACACAAGAATATGAATCTTTTAAGATGAAACAAGATGAGTCTATTACTTGCATGTTTACTCATTTCGGTGATTTTATTAACCCTCTTTCTTCTCTTGGTAAGGAATATCCTGCTCATGAAAAAATCAAGAAAATTCTCAGAGGATTGACTAAAGGATGGAGTCCTAAAGCTACCGCCATCAGTGAAGGAAATGACCTGACAATCATGAACCTTGAGACCCTCATGGGGAAGCTTATGACTCATGAACTCGACATGAAAGATCAAAAGAAATCTTCCATACAAGAGAAGGAAAAGGAGAAGGCCAAAGAGAAGGAGAAGTCTCTGGCTCTCAAAGTTACAAAATCCTACTCAAAGGATAGCTCCGACGACAACGAGTCGGATGATGATGAAGAAATAGCTCTCACAGCTAAGCACTTCTGAAAGTTCCTCAAGTTCATGGGACAACGATAAAGATCCGACGTGCTACCAATGCAGAAGAACCGGTCACATCAAAAGAGATTGCTCTATGACAAAGAAAGACTCAAGTAAGTACGAGAAGCCTAGCAAGGGAAGCTCTTCCTCCAGAAAATACGCCAACACCAGCATCTGGTGTGAGAGCGATGCTAGTGATTCAGACAACGACAAAGATTACAAACACTGTACAAACATTTGTCTCATGGCAACCGATGAGGTACTCCATGATCTCTCTTTAAACACCCTCACCTATGATGACCTGGAAAATGCTATTCTTGAACTACACGAAGAACACAAAAGTGTTAGAAATAAATACAAGAAATCTCTAAAAGAGGTTGATGCACTCCAACTAGAAGTAGAAAGACTCTCTAACATCATTATTGATGTAAAAGGGAAATCTCCTGCTTCCGACACGGATGAGATAGAGTCTTTGCGACTTAAGTTTCAAGAATCTCTAGTTACCATTAAGAAAAAGGATGATGAGATTCAATCCCTCAGAAGGGCTTATGATTTTGCTATGCATAAAGTTCAAGCTGCAAATAGAAGAGAATATGATACTTCTACTAAGTATAATGATCTTCTTGTACAGAGTAAGAAACTAGGTGATAAGAACACTACTCACACATATGCTCCAAGACACACCTACACTCATCACCATACTAGTCACAACTCTTACATGAACAAGAACACTACACACAAGTCCTATCCTAACACAAGGAAAGGATCCTTTGTTAAGAAGAACACCTCACACCATGCCTTATATTATTATCATCATAACACTCATGATAGAACTCATTGCACAAATGCTTCACATGTGCATAACACACACATTTTCTTCTAAATCTTCTATGATGTGCAACTATTGTGGCTTGCTTGGACATACTTCTAATTATTGTCTGACAAGGAAACAAGTTGATATAAAAGTTTATAAATGGGTTCCTAAGACTAACAATCAAGGACCCAAACAATCATGGGTACCAAAATGTTCATCTTCAACTTATATTGTAGGTGAAGAATCCTTCTCATGCTAGAAGCAAGTGGATCCTCGATAGCGGTTGTTCACGACACATGACCGGTGATGCTTCACTTTTTACAACGCTATCGATGAAGAAGGAATGACATGTATCCTTTGGTAACAATCTAAAAGGCCATATCATAGGAAATGGTAATATCGTTTTCCCTCCTTATCCTTGTATTAAGAATATTTGTCTTGTTATAAATCTCAAACACAATCTTCTTAGTATTAGTCATCTTACGGATAATTTTTATGATATTAAGTTTGTTAAACTCAAATGCTTCATTACCGATAGCTCTAGTGGATCTACAGTATATGAAGGCATTAGAGAAAACAATATCTATGTTCTATATCTTGTCGAAGGTACTAACAATGACAGGTGCTTAGTTACAAAGAACGATAAAAGTTGGCTTTGGTACATGAGGCTCGGACATGCCAACATGGATACCATTTCTCGTCTTGCAACCAAGAAGCTTGTACGAGGACTTCCAAGTATCCCCTTCAAAAAGGATATGGTGTGTGAAGATTGTGAGAAAAGTAAGTTGACCAAGTCATCCTATAAATCCATCAACTCTATGAGTACCACTAGACCATTTCAACTTATTCATATGGATTTATTTGGTCCTAGTAGAGTAGCTAGTCTTGGAGGCAATCTTTATGCTTTTGTTTTGGTTGATGATTTTTCGAGATTTACTTGGGTCATTTTTTTTGCTTGTAAAAGTGATACTTTTCGTAAATTTATTGCTTTTTGCAAACATGTTCAAAATGAGAAAGACATTTCTATTAACAAGATTATAAGTGATCATGGAGGAGAATTTGATAATGTCGATTTTAAAATATTTTTTGAAAAGAATGGTTTTGGTCATAATTTTGCTTGCCCTCGAACTCCTCAACAAAATAGTGTTGTGGAGAGAAAGAATAGAACCCTTGGCGATATAGCCTGGGTTATGTTAAACCAATATAAGCTCCTCCAATACTTTTGGGCGGAAGCCGTAAACACGGCTTGTCATGTTATAAATAGGGTCTTGATTAGAACTATTTCTAAAAAGACCCCTTATGAGCTTTGGTTTGACAAAATTCCCTCTATTGAGTATTTTAAAGTTTTTGGATGCAAATATTTTATTTTGAATACCAAGGACAACCTAGGCAAGTTTGAAGAAAAAGCTTATGAAGGTATTTTCTTTGGCTACTCAATACATATTAAAGGTTTTTGTGTCTTTAATAAAAGAAGTCTTGTTGTCGAAGAGTCAATTAATTTCTCTTTTGATGAACTTAACTCTTCTACATCCTCCTTATCCGATGATATTGATGACATCTCTTTTGGTTTGGAGAACTCTTCTATTGGAGATCCTCGTCCTTCTTCATCTAACAATGAAATTGTGACCCCTCCAACAAAAGATTCTCTACCTCTCGAGCCTCCTCAAGAGGATCTCCCAAAGGAATGGAGATTTGTCCCTAATCATCCTAAGGAGCGTATCATTGGTGATCCTTCATCCCATGTAAGTACTAGATCCTCCACTCGTGATCTTTGTGCAAACGTGGCTTTTATTTCTCAAATAGAGCCTAAAAATATTAATGATGCTTTTCATGATGAATTTTGGATGATAGTGATGCAAGGAGAGCTAAATCAATTTGAGCGAAATAAGGTTTGAGAACTTATCCCTAAACCTAACAACCACCCCATTATTGGAACTAAATGGGTGTTTCGTAATAAACTTAATGAAGATGGGTCAGTGACTCGTAACAAAGCCCGATTGGTTGCTCAAGGCTATAACCAAGAGGAAGGCATTGACTACGATGAAACCTATGCTCCGGTTGCTCGTCTTGAATCCATTTGCATGCTATGTGCTTTTGCTTGCTTTAATGATTTTAAACTCTTTCAAATGGATGTTAAAAGTGCTTTTCTAAATGGTATTATTAAGGAGGAAGTTTATGTTAAGCAACCTCCTGGCTTTGAAGATTTTTAATTTCCTCATCACATTTTCAAATCTACACAAAGCCCTTTATGGTCTCAAACAAGCTCCTCATGCTTGGTATGAGCGCCTTAGTTCCTTTCTTATTTGACACAATTTTTCTAAGGGCAATGTCGACACCACACTTTTCATTAAATCCCTTAATGGCACACTTTTATTAGTCCAAATTTATGTCGATGACATTATCTTTGGTTCTACTAACAACGCACTTTGTGTAGAATTTGCTAAAGTAATGCAAGATGAATTTGAAATGAGATGATAGGCGAACTATCATTTTTTTTGGGCTTACAAATCAAACAAGGACCCAAAGGAACCTTCATCAATCAAGCAAAATATACAAAGGATCTCCTCAAACACTTCGAACTTGACTCATCCAAATCAATGAGGACTCATATGGCAACAACGACAAAGCTTGACAATGATGAAGATGGTACTTCGGTCGACATTTGTAAGTATCGAGGTATGATCGGTAGCTTACTCTATCTAACTGCTAGCCGACCTGATATCATGTTTAGTGTATGTCTTTGTGCACGATACCAAGCAAATCCAAAGGAATCGCACTTATGTGCTGTAAAACGTATTTTTCGGTATCTCAAAGGCACCATTAATATGGGACTTTGGTATTCGAAATCTTCATCCTTTGAGCTTCACGGCTTCTCGGATGCAGATTTTGCTGGATGCAAAATTGACCGAAAAAGCACTAGCGGCACGTGTCAATTCCTTGGAAAATCCTTGGTATCGTGGTTTAGTAAGAAACAAAATTCTGTTGCTCTTTCAACCACTGAGGCCGAGTATATAGAGGTCGGATGCTGTTGTGCACAAATTCTTTGGATGTCACAAACACTTGTAGACTATGACATTTCTTCTACTTGTACCTCTATTAAATGTGATAATACTAGCTCGATAAATCTCACGAAAAACCCAATTTGTCACTCCAGCACGAAGCACATTGAGATTAGACACCATTTTCTTTGTGACCATCAACAAAAGGGGGATATCCGCCTTGATTTTATTTACACTACTTATCAGTTAGCCGATATTTTCATCAAACCACTCCCGGAGGATCGTTTTATTTTTCTTTGCCAAGAATTAGGCATCATTCATTTGGACACTTAGCTCTTCTCCAATGGCACACAGATGGTACATGGCGGCATACCAACGGCATACCGATTTACGTTCAGAACTATGTTCTGTGTCCAAAATTGGTATACCGCCGGCATACGTCGATATACCGACGGTATGCCGTTTGAGGCGGACACTGGCTGTCATATAAGAATCGGGCCCTATACTTTCTTCCACTCTCTTTTCCCACTTCCCTCATTAACTACCCATCAAATCACTTTCTATCTCTCATTAACTACCCATCTAATCTCATTCTCTCCCTCATAACTTTCCATCCCATCCCACCACTTCTACTTCTTTAATTAACTACATTCATCATCACACTTTTCAAAACTCCCCCCTATTTACTCCCTCCATCAATCCTCATCAATTTTCAAAAACCCTTTCCACTTCCCACTCTTCCTTTATAACCTCAACTTTCTTCTTCTTTCTCCTCTTCATTCTTTATTTCTTCTCCTTCACACCTCTCCATCCACCCATGGCAACCCACAAACGTCCTCGCTCCTCCTCTACCACTGTAAATCCGTTCACTCCCGTGCCTCTTCCTCATGGCTATGATCCGAAAATCTTCACCTCTTCCATGACTACCGACGCTTGGTTCCAGCATTTTGCCAACCACAACGTCTACAAGGGCAAAGCCATCAACTGGAATCTGTTCTCCGGCCATCTCTTCCTCTTTGAGACGGCCGGCCTCTCATCCCTTGTGTGGTGTCAAGTGCCCGTCTACCCCGCAGCGGTGCGCCTGTTCTACTGTAATCTCATTCCAGATCTCCAAAATAATGCCATTAAAACCATGGTGAATGACCGCCATTTTCGTCTGACGGCTCAGGACATCGTCGAGATTCTCGAAGTTCCTAATAAAGGAGATGCTCTGCCTACCTTGGCCGCTCTTTATCCTTCTGTCGAAGTCTCCTTTGACGAGTTCTGTGCCATCATTTGCAAGTAACCCAACCTCCGGCCATTCCGGCCCTTTTCAAGCGATCGGAGCCGTTCTACTACGAGCTCCATCGAATCATCTACCACACCATCTACCCCAAGGGCGGCAACTACTACGATGCGATCACCAATGACGCACTCGTATGCATGTACTACCTCTACTCTAAGAAGACTTGGTCCTTTTCCAATACTCTTCTCAATGCCTTTTTTGGTGTCCTACTTGCGGGAAAGCAATCCTTTTATTATGGCGCCTTCATCACCCTTATCCTGGAGGCGAAGAACGTAGATCTCTCACTCTGCCAGTCGGACGGCGTACCCTTCTTTCTTGCTGTCTTCTGTTCTGCCCTTGGTGCATCGGCGTCTCATGCATCTTCCTCCCAAGAACCGCCAGCCGCTACTTCTGTTGCGCCTTCTTCTACCCCTCCTCCATTCGGACGTTTCATGCCGTTGACCCAACATCATTTTGATATGCGCATGGCTCAGACGAAGGAGCAGATGAGGGCCAACACTCGCAGCCTTGGGAACCTTATCCAAAGCCGCTTCCATGATCAGGCCTATTTCATCCAGCACACTCTCCAGGACCGGAATGCCTATCTGGATCTCAACCTTCAGGATTCCATGTACCAAGGCTCCTGCTTCTCTGACCCCAATGCCTACGGATTTATATACCCGGACGGCGTGGATCTTTTCGGTGCATTTCACAATGCTCAGGGTGGAGAGGACGATGATCCGGCGGATGAGTAGTGGCGGCCTCCTGTTGATGATGGTAGCATAACTTGGTGTCGGTTTAGTGTGTGTCCTTTGAGGTCCTTCGGGGACCAGTAGTTTGTTTTTCCGTTGTGTATAGTCCTACGGGACTGTTTATTATGTTTTGATGTTGTCTTGATCACTCTCATGGAGGCGAGTTTTATCTTTGTTTTTTGTAGTCTCAAGCTTGAACCCTATTTCCATTTCTAATATATGCATGCTTTTGTCTATCATATTGTTTTCACTATTTATCGCTAATTTTTTTTTACTTTTTCCCATCTTTGACTAAGTGACAAAGGGGAGGAAAACGTATTGAGGGAGAATTGTCTACCTACAGGAGAGTCACTCCCTGAATATGCTATCTCTCTATTTTGTCAATTATTAAAATAGGGGAGATTGTTGGCACAATTTATTTTGATAACATTAACAGCATCTTCGTAGTCTAGTTTTCTCTGTATTTCAGATTGATATTCTTTCAAAAGCTCTACTACATAAAGTCTGTCCATTCAAGCCGAGTCATCAAAGCCTTATGAATATTTCTAAAAGAAGACTGAAGAAAAGACCAGCGATCCTTAAAGACGGCTCTCAACAGATTCAAGATATCGAGTCTGTACAAGGTCTAGGTCTGTCTGTAAACACCTAAGGTTGGATGACAAAACGAAAAGCTCTTCTATTCTTTTCAGTCAAAAATTAATGTCTACAAGAACGGCATATCTACGGTATACCGCTGTATACCGACGGTATACCGTTCTGTGAACCACAAAATATTCTGTGACAAACATCGGCATACCGACGGTATACTACGGCATACCGACGGTATACCGTTTTGTGAGCCACAGAATGTTCTGTGACAAACATCGGCGTACCGACAGTATACTACGGCATACCTACGGTATACCGTTTTGTTAGCCACAAAAATATTCTATGACGAACTTCGGCATACCGACGGCATACAACAGTATACCGACGGTATACCATTTTGTTAGCCATAAAATGTTCTGTGATGAACATCGGTATATCGACAGCATACCGCGACATACCGACGATACACCGGTTTATCAGATTTAATTTTTGAATGGACGAATACTAGCGTTAATTGATAGCATTAAGTGCTCCCCAATGGATATAATTATTATCCTTACTGTTCAGAACGGTATACCGATGGCATGCCGGTCCATACCGATGGTATGCCGTCTGGGTTATATTCAGGAGCATTAAATGCTACATACTCTTGGTTTTCTTTATAAATGGATTCCTTCTCTCTCTTGAAGGCTATCCACTTAAGCCATAAATTTCTCAACAACCAAGAGCTCCACCATTACTACTCTACCCAAGCTTTTAATTGTCATCCATTCCAAAAGTGCTAGAGTATTCAAGAGTTGTATTTTTCGATCTTCAAGTGTTAGAAGATCAACAGTTCTCTTCCTTTCCTTTTGAAGTTGGCGAGCCTTCGTAAGAAAAATCGTGTGTAAGAAGTTGGCGAGTTCTTCGGATCCAAACTCGTGTTGAAGTTGGCAAGTTCTTCAGATCCAAACTCGTGTGTACTATTTTACTAAAATAATATATTTAAGCCGGAGAGAGTTCCGGGACTGTATTGCCTCTAGGGAGGAGACCAGGATACATCGCGTGTTTGATTTTCTCACTCTTTCTTTTTATTTTAGTAATATAGCTTCTTGTGGTTAGAATTATTTTATTTTCCTATTCACCCCCTCTAGGGTTCCACACATATGACATGGTATTCATCCCATAAGAAGCTGTCAAGGGCCAAGCACTGGCCGACTTCCTAGCCGCGCATCCAATTCTGGAATCGTCTAGACTCTATGAAGATATTCCAGATGAAGTGCGAGAATCAAACATTATCGAAGAAAATCCCGTCTGGCGGATGTTCTTCGACGGTGCTTCAAGAACAGTCCCCAAAGGCCAGATCATCGCAGGAGTAGGGGTAGTCCTGATCTCTCCCGACAAGTTGGTTATCCAGCGTGCCTATTCCCTTTCGAAGCTATGCTACAACAATGTTGCAGAGTACAATGCCCTCATCATGAGACTCTAGTTAGCAAAACAGCTGGGGGTAGAATACCGCGAGTCTTACGGCGACTCGAAGCTTGTCGTCAATCAAGTTCGAGGACAATATGAGGTCCGCCATGAAGACCTGATCTCTTATCACAAAGCAGCATTGTACATCATCTCAACCTTTGCTGAATTCTTCATAGAATATGTGCCTCAGCTACAAAACTTAGAAGCTAACGCTCTGGCCGGCCTCGCTGCCTCATTAGCAGCACCGGTCGGTATGCAACACTTCATTACAGTGGCAGGCCAAGATTTAGCATGCCCTAGAAATAATCTGTGCATGCGGACAACTTATGTGATGGATACAGACACCAACATCAACGTCAGAGACTAGAGGTTCCCATTCATTGACTTTGCCGTCTACGGAATCCTCCCAGAGGACCTAAAAAAAGCAGTCTCAGTCAGAAGGCGCTCGCTCCGTTTCTATTACTATACGGCCACTAAAATGTATACCGACGCTCCTACGATCGACTTTTCCTCCGATGTCTATAAAATGAAGAAGCAGCCGAAGCTCTTCGAGAAGCTCATGATGGAACATGCGGAGCCCATCTACCAGGTCCTAAGCTATAGGATCGACTTCGACGTATGGGCTATTACTGGCCCACCATGATTGTCGACGTTGTCGAGTATGCAAATAAATGTCTTACTTGCCAGCTACATGCCGACTTCATCCATAGACCATCAGAGCCTCTATATCCTACGGTCACCTCTTGACCATTTGAAGCTTAGGGCATAGACATAGTGGGACCTATCACCCCTTCCTCATCCTGGGGACATCAGTTTATCCTAGCAATCACCGACTACTTCTCTAAATGGACAGAAATAGTACCATTGACAGAGGTAAAAAGCTCAAAGGTGATCAGCTTCATCAAGCATCATGTCATCTACCATTTTAGGGTACCCCGGAGGATCATCCACGACAATGGTCCGTAATTTATCAGCCATGCGTTCAGTAGATTCTGCGATAAGAATCATATTCAGAATGTGGCATCAACCGCCTACAATCCAGCAGCAAATGGCTTGGTTGAAGCTTTTAATAAAACCATCGTCAAGCTACTCAAAAGGTCGTGTCCTCCAACAAGTGCGACTGGAACGAGAAGCTTCGTGAATGACTTTGGGCCACACGACGGTACGGACCCCGACAGGTAACACACCATTCTCTTTGGTCTATGGAAGCGAAGTAGTACTGCCTCTAGAGATCCAGATACCCTCACTCCGAGTGGCGATCATGAACCAGCTGACGGAAGAAGACAATCAATATTTTCGTCTGCAAGAGTTGGAAGCGTTGGATGAAAAATGCCTCTTGGCTCAACAGCGTATCGAACTTTATCAAGCCCGCATTTCACAGGCTTTCAACAAAAGAGTCAAACAGAGGACTTTCCAAAGTAGGCAACCTGGTTCTGGCAGTCAGAAGACCGATGGTGATGACTCAAAAGACACCGGGAAAGTTCGAACCCAAATGGAAAGGACCCTTCATCATAGAGACAGTATACTCAAATGGTGCTTACCGTCTCGCTCAACCTAATGGAGACTTGCTCATGATGCCTATCAACGGCAAGTTCCTAAAGAAGTACTACTCTTGACCTCCTTTAAAATGTACTTTCCTCTCCCCATCAAGGGAATTTGTGAACCTAATAACCAAGTTCACTCCCCTTCTTTGACAATCAAGTGCTTCTGGAACCCAGTAGTTCCGTTGCATCCCCAGTAGGAGAACAACCATGTCCACATCATCTCCGAGTTGCTTCTCTATACCCCACAAAGCAGAATTCTACACTACGTAGGATCATGCTCATTACTATGTTTACCATGTCTACATTACCTCTGAGTAAACATCCCATATAACAATCCCCTTGTTTTTGTACGTCAATCATAGAACACCCACGTCCACATCACCTCTGAGTTGTTCTATACATCCCTACAGAGTTCACTCCTACCACGTCCATATCACCTATGAGTAGGAAAGCTCTACTATTATCCCATATTTACCATGTCCATATTACCTCTGAGTGAATACGTTAGTTTCCTCTATGGACAACTTATTATCTGTACCTAGAAACCAAGGTGCGCAAAAGATAATAGGTCTACCAAAAGTCACAGAAAATGAACAAAAGCAAAAAGTTCTTTATTTCTTCAAAATAAGAAGTGGAAGGACTACATTTGCAAACCAAACAAAAAAGGAAAAAAAAGAAAAAGAGAGAGAGAGAGATAGATATGTCTCTAACCAAAAGTAACCAAATAAAGGATGGAGAAACTAAGGATCGGCGGACAACTCATCAATTCGACGCTTCAAGTCTTCAGCCCTGGTCTCCACAATCGCCAAAATGCAACGCTCGGCTTCATGGCGCATCGTTTGTCTAGCTTCGGGAGCAAGGTCAGTTGCGTGTTTGTCATCCAGTTCCTTCTTCTGACGGATCATGAAGGCCACATGGCGAGTGAAATTTACCGTTTCTTTTTTAAGCTAGATGTATTCAGCCTATGCCCGTTCAGAATCGGCCAGAAGCTGAGCCCGCTGCCCTTGAAGGAGACGAATCTTGGAATCAACTTCCGCTATATTGACATTCAGAGATTCCCATAGATTAGCCTTTTCCTACATCGACGAGGACAACCTCTGCTCCCTGGCCTCAGCATCGGCCAATTCTTGCTCCCAGATATCTATGGTGTCAGAGTAGGTTGACTCAATTGCAGCCAATAGCCTGCTCTGCTTCTCCTCGATTAAAGCAGAAAAATTATTTCGTCGAATGTTCTGGAGTTCGACAAGACTATGATCGAGCTCAGTGACAGAAGCTTCCAAAATCTCAGCCATATGGTCATGGCCATGGTGATATCAGATCAGCATGATATACGAGAGCGCCATGCCCTTCGCGGTCGTGAAGCTCCCGCCTTCGTCCAGTACAGCCGACACCTCCCTCCTCAATATCTTGTATATGGCCTCAACGATGAACTTTACATATTCATCTGCATCGGCGAACACTTGAGGTATCATAACAGGAGTTGTCGAAGCTACTATATGAGCCGGAAGAGCAATTGACCCTGCAGAGGCTTTCACACCTGAGGCTGACGATGTAGCCACCGCTTGGCTCACAGGAGACTCAGTCACTGTACCTTCAGGGTTCGAGGCTGGAGCCTCGGTATTCACGACCTCCGTCTCAACAACAATGTCGATGGAACCACCAGCCGCCGAAGCTGAGTCTTTGGAGGGACCCAACATTGTCCCCTAAGTAGAAGGAACGGAGGGGGTGTCTTCCACCATGGGGCTTTGCCCTTGTCTGAGCCGGCCCCAGAGGGCCCCATAACATCCGGGTCCGCCACAATAAACATTGAAGCAACAACTGCAACTTGGACAGATTCTTCAACCCTCGACGAAAGGTCAAGTCCAGCATCTGGAGGAAGAGTAGACCCTCCCACCTCTTCTTTAATCAAGGCCGGAGTGGGACTCTGCATATGAGTCACTTCCACTTTGTCGGTACCTATTTCCAGAACGGGAGTAGGACTCGGCAGTCGGGTCGTTTCCTCCAACTCAGTCTCTGTCACTGGAACATGAATAGGACTCGGCAGTGGAACTCCCCGCAGAGCCGGTCCCCTTGCACCATTCTTAGAAGAGGGCTCAGTTTCCGACTCCTCATCCTGCTCTTCTCCACCCGTCACAGAGTCCTCCTCAACATTCTCAACATCTTTTTGGGGGGCGTCATCCGGAGAAGACGAGTCCTACTCTTCCTCCTCACCCGGTGGGTCTTTCCTCATAACTTCCTTCGGGGCCCCTGCACCAGTTTTAGGGCCCCCCATGGTTGTTTTCTTTACCGCCTGCGAAGACTCTGCTTCACCTCCCCGACCAGTTGACGGAGAGGGATCAACATTCTCAGGTGCCGCTACATCAGCATCATCATCTCCATCCCGGTCCAAAGAGGTCAAAACCTCCACCGGAATGGCATCCTCCAAAGTCTCCTCCACCGGAGATGACACAATCGGAGGGATACGCTCATTAGACGAGCTCGCCACCTCCTTCGATTTACTTGGACAAGGCCTATAAGTACAAGAGAAAAAAATTGAATCGGACCAATGCTAATTCACATACCACTACGGGTGCTGGTTCTGTTGGTGCCATCGAAGCCGGTATTATGCCCCCATCCTTAGTGGCTAACATCTTCTTGGGATTCTTGGGAGCCGATGAATCTGCCTCCGTCGAAGCACGCCTCTTCAACTGAATTGCCGCGGGCCCTGAAAGCTGCCACATCAAGCGGACGATACGCCCGAGCCTTCGCCAGCATACTCTCCGACGCCTTAAGTTGCGTTTCAAGAATGAAACTGGTCTCCCGGCCATACCCAGGGGAAAACAGTATTCATCGCACAATAGAGCTTCACTGCAGAAAACAAAATATACGGTCGAAGATTATGAACCGGTAGTGTGAAACGCACGCCAGTGCACCCAGCATTGTAATATTGCCAACCTCGTGTTCCATCTAACAAACTTCTAACAAACCCTAAACAACTACTAGGGTTTCTCAACTTCAACTGGGTCAAAACCCATGCGCACAGTTAGAATCTCATCAAGACGCACAGGATCGAGGCCAGGCGCATCCGAAGAGAAGCTTCGGTACATCATCAGGACCTAAGTCCACGCGCGTCAGCAAATGGAGCTTCGGCGCATCACCAGGACCTAAGTCCATGTGCGTCTGCAAATGGAGCTTCGGCGCATCATCAGGACCTAAGTCCATGCACGTTAGCAGAGGAAGCTTCAGCGCATCATTAGGACCTATGTCCATGCGCGTTAGGAGAAGGAGCTTTGGCGCATCGTCAGGACAGAGTCCATGCGTGTCAACATTTGAAACCGAGGCGTATCATCGGGATGCGACTTGTTCCAGTCACATCCACGCACCCCAGTAGCTTTGCAACAAAATGAAAACACCAAAGCAGACATCATCCACCAATCACCTCCGACCGTACGTTGGCGTGTGTCACTGTGACGACGAGGGTGCCCTCCACGTCGACCTCCACGTGCTTCTTGTCCTTTCCCCTTCCTCGGCTAGCACCGCCACGGAGAATCTTAGGGGCCATCTCTCTAAAGAAGCTTTTGTCGAAGAAGAGGGAAAGGCTCTGGAGAAGAGGAAGCAAAGTTATGAGGAGAAGAAAAAAGTAAAAGACTCTTTCTCTCCCACCAGGTGCCTATTTATAGGATTTGCCATGTGCGTGAACCGATGAGACGTGACGTCAGCAGCAGTCGCTTCGGGTCCTGTGAAACTGACGGCTGCAAATCTTCCCAAAAGATTATTATTAATCTTTCAAACTTCGAGACGTTATCTCTTGTATCCCGAGAAAAGCATGCGCCCCCACAGCAATGCGTGAAGCAGCCATGTGCCCAGACGAGAACATGTGCCCGAAACACCTACCCATGCTTCTTGTTCAAAGAATTCCAAAAACTTGGCAGAAAGTTTTAGAAACTTTGAAGGGGGTCTTGTAGAAGCATGAAATTTCAGGCGCATCTAAATGCCAGAGGTCCTATGCGCCCTAACTCTTATGCGCCAAGTGGCAGTCTCCTCATATTTTGTGCAATGAATTTGCATTAATGACGATGAATCTGTCTCTTCGTATTCAGCCAAGTCAAAACAGCCATTAACGCCTCAAAAAACTCAACAGACAGACCAATGAGGCTGCGCCATGTGGCAGATGCGCCGTCAGCACCATGCACTCTGTACCGATGGGATATCGACCTATGCGCCTAGCGTGGCACGAGTTGATACGCCCATTACAACTCGTCACCCATCAAGCATTTAGTGCTACGTGACAGAGTTGGCAGCACATCCCCAAAGAATGACCAATCGGTAGCTTTTTGTAAGAAACGAAGAGTCGCTGACGTCAGCATCATTATTTACCTTTTTTGTCGGCTACAACTATCCTTGCCACGTGGCTGACCGATCATTCGTATGCGCCCCCCGCAGCTATGTGCCTAGAAGTCCGCATGCGCCTCAAAAGTCATGCGCCTCCGACTTACTCCTGATCCTAAAAGACTGAAGATAAGTCTTTGCATGCGCCTCCACAGCCATGCGCCCAAAACTCAGCCTGCACCTCAGAAGCCATGCACCCAGACTGGTCTATCATAGACCAAGTCGCCTTCCAGGCGCCTAATCCTAGGCGCATCCTGATAGATCATCTTCCACAAAATTAGAGATCTTTGAGTCACAGACATGCGCCACGTGTACTCTGACTCAGTTCTACTCAAGAATGGGTGCTAACAACCCAAGATCTCAGCAACAACCGAATCTCCACAACTGCCACGTGTCAGCTCCACCGTAGCCCAACAGAGCAGTTCAATGTGCCCCATAACATCAGCCACATGGCGTTCCCACGTATAGGCGCATCCTACATATGCGTGCATGAGCAGACCAGTCTGCTGCATATAAATAGAAGGATCATTCCTTCATCCACAGACAGATCATCATATCTACATACAGAGACAAGAAGAGACACGTAACGTCTACTTCTCCTCAAAACGCTCCGGCATCCAAATTAGCCCGGATCTTCAGAGAATTCAAGATCATCTTCAGATCGTCAACGAAGTCAAAGCATTACCACTTGCTCCACCGATACAGTTCCCAGTTAAAAACAAAAGTGTACTCCTAGAACTACGTCTAAGTCCTACATGGTATACTGTTCTGTTTGTAATTAAAATACCAAAATTTTATCAATCAAAAAAACTTTGTCGTATTTTCGATGACAAACAGCTACATGTCATCCCTCCATGCTATCATCATGCACTTGCACACTTTTTGGTGCATGGTGATAGCATGGGAGGTGACATGTAGCCACCACTCATAGGGTGTTACATTACCTCCCTCCTTATTCTCTCTCTCTCTCTCTCTCTCTCTCTCTCTATATATATATATATATATATATATATATATATATATATATATATATATGCAAATGAACTCTAGCCTAGTGGTTAAGAGAGATGCATGCGGCCCAAGTGGTCGGGAGTTCGAGCCTCAGTGGAGGCGAGTTCGCCACAAGTACCCATTGCTTCAAATATATATATATATATATATATATATATATATATATATATATATATATATATATATATATATATATATATATGCATGAGGCCCTAAGAGGTCGGGAGTTGGAACCGCAGTGGAGGCGAGTTCGTCACAATTATCCATTGCTTCAATATATATATATATATATATATATATATATACACGCACAAAATAAATAAATAAATAAATAAATAAATAAATAAATAAATAAATAAATATATATATATATATATATATATATATATATATATATATATATATATATATATATATATATATATATATATATATATATATATACATACGCACAAATAAAAAAAATACACACACACACAAAATGAAATGAAAGTACAAACTAGTTTTCATTCAAAAGAATTGTAGGCATAGTACTTTAAATGCACAATTATGATCCGGTTGTTTATTATTTTTATTTTTCACAATCAAATAATTATTGTTCGTGGATTATGGCCTAGTGGTAGCAACGGAGATCTCGGCATGGAAGGCGCAGGTTCAAATTTTTTTTGACTTTTGTCAAGTCAGAGAAAAGGACACGTAAAAATAAAATCAAACAATCACCTTTAATTTAATCTATGTATAAATTATCATTTTATTAAGAAATGTTATCATTAATTGCTACTTTTCAATTTATAGCAAACAAATAATATTTTTTCTAAAAATTACTATTGTACAGCTTAAAAGAAAGAAGGTTTGAAAAAGATTCCATTTGCCAAATAGCCAATAGGTAGTTATTCACTCCTCACTCTTTCTATTATCTTCTTCCGTGTCTCCTCCACCTTGCCTACCTAAAACCGAAAGAAACAACAGAACCATCTCTTCATTAAAGGAAAATAAAGTAGCTCCAAATTATGATGCCTGAAAGAAGCTTATCACATCAATTGAAGGAAACTTGTGCTACTTTCATTTAATTTTTTTTAAGACGCATTTCCGTGGGATTAAACCCTCCCTCACATGATGATTATGTTTCCTTCTTTTTGTCACTTGAACTTGTTTTCATTTACTTGCATGGTTGACAGAGAGAATATATATATATAAAATGTAGGACCCACCACTAAATTAAAAATGAAAGTGAAAACTAGTTTCTATTCAAATAGATTGTAAGTCGTATAAACTCAAACTGCACAATTATGCTGCGTTTGTTTATTATTTTTATTTTTCACAATCAAATAATCACCTTTATTATCTGTATAAAACAAAAAAAATTATTCTTAAAAAATGAAAAAATTAAACAAAAACTGAAAAAATCTTTAAAAAGAAAACAAAAACCAAAAGAAAAACGAAAAATATCTTAAAAAATGAAAAAAAAAAAACTGAACCCCACTCCCCCCCAAAAAAAAAAAAAACTAAAAACATAAAAAAAGGATACAAAAACGGAAAAAATATATTAAAAAGAAAAAAAAAACTAAAAACATAAAAAAAGATACAAAAACGGAAAAATATATTAAAAAGCAGAAAAAAAAAACTTGCACGGGCAAAAAATATACCAACGTATACTTAATTGTTTGCAAGGTATTCATAATTTTCGGTAATAAATTTTTATATCCTAAATAAACATGGGAATACGTTTCTTACCCTAAAATTTTTCGGAAAAAAGAAGAAGATTCCCATGTACAAAATGTCCCTAAGAAAAAGAAGAAGTTAATTAGGTTGGTTTCTGAATTACAACAATTATATTTATATTTTTAGAGTTTGACATTTTTGTTAGTGTACCAAATGAATTGTTCTAGTATATGAAGTTTAGTTGCAGAATCTATTTTGCCTGCAATGTGCAATTTTATTCAGTTGTGATTTTTAATCTTCTATTGGTTATAACAGTAGCAAAACAATTAAATGTTGTCTTTTGGATCAAGAAAGGTTGGGGTAAAGTGGTGTTTATCAGCCCGAAGAAAAAAGACTTAACGAGTGGATGTTATCTATTCTACTATATAATAGGAAAATCTGGATGGTAAAAATTTTGAATTCCGAAAATACTCTTGCATGTCTATACTAATTAAAAATTGTTCATTAATCTATTTTACTATATAATAGGAAAACTTGGATGGTAAAATTTTTGAATTCCGAAAATATCCTTGCATGTCTATACTAATTAAAAATTGTTCATTAATTTTAATAAAGACAACTTAATAATTACGAAGACTACCCTTTGGTCTTCCTAAGTTAATTAAAAAAATATTAAAATACGTGCAAGGTACGTGCACATATGCTAGTGTGAATTAATGACAAAATCTAGTCCAAGAGACCTTCTTTCAGCCAAACACCATAAAACTTTGAATTATAAATGAACTTTGAATAGCAAACGTCTAGATGCCAAACCCAATTTGACTACCCACAAAAGGAAGGACAACCTACTTAGGCCTCGTTTGAGATTGCTATTGTTTCGAAAAAGTTGAAACAAAACAAAGCTTTTGATGGCGACCTCCTGACTGCTTCAAACAATCTTTTTGTCAAACAACTCTTACCAAACAACTTTTCGTGTTTCTTTTCCAAAAAAAAAGAAAAAAAGAAAAAGAAAAAGAACAAACCGAAAAAACTCAAATTTCTAGAGCTTTAATTTCTTTATCCTGTGGCTTTTTTTAAAACATAAAAGAATATTTTAAATCTAGAGGCAATCCTATGAATTCACACAAAAAAAGAACTGTGTAAGAATGAATGAGCTGTCATTCTAACTTGTCAAATGAAATAAACTTAAGAATGGTGATGCCATTCGTTCAACTAGTCGAAAGAGACTCCGTCCCATATTTCTCTCCACCTTATATATACTAATGATATAGATATTCTAATAATGGGAACTCACATCGATTCTATCTATTCTACTATATAATAGGAAAACTTAGATGGTGAAACTTTTGAATTCCGAAAATATCCTTACATACTTATACTAATTAAAAATAGTTCATTAATTTTAGTAAGGACAACTTAATAATTAGAAAGACTACCATTTGATCTTCCTAAAGAGTCTTTCTAAACTAATTAAGAAATGTTAAAATACGTGCAAGGCACGTGCACATACGCTAGTTACAATATAATACAAATAATATGCTAATATACCTATTGATATCCTAATAATGGGAACTCAATATAACCATATAGTACTAAAGATATAAATTAATGTTGCAAAATCCATATTATAAATATAATTTGATTATCCTTTCAAGCTACATGTCACTGCAAGCATAACCATTTTTTTTTTCATTTCTTTCTCTCAGAATCATCCAATCATGACCAACAATGAGGTGGTTTTGATAATCCTAATGATATCCGATTCTCTATGGTAGTAGTGATGACACTTTTGGAGGCGACAGACTACTATTGTAACTGCATGCCCCAATGTGCTGAGAAAATGAGGTTCCATTGACAAGAAAATACTAAATATGTGTGTTCTAATTCTTGCCACTACATGTGCACCAAAAACAAGTTTCCTGGGAGACCTGCTCATGGAGATATCTTATGCGGAATACAATCTTCCTCTCCTTAGAAAGAGGAGAAAGCTTCTACTAAAAATACATTTGGAATGAAGAATTAACTTTATTTTACCCTCTCACCTTCTTTTACTTTCATTGTAATTAATACTATTATTGCTTAATCTTTCTCATCCTTTATATATTGAAATATCATGTTTGTTTTAACTAATTATACTAATTCCATTGACGGAATTGTGTGGACTACAACATCAAATCATATGATTTAATAACAACTACCTGGGTCTCATTGAAATTTGATTATAGTATTCCAATTTTCTCTTTATTAATCTTTGAAATATACCTCTAGATATCCTAATAATGGGTAAAACCATATAATACTAAAAATATAAATTAAGGTTGCAAATCTTTATTATAAGTCGCATTTGATTCTCCATTTAAGTTGTATGTCATTGCAAGAATAACTTTTTTCTATTTTGTTTCTCTCTCATCATCATCAATCATGACCGATAGTAAGTTGATTTTGACAATATTAATTATCTCTATGGTAGCAGTGATGACTCTTGTGGAGGCAACATACTGCTATTGCAACTACATGCACTAATGTACTGAGCAAATGTTCCATTGGAGAGAAAAAAATGTAATATATTTGTTCTAATTCTTGCCACGACATGTGTACTGAATACAAGTATCCTGGGAGAACTGCTCATGGAGATATCTACTACGGAGTACAATCGGCCTCTTTTAGGAAAGAGAAGAAAGCTTCTACTAAAAATGTGTCTGGAAAGAAGAATTAACTTTATTTTACCCTCTTATCTACTTTAACTTCTATAGTAATTACTTGTAATCCCCTTCTCCCATTTTTACTTATTATAATATTAAGCTTAGAAATTTATTTGGTATATATATATATATATATATATATATATATATATATATATATATATATATATATATATATATATAACTTAGTAAACATACTCTGAATATTGTTAGATTTCTAGCCTATTTATATACTAAAGCCCATTTTTAAATCCTATCGGGTTTAAAATTAAACTTCCTAACCCGCTAACTCATCCAAAACCCACGCTACATGGTCATCCCTCTCATGCGCAAGACCTATTCTCCCGTAACCACTTTCCTATCCTAAAGCCTCTCCTTCCTCTACTTGCTCTCACCTAAGGGACTGTTTGGATAGAAGTAACTCTTTGAAAGTGTAAAAGTGACACTTACATCATGTTGAGTTGTAGTGCACTTGCAGCAAGTTGCACTTTCTAAAATATACTTGGATATAGTACTTTTTGTCTCATGTAAGTGGAAGAAAAAAGAGTTGATTGTTTGGATAGTTGTTGAAACTGGAGAAAAACTGAGTTCGGTTGTTTGGATGGTTGTTAAAAGTGGATGTTGGGATTGGAAATATGGTAACACGTAATTCAATTAATTACCATAATTAAACAAAAAATATATTAACTATCGTAATTAAATTAATTACCATAATTACCTAGTAATTGTTAACTATTTTAGTTGTCAAATGGTTACTGAATATTAATTAAAAAAATAAATTTTCATAATTTTTATTTGGAAAATTAAATATTTTTATTAGATAAAATTAATAAATTAATTAAACAAGCAGCAACGTTTGGACTCTTCTCTCTCCGTACTCTTATTCTTCCTCTCTCTCTCTGTATGGATCTGGACTCTTCTTCTTCTTCCCCTCCCTCTCTTTCTGGACATTTTTACTTCCTCTCTCCCTCGACTCTTTTTGGCCGCTTGGCTCTGGATCTTGTCGGCGTTGACGAAAACCATAGGAGTTTCCAAGTCCAGCATTGTTCATTTCCGCCAAACCCTCGCCGATCGCTTGGCTCTGGATCATGCAATTTTTAAGTGTAAAAAATTGTAGGGAAATATGTCAAAAATTACATGGAACTTAAAATTTTTAAGAAAAAAAAATTAAAAATTTGAAATAATCTTCTAAAATCATGCAATTTCTGAAGGAAAAGCCATAAAATATTACACTGCACAAAAAAAAGCGGAGGAGTGGTGGCCAGACTCGTGATGAAGCTTTTCTGCTGGAGATTTTCACACTCTCCTCCACTTTCACTGGACTTCAAGACCAAAAATGCCGGAATCTCAAGTGAAACTTTTCTGCTGGAGACAGGAACTGGGAAGCCTTCCCATCACTCCAGTTTCAAGTTTTAAACCGAACCAACCAAACGGAGGAACTCGGTCCAAATCACCCGAGTTACCACAAAAGACCCTACTTTCACCCTACTTTTATGATACCAAACAGGCCCTAGCAAGCCCTCCAAGTTCTTGTATATATATATATATATATATATATATATATATATATATATATATATATATATATATATATATATATATGTTAATCCCGATGCTTAATCTAAGACGGAAGAACAGTCAGAAACTGAGATATAATGCATATGAGTTTGCTTCTCTGTTTCTAAGTTTTATGATTTTGCAAATTTGGCAAACAAGTTTGCTCTCCAAATAACTTCAAGCCACTATAAATTTCTGGATTACAATTCTACTACAAACTGACATAAATCATTTCACATTCTTTATTGCAATCACAGTTGCAAAAAAATAGAACGAACTATAATATGCAGAATGCTAAAAGAAAAGAAAGGAGAAGACACAACTCTTGTTGGGGTGATGAAGATCACCGTTGCTCAAAGCAAGATTCGTCCCACACGAACAGCTCCCAGGAACCAGCAAGTTCTCGTAAAACTTCTGAAACGCTCGCCATCATCTCCTTTCTGGGCTTGCACGAACTTTTCTGGACTCCAATGACAGTAGCAATTATCTCTTCGTCTCTCCTATTTTTGAAGTAAATCCTCAAATATGCATGAAGAGAGTATTTATAGAGTCAGGTAGAAACCTTACCCTAATCCTGGCCGCCAACTAATTACGTAAAGATATGACTGTTTTGAATTCAAATCCCACAAAATAGTATCTGAACAGTTAATCCTATCTTTCCATAACCGTTCAGATCTTGCAATCAACGATAATCATGCGCCAATCACGTTGTATGTGCATATGTGCCTCAGCAGCATAGCCCCAGCTGCTCCTGCGTGCATATGCCAGCCGCGTAGCAGCCGATATGCGCATACACGTAAACGCACATACGCGTATAGTCGTATAGCTTGTGCAATGACGCATGTGTGCATACACGTAAAAATATATACGCGCATAGCCTGTGCATGAGCCAGCTCCTATGCCATGCCAGCACCCGTGTATGCACCCACGCTTGCGACCGTGCATGCGCCCGCTTATGAGTACGCTCATGCGACTAGCGCATGAAACGAGCGCAACTAATGCGCACAAGCACCATGCAGCGATGCTGATGTGCTAAGTGTAAAGTGTGCCATAAAAGTGCCACTATGTGTCCTAGAGCCCGTGTCCGAGTCCGTGTCCTAGTCACTAAGCCCCGTGGGGCTTAGCTCTTAATGGACATGAGAATGACCAAAAAGCATAAATACTTTCTTTAAGGAGTTAATCCATTTTTCTTATAGAAAAATACCCCCATATGACACCTACATGTGCCCCACCACACTCCATGTACACACCTCAACACAAGCAAAGCATTATATTGAGATACTCACTATTTGGTGTAGCCAATGTAGGACTATCTTTTTTTAGTCTAAAGGAAGAAACACCAACAATCTTCCACATATCTCAATATATGGGTTGAGCATTCCCTACAGTGATGGCCCATCATGCATTATGATAGATGTCACTTCGACTTGAATCTTTCCGCATGGGTCAAATAACAGTTATAATACCTGAATGGACTAAGCCTTGAATTCTGCACCATAACTACAATTCTTTCGACTTACACAATGGCATTGTAACCCCTTAGATTTTTAGAGTTATTTTTTATTTATTTATACTATTTTAGTTAATATAGTTATTAATATATATTTTTTGCACTATTATTTTGATCATTAAATACCCTTTTCTGTCGCTTTGCTTTTTGGAGCACAAGAAATGCCAATCTCTAGAAACGTCCTTCATGTGTTTTGACCGAGACAAGTTTATCTTTATTTTGATATATCATGTCCCACTCATACATGTTTCCTTTTATTCTATTTTTGTCGCACATCTTTCGGGTTAACTTAGACTAATTTACTATCTACTGTAAACCTTGACCCAGCTTCAACTTAATTTCGGAACTCGACAACGATCCAACATAAACGATCCAATATATAATTTTGACCTATTTTAAACCTACTACACACATGCTAATGGTGTCCCACTCAATTGAGTTCCCGTGTGCTACTTATTTTCAAATGGCACATGAGACCCGTTTATAGTCTTTTCGATGTTCAATTCAATTCAAATAATTATTTGGACCAAAATCTAGCCTACCCAACTTAGTGGAGCCTATCTAGGGTTGCCAAAAATTAATTAGAGATATATTTAATTAATTTCTGGACAGTTAATAGCAGCCCACATGTATTAAACCTATGCATCTTTGACTCAATCTTTTACCTTTCCAAATATAGAAATCCAGTAACCCACCTTGCCATGCAAACGTCCTCCATATTAATCCTAACTTATATGAGGCCAAACCTTATATATTAAACTTCTAAAACAGCCACACCTACTCTCCACCTTGCAAATCCTGAAACTGTATTCAGTCTTGGCCGTCGGAGACACCTTGTAGCGTAATGCAGTTTCCTCCCCTTTTCGACCTCTCGTGATGCTCCAGGAACATTCGTTGTGAAGCTAACGCGACATTCATTGTGAAGCTAACGCGATATTATACAATCCTATCAAACCCTCACACGTCCACAACCCCTTTTAGTATACCAAAATAGTCCTACAAGTCAGCCAATTCTAGCAGCACAATTCTGTGCGAACCAGCAGGTTGGTCATCTTCTCCGATGGGTTTCATCTATTTTTTCTCATCTATTTCTCTTGAAACCAAAACTAATAGATATCCCTATGTGTCTATTTGATGTCCCACTGCTAACTCACATCATTTCACTCGGTTTGGCCGTGGCATCCGTTGTACTAAAGTTGGTCCAGATTTGACCAATTTCAGTGCGAGTATCTTTTTGACGACTTTCGAACCCGTTTGATCTCAAACAAATATTTGGTATTGTCTTTAACATCACTCTTAATCATTTAGTAATGTTCTTTGTTCATATATCAAGTATTTCATGCGTTTATAGCATCGTTTTCATCATACTAGTTTTTCGGACAACGAAAAGTCCACCATAATCTGACTACTTGATCTCTAAACTTTATAAGAGTTTAATATAAATTAAATATGATTAATTGAGATGGAAAGTCATATTATCTATAATTTATTCTTATTACTTCTAGAATATATATTTTTCTATATTTTATGTCGATTCGCTTTCCAAATCAGAACCCCGTATGGCATGGTTGTGTGATTTATGAACTAGTTTGTGTTGGAATTATTTTTTCGTAAAATATTTATATATAAAATATATTCAAAAACTAATGTTTAGTTTTTCAGAAATAAAATTATATATTTTGGGAATTTAAATATTATTTTTCTTAAATAGCATTTTGCCATATATAGTAGCATTAATGGTATATATGGTTAAGTGTTATATGGTTGTTGACTAGTTGTACCTATATATAGTATATGATCCTTTTTGTGTAATTTTGACATCAATTCCTATTATTTCTCAATTTTTTAGAGTTATTTTAGAATTTAAATACATTAGTTTTATATGTATTTGGTTTTGACTTAATTGACAAGTTGGCCTATCAAGCTAATAATTTGATATACTTAGTCAAAGTTTATTTTTCTATAAATATTTTGATGAAATATTATTATTAAATATCTTTAAGAAATATCCTAGAATTTATATTACTATTTTTAGTTCATACAAATACTACTTTTATCTAATTGCATGATTACGTGTGTATGTAGAATAGCTAGAATATGTATATATTTACTTTAAATATGTGTATATATGGTGGTTGTATTAATTTTAGATATTTTTCTAGAAATATTTATATTATTATTTCGTAAATTAAAATAAATTATTTTTATCTATAAAGTATTATATTATGTTATCATGATACTATATGTGGAGGGTATATTATATGTAGTTGAGTACTAGTTAGTTAGTATATGTGCTCGATCACATATACTAACTAATTAGTACTCAACTACATATAATATACCCTCCACATATAGTATCATGATGACATAATATAATACTTTATATATAAAAACAATATCGAGAGGACTCCAATTCAGGTATGTATACATGTCAGCTACGTATCGAGAGGACTCTAACCCAGCTCAAATATGTATAAGCTGTCTAAAGTAAACTACATGGTTATATCAACTACCTATATATCAATCCACTGAAGATAACGCTTGTATAAACCATGTATACTAATGTTGGTCAGGCATTAACATACTAGTTTCTACAAGAAATAAGAAAAGACAACATACAATAAAGTGGACTAGACTCTATTGCAATTATCTTGAACAAGCTTTTGAAGAAGAAATAAGCTTGCAAACCTAGGCTATATATCAACATAGTCAAAGTAAAATAAAACATAATATTAGACGAATATGAAAAGATATGAACTAAATATACTCCTGAAGTCCTGGAGAAACAATCATCAATCCTCCATCGAATCTACAAATGAGCTCAACAAACCTGGAGAAATCACCAGGTCCACAGTGGGACGTAGTAAGATACAAAAAATATGCCAAATTGTAATAGTATAAAATATGCATGAAAAATAAGAAATAGTCATGAAAGAATCAACTACGACACTGAAAATCTAGGCATAAAGAACCTAAGGCACTCGCATGCCATACTAGAATTATGGTACTAGACGTGACTACAAGTAAATCGGGATAAATCCCAACTTGGTTGGGGGGGTCACAACCTATAGTAAGTCTCTATTGCAGCTAGGTGGGGGCTCACGAACGAGGTGGTCAGGTATTGTCAACGTTTAATAATAGGTCAGGGCCAAGTTAAAAGAACTACATGTAATCAAATCGAGTCAAGGTCAAGTTCAAGTGATGAAATCAAGTCAACGCATAAGAATTACGAAAATCTAAACAAGTATAGTGAAGCGTAGATCCAGTAGGTGATATGAAAAGAAAACATGTAGCATATAAGGAAACATATAAAGAGAACATCAAGAAGCATGTGCAAGAAGCATGTGATAATACAAGAAAGAAATAAACATGAATAAGAATTACTATAATAAACATGCATAATATATTGTAAAAGTTGGCAAGGTATACTTGCCTGGAGGTTGTATGATGACTAGACGACAAGTCGCGACTAAATCGTCAACCAATAGAAACACCAAAAGTAAATCTTCTGCAAACTTCTTCGAATGCTGAAACGGACATTGCCATCAGTCTCGAAATAAAATAAATAGCTAAGTTTGGCTACCCATAAGTCTAATTCTGGATACGGAGGCAAAACGATAATTTCGGGTCAAAACGGTGTCCGCGTTGGACCCACTTTGCACTAAAAAATGTGCCAAGACAAAGGTTGTCCAAACCTGACAAATTATATATCAATCTTGGTCCGAATGACGCCACGAGTCCAATGGTTGTGTTAGAATTGGAATCCGATGTACCGCGTTCAAAATCCAAATTTTACATGTTGGAAATTACGATTTGGAGATGCCAACTTTGGCGTCGATTTCAACCAACCAAACGACATCCTATGAAACTGAAATTTTTATGGGTCAAAGTTGGTTATACCTGCTATGAATTAGAGTTGGTGGTTCATTATATAGAGCTTTGATGAGGGAGAAATAATTCGTGAAGTTGGCTCCACGAAACTGTCCAAAAATAAATATGTTTAAAAGGTCAACTTGATGGCCGGTTTTGATCTATCAAAGAACCGAATTAACGGTTGAAAATTTAGGTGAGCGAAGGAGGATATACCAAAATTGAGAAGGATGAATCGGATCGACAATCCAATGGTCGAATTATCCAAAAAATGCGTCCAAAGTTGCTACGATGAAACAAATTATGGACTCGAATTTCGCACGTCACGACGGGATCTCGTGCAAAACGCATGAATTGACTGTGTCGTGCATCGAGGAGGACGGGGACACACCCTGGGTGGTACGCTGTGAGTTGCTGAGGCTTGTCGAGGCCGTTGTGGTGGTGAGGCGACGTACGATTGGCGACGGTTGCTCCACGCCGCTACTGTAATATTGCTCGCAACTGTTATTGTTGTTGTGCAGCGTTGCCTTCCAAGCGAGGCAGGTCGCACTACTTTGCCGAAGGCGGGCGGCGGGTCACCGGTGGCGGTCGTTCTCATGACCCGTACCCGCTTTCCGGATGCAAGTGTGTGCGCAAGTCTAGCCTACGCCGCAGTGTCGGCGGTAGAACGCTTTCTAGGCCATAATGCTCAAAACCACAATAATGCTTATAAAATAATTACTTTATTTGCTCATTCACAAAACTAAATCAAATTTACAATATTTAAAGATTATACTTGAATGAAATACAAGGTCTCACAAAATAGAAAACAACTTACTCAACTAACAACTAGTCTTCTAGGGTTTTGGCCTTCCATTACACCCATATCTCCTCAATGCTAAGAGTAGCCGTGGCTAACCTAAAAAATTAGTTTTCAGTCAGAAATGGAACGAGTACATTATAAATGCAGTTACAATAATTGACAAAATCTATAAAACATTAAATAATACTTAAATACATGATGGGTAGATAAACAAAAATTATGGTATGAAACATGTGAGTAAAAGAGGAGAGTACAATAATAAAGACAAAGAAGTAATATGAACAATAATAAACAACTAAAATGGAAACAATAATGTATAGTAAGGCTATATCTAACTAGTGAGTTGAAATACCACTTTCGACATGTGAACGACTAAGGGGTAAATCTGGCCAACCACACGTGTCGTGTGCGACTGCTATTCTCCACGAAAGACAATTAGAATGGAAAGGGTAGTTCACACATCTACTAAGATATTTTTTCCACCCGACTAGTACATACTCATGGATTCAAACAGGTCATAAACACGGTAATATATTAGTCACAAAAAATAACATGTAAAGAATCCATAACTACTACATTGTGTAACCGTAGTGTCGAGAATCAACAGAAACTCTATGTAAGATAATACTAAATACACGAATCATAGAAGTCAACAAATATGAAAACTATCAGAATTATACTCGTCTGGGGTCCTTTACTGGTGAAACCGATAATCCCGTTGGATCCAGAATAATCCAATTGGCTAGGAACGATATGTAGCAATTCAGAATACAAGAAGATAGGAAATATGATTAGTCACGATTTTAGGACAATCTTATCAAAGAGGATTTTTATTAAGAATTTAGTTAGGAAAATAATTTATTTAGAAAATATTTGTAGAAATATTATTTAGACCTTTTTACTTTTAGCTATTAAGAAAATTATTTGGAAACCATTTATAATATTTTTAAAATTAATTTTATAAATCTTTAGAGAAACTATATACCTAATTAAAGTCTATATACATATATATCAAAAATCCCATATTTACTTTTAAATTCTTTTTAAATATTTTTTTATAAAAACTCGATAATATATAATCATAAGCCCAACATATACACTATTTGTAATAAGATTAATTTGGAAATGGTATATAAAGAAGCTATAAGTCCATACTAAAATATTTAGCATAAATTTTTAATATAAAAATCCATCATTAGAAGCCCCAACCAATAAAAGACCCAAAATATAATTGTAAGCCCATACTGAAATACTAAACCAAGAGCCCGAAAATAAATGTTATTCAAGTATATAGGGCCAATATACTTAAAGCCAAAATAATTTTATTGATTAACCCAAATACATAAATATATTACATTTATACTGACTGAATGAATTTATTGATAGAATAATAATATTAGTAAAATAATACAAATAACTAATTAACAAATAAATAAACTACTTAATAAAATTTAAATCCAAAACCCTGGCCCAATCTAACATCTCTACTGGGCTAAAACCCAGCCCAAAATCAAACTATACAAAACCCAATCAAACTTAAATGCTGTACTCATCTATAATGGAAAGAGAGGGAATGGAAAGAACGAGTGAGAAAGAATGAGGGAGAGTGCCGGTAAAGAACTCACCTCGTGTGGCATCAGCGACAAAGGCGCTATGCTCGTCGGGGTTCGGCTGGAGGAAGGAGGAGGAGCGGCAGCTTCGACGCTGCCAGATTCGAGGCGGCGGTCGGCTCCACTTCGGAGCCGGGGGCTCGGGGTTCGAGAAGGGTCACCCAGTGGTCTGGTAAGTGGTGGCTTTGGCAGCTGGCCATAGGCGAAGTAACGACCAGAGTCGGGATGACCAAAAAATGGTGATGGTCGGTCTGGTGACTTGTTGTCTATGGTGGTGGTGATGGTAACAGTGGTGGTTGTGGTTCTCGGTGGTCTTTGGCAGAGGGTGGTGGTCGTGGAAGATGATGGTGGTCGGAGAAAATTGGGCGACGACGGCGAGAGCCGGTGGGAGTCTTGGTGATGTGGGCGCTGGGATCGGTTGTGGTGGTGTTGTTGCTCGATGGTGGTGGTAGAGGTTAGGGATGGCGATGGTTGAGATTTTGAGGGCAAAACGGGTGGCAGAGGTGACAATGCCACAGAGGGCTAAGGCGGTGGCTGTGTTCTCTGCATATGGATGGTGGACAGGGACGGGGACACGGTGATAATGGAATTAGTGATTAGGGTTAAGGTTAGGGTTTAGAAAATTAGGGTTGAAGGATTTGGGCTTCTGTAAGAATTTGGGAAATTGTGGCTGTGGAAAAATAAAGTGTGGGTGCCTCCTTATATAGGAGTCAAAACTCCTAGCAAGATAAGGTTTTAGGATCTTTAGGATAACTCTTCCCCTTTAATTTAAAATAAAGTAACATTTAAAAATAAATAATCTAATAAAAAACATATAAATAATTAAAATAATAATATTTAAAATATATATTTGATATTATAAAATAGTTTAAATCGTATACTTTGAAATCTTAATCAATGGTCACTAGATAATTTAAAATAACATTCAGTATTATCGAATGATTTAATCGTATAAGTTCAAATCATTAATATCAATAAATGAATTACCAAAATTACGTAAATCTATATCAAATAATTTAAATTATATATATTCAAATCTTAATCAAATACTTTGTTACCATAATGATATTTCCTAAAATATTCGATGTCGTCAAATAATTGTAAAGTATTTTTATAAATCCAAAAAAACTAAATTTAAAAAATACTTTGATAAATCTTTTATTGTTTTCAAAACTTATAATTGTCAAAACCATTTTTGAAACAAATATTTTGAAAGTACAAATTAATAACCAAGTGTTTTTGAAATGCCAATATAAAAATTCTGGAATAAATATTTTTATTAAACTAAATAGTATTTTCAAACTATAAATTTAAACTAGTTTTCGAAGTACAAAAGAAATAATATCATACTATCTTATACAAGGTTTTTGGAGGGAAATTCCTTTCTAAACAAAATATGTAGAGTATAATTAAAATAAAATAAATAATAATTTTTTTTTGAAAATTCGAAAAGAGGGTTTACAGTCATGGAGGCTGTTGCCACTGCTACACTCGTGCGGCTGCCACGCTTGCTGTGCACGCGCTGTGTGTTTGCTGCATGGCGGCGGGCCGACGAGTTGCAACACCCAACTGCTATGACCTAGTGCAATTGTACTGGTCGAAAGGCTGCTCAACACGCAAGCGTACGATGGAGGGGAGGTTCGACAAGTCACGCAGGTGTGGGAGGTGTAGTCATGGGAGGCCAGACCAAGTAGAGGAAGGGGTGTCTCACTCGCGGCCAGGGAAGCACGGGGGAACTCCTTTGTGGATGTTGGTGGTAGTCAAACATAGAGTAGGAGAAGTTATGACTAAAGTTAGGGTTAAGAGAAGAAGATGGAAGGAAGGAGGTTGCGGGTTGTCCTTAGCTGCTACATGATATAGCTATATGTAAGGTGAGAGGATTGACCTGGCTAGGAAAAATTTATGAAACATGGCTGGGTCTATATTGGTAATATAGCAAATAGGCCTTAGGCCTAAAAATAAATAAGGGAAGGAATATGGCTATAAAACTCATAAATCTATATCTGAGCTTGGAGGTCAATAAGATAAAATTAAAAGTTAATAATTAGCCTAAGACAATTAATAGAGTTAAATATTATGATAAAAAAACTTCTTTTGCAAGGTTCAATACTAATTCATGGTTATAAATTAGAATCAAAATATTCCGCTACGAAATAGTGAGGGAGCTAAAAAAACTATATGTATATATTTCGTAAATAATATTATATAAATAAGATATATTTAAATTATTAAATAGTCATAGTTCCATTTAGGTGGCTGCTCCTAAAAATCAATTAATATTGGTCAATACTAAGCTTAGGCAATGTCACGACCCGCTCCTGAATATTTTGATACGTGTCGAACACATCCAGCCTACGCTATGAGTCACAACGTAGTAAGCTATTCTAAACCTTTAATTATCTTCAAACTTATAATGAATCAGATTAATCACAACATCTATATCGAGATAAAATATAAATAAATCCAAAGATGCCACTTAGTTACATTCCCAAAGCAATAGTAAATTGGAAGCAAATCCAGAAATGAATGTTAACTATTTATTACAAACTAAGTCCGAAAGCGAATATAAGCTAAGCTATATGGTGTTCCTCAGCAGGGACATCCTCTGGGACGTGGGCTAGCGTTCAGTGGCAGATCCATAGTATGAATTGCAAAGCAACTCCTCTGTTGGCCCATTACTAAATGGTCACACCCGATTTTGATAAATCAACAATGACTTAAGTCAATACTCAAATATACAAACTGCTGCTAACATTTCAGGTCAAGTGAAATCAATATCAAAAGTGTACTACAATTTGCAGGCATGTCAATCATCATTTCGAAGCGTTCATGTATTAGAATTTGTCTGAGTCATTTTACAATTTATTATGTATTTTTAACTTTATTGAGTTTTGGATATAAATTAAAATCGATTGGGTATACTTTTAGGTTATCCACAGTCCACTTATTTAAAAAGCCTACCCATCGATCAAAATTTGTTTACCAAAAGTTTCACTTATCCTATGCAAACTGAATTGGACCAAACATTCTTCTAAGTACTGGATGAACTTAGATAGAACTATGGCCGAGTTCGGTCCAAGTTCGGACCGAGTTCGGTCAGTTCAAATTCAAATGTTTGTTGCCTCCAAATCTGCATGCAACGTTCGTTTGCGAGATCTTTGCATCCGAACTGCAACTGTCCGAGTTCGGTTCTAAAAAACACCTATAAATAAAAGAGAATTTCTTATTTCAAATCATTCATCTTTTCTTCTCTCTTCTCTATATCCAATATATTTTTATTATCTAAAGCTTTCACACTCCACCTATACATCTTTTAGCCAAAGCCAGTACAATCTATTTGATTTAGAGTCTTTGGTTGTCAGAGTTGTAAAGAGGTCGTTCAAGTTCAGAAACATTTGTTTTCGGAGCCAGTCGTACGCTCGTCGCCAAGCACGGTGTTGTGAAGTCGGTCGTGCACTTGTCACCAAGCACGGTGTTGTAAAGAGACTGCAAGCTCTCAATTAGCTTGTGAATAGTAGATTAACAGCAGGCAAGAGTACCTGCGACTGGATTAGTCATCCAAGAGGGAAACCAGTATATATTGCGGTGTCCACTGAGTTTGATTCTCTGATCTTATTTATTTACTGTCTCTTTATTCACTGCCATTGTTATCTGCTTTTAATTTTTAATTGGTGATTATTTTTTGCTGCACTCGCACTCACTCTATTCACCCCCCTCTAGAGGTGCTCAACGGTCCTACAATTGGTATGAGAGTAGGTTATATTCTAATATAACAACCTCAGAGAGTAATATGGCTGTCGTAAAATTAATATTCAACGGTAAAGGGCAATCCACAAATAGTCCTCCACTATTTGATGGAACAAACTATACTTACTGGAAAACACGAGATATTCTTCTAAAGTCTCTTAACTTTTATCTTTGGTCTATGGAAACCGGCACCTATAATTGTTGATGGCATACTTACAGACAAGCCTCATGATAAATATACAGAGATAAAAAAGCAAAGGCTAGTCTAGATGCACGTGCCATCAACGCACTGTTCTGTACAATTGACAAGACGGAGTTCAATCGAGTTTCAACCTGTAAGACGTCTTATGAGATTTGGAAACTTTTGAGGTAACTCATGAAGGTACTTCTCAAGTGAAGGAATCCAAAATCAGCAGACTAACACAGGAATATGAATCTTTCAAAATGAAACCCGGCGAGTTAATGACACAGATGTTCACTCGTTTCCTTGATATTACTAATCCTTTGCAATCTCTTGGTAATGATTACAGTAATCACGAGAAGATCAGAAAAGTGCTACGGGCTCTTACCAAGAACTGGAACCCAAAGGCAACTGCAATCATTGAAGGAAACGATCTCACCACAATGACTCTGGAAACACTTATGGACAAGCTAATGGCCCATGAGCTGGACCTACAAGAGTTTGAAGAAGCAATTCCTATAAAAAATCTATCGCCTTCAAAGCTCAAGCCAGAAGATCAACATGCAAATTCTGATTAAAAAATCATCCAGTGGTGATGAACAAGCCTTGCTAGTGAAGAACTTTAGAAAATTCTTAAAGTTTGAAAAATCAAACAGAAAAAGAAAGATGTCCATGAAAGCAATGAAGAAGAAACAATCTGCTTTGGATGCAAGAAGTCAGGACATATGAAGAAGGACTGCCCAACTCCAAAGAAAGTAGTCCATATGATAGATCAAGATCAAGCCGAAAGCAACAACTGGTCGAAAGTATGCAAATACAAGTATCTGACATGAAAGTGATGCTAGTGAATCAGAGAAAGAAGATAAACCCTGCAGCACTAAATTTTTGTCTCATGGCTTTCGATAACGTATTCTTAAATCCTCTATATATAATTTTACTTTCGATGAGCTAGAAAATGCCTTCAGCGAATTACTTGAAGAACACAGAAATATACTTGGCAAGTATAAGCAATCTCGAAAAGTGGTCAAGGCATGCACAACCGAAGTAGCTAGACTGTCAAATATCATTAAAGATATTAGAGAGACATCTACTACTGGTAACACGGATGAGATAGCCAAGCTTAAAGTAATTATCATGAGGCTATCCTCAAAATTGAAATGAAAGAAATAGACTATGTCAAGATACAAGAGTTATATGACATAGAGAAGAAGAAGCACTTAGTCACAGAGCAAAGACTCATTAATATGACCGCTAAATATAAAGAGTCTTATGCAATTTCTAAAAAGTTAGAAATCAAGTTAGGCAAATAGGCTATACCTGTGACACAGCCTAAATTTAGTCCAATGCTAAGCATACTGTCACGATCCGCTACCCAAATTGTTGGGCCGGGCCGAGTCATGTCCAGCCTACGCTTGAGATAAAGCGTAGTAAGCTGTTCTAAAGATACCAAGATAAGACTAAAATGTGCTAACAGTTCTATAAGTAATAAAGAGTCAGAAATGTCCCAAACACAAAAGCCATCTCATATAATAGTAAGTTCCAAGTACAAGTCCAAAATGTAAAGCTGGATACAGGTCCAGTCATAAACATAGTCTAACAATATGACTAGTCTTGGAACCCCGAGTAACTACACAAACTAGACGAGTTTTCCGCAGGTACATTCTGTAAGATAAAGTCTGGTCCTCGACAGCAACTCCATAATAAGAATCGCAGAGCAACTCCTCCTCAGTAAGAATACCTACACCGTTATCCTGTCAGGACGGGAGCAAGTACTGAATCTAACAAACATATAATACTGATCATGTGATGGAAAGAGATAGAATGACATATCTTGTTTTATCCAGTTTTAGATATTTTATCATGGCAATAATTATTTGTTTTTAAAGTTTAAACTGTAGTAGGTGAGTGATCAGTCAATAGGTAATCAGGATGTACAGTGGTACATATTAATTTTCTGAAGTATACATACGTACCCTTAACGGCATCGGTGTATGTCCATACACAAATGCGGGATCAGACATACGACAAAGTTATATAGAATGTAACAGTGCTCGGTAAATACATACGGAGAAGGGGAAGGCATGATCACGTACACTACTAACAGTTTCCCCTTAACCCATTGTTAAACATGTGAGAGATATGAAAACTGTCCTAAACATGATTGACTTGAAAATAATACAACATGTGAAGTTTTAACTTGCTACCCCAAGGATCAGCATTTAACATGTTGGAAATCATAGTTTATGGTTATAGCAGTTTGTAAAGTTTGTAGAAGTACTTGCCTTTAGCAAAGTAAAGCAGCGATAGAAATGCTATAGAAGCCTGGTGACTCGTCATGTAGAAATAACACATAAACTTAGTTTTTATACTAAGTTAAACACTAAGACACTAGTTGTGTGATACGACTTTCTGACTGGACACCTAGCCAAAATGGTGACTTTAGCAAAGGAGACCAACGTGAGGTGACACCATACCCAAACTAACTTTCTAGGGTCTTTATACTAGTGCGGGGTGAGGTTTAATACGACTATAACTCAAAACAACACAAAGTATTACAAGTCGTAACTATTCAATAATAAATCAAACTGTACACTGTGATCCAACAATTTTTGAGATAGACAAAAAGTTCAATTTTACATAAAATAAAGTACCAAAATGATCCTTGTTAATTATAGAAATTTATACTAATTTTTTGGAATTTATAAACCTTCATAAATATTTATTAAAAATCAGCAAACATATGTATCCTAAAAATGAGTTCTATTTTCCTATTTTTATAAAATACTAAAATACTTATTAAATGCTGGAAAAAATTATATAAATTGGCTAAATTAACATAGTATTTAAATAAAATTCTTTCCAGATTTTTACAGCACTTAAAATATATATAAATTCAAAAACAACAAGTAATAATTTTTGGAAAATAAATTAATTAATTATTTACAATTTTGTCCATGTATTCGAAATTGAATCGAAGTCCAGATACAAGACCCAGAGCCATGAATCAAGTCCAATATGACTTGTACAGACTCTGAATGTATTAGACACAATTGGGCCCAAAACATTATGCTAGGTTTGGACTTCAATTGGTCATAATTAATAAATATAGGAATTTAAATATAAATAATATATTTTTAAAGTGGTTAAAATATGCAAGTCACAAAATTATACAATAAAATAACTTGTGAAATTTTACATAATAATATTTAGCACTAAAATTGGTATTTGAAAATATATACATAATTATACAACAAACACAATTATATATAAATATATAGATATTTATATACATATTTTTTTATATTTTTTTAATATATATATATAGATATTTATATAGATATTTATATACATATTTTTTATATAGATATTTACATACATATATATATATATATATATATATATATATATATATATTTTTTTTATATATATGTATATATATATATATATATATATATATATATATATATATATATATATATAAATACAAAAAAAATATATATATATATATATATATAAATACATATACATGTATACATATATATATATATATATAATACATATATATACATATATACATATAAATAATAAATAGAAAACAAAAACAAAATAAAACAAAAAAAGAAAGGAGAAAGGGGGGCTCGAACTCGGCCAGGGCAAGGGGGGTGTTTAGCGCGCTCGGGCTGGCCAGAGGGTCAGCCCGAGTCATTTGTTAGAAAAAGGGTTTGGGTTAGATTTTTTAGGTTTATGGTTAATGGGTTTCTGAACCCAATAGCATGATCTAAACCCGTTAACCCAATAACCTAAATAACAGTTCGACTTCATGTCCAGACTGTTCAGGACACGAGCAAATAAAATCTGACCCAGTGTCGTGTGTCCGCGCCCAGCACGACATACGACACTGCTAATGCGTGTACAACCCTACTGTTAGGTTCTCCGTGTCCAGGCGAATGCCATGCGTGAGTTTGGGACACGCACGACACATTTTTAGGGCTGTTACCTTCGTGTCCGGCGTCAGGGTTTGAAGTCGAGGGGGCTTCCGGCGGCTAGGGACGTCGTGGTCGCGGCGCTGGGGTGGCGCTGCACTCGCTTTGCTTCGGCGAACTCTTCGGTGGTGGTCGATGGCGGTGAAGGTGGCTGTGGAGGTGGCGCTAGGTGTCGCCGGAGTTAGGGTTTCGATGGGGTCTCGTCGGGAAAGAAGGGGGTCATGGCTTGCTGTGGGGGGTCGTGGTAGTGTGCTAGGGTTAGGGTTTGGTCTGGAGGGGTATTTATAGGGAGGAGGAAGTCAGTTTTAGGGCTGGGGTTGGCCGGAAAAGGCGGGGAAAGGTCGGTGGTCGTCGGGGCAGCTGGCCAGAGAACGTGGAGGGGGGGGAGGGGGAGTGACGGTGGTTTTGCAACAAGGCCGCTAGGTTTTAGGTAATTACAGTTAGGTCCTTCCCACTAACTAATGCAAAAAACGAATTTGCAAAACCCTCCCGCTCTGTTTATATGCAAATTAAATTTGCATAGAATATTTGGGAAATTACAAGCAGCATTTAAACAATCTAAATAATTGCAAAACTCAATTAAAACATTTTGTAAAATTGCAAACTTATATTTTTGTAATTAAAACTCATTTAAAATCATTTAAAATTTTTAAAAAATTCCCAAAAATTATAATAAATTATTTTAAAGCTAAATAGGTCATTAACATATAATTAACACTAATTAAACCAAAATTAAAAAACAGGGGCTGACAAGTGTTTCCTTATTGAAAAATTTTGTCCTCGAAATTCACAAGGATAGAAGACTCTACAAACATTCTAACATAACAAGCAATGCAACAAATGACTAAGGCTACGATCAAAACTAACCTCTAAGGTATCAAGCGGGAACGGGTGGTTCCCTCGTAGCTGTTGGGTCGAACAAGTAAGGATATCTTCCCCTCATGTCCGACTCCCTCTCCCAAGTAGATTTACCCGGAGAGTGACGGCTCCAAGCTACTCGTACTAAGGGTATAACTTTGTTCCTCAGCCTCTTTTCCCTCCTGTCCAATATCTCCACTGGCTGCTCAGTAACTGCAAGGCTCGGTCCGATCTCCAACTCTGAATGGTCAAACACATGGCTGGGGTCCGGAACATATCTTCTCAGCTGAGATACGTTAAAGACATCGTGAACTCCTGCTAAATTGGGTGGAAATGCAACCCTGTAAGCTACCTCTCCGATCCTACCCAGTATCTCGAACGACCTGATGTATCTGGGGCTCAACTTGCCTCCTCGTCCGAACCGGATCGTCCCTCTAGTAGGTGATATCTTCACCAGCACCATATCTCCGTCAGCGAACTCCATCGGTCTGCGACTAGCATCGGCCCAGTGTTCCTGTATATCCTGAGCGACTCTGAGCCTGTCTCTAATCATCCCGACCTTCTCTGCTGCATCCGTGATCATCTCTGGCCCAAGCATGACTCTGTCCCCAATATCATCCCAAAAGAGCGGTGTATGGCATCGTCGTCTATATAGTGCCTCGAAAGGAGACATACCGATGCTGGCTTGGTAGCTGTTATTGTATGAAAACTCTACCAAGTGCAGATGGCTCTCCCATGATCCGCCAAAGTCCAGCACACAAGTCCTCAATATGTCCTCTAGCATTTGTATCGTCCTCTCGGACTGCCCATCTGTCTGCGGATGGTACGCCGTACTGAACTTGAGCCGACTGCCCAACTCCTCCTGCAAGCTCCTCCAGTAGTGGGACGTGAATCTGCTGTCTCGGTCCGACACGATGCTCACTGGTACTTTGTGTAAGCGAACTATCTGCTGTATGTATAGTTCCGCTAACTTCTCGGTGGAAAGCCCCATCTTGAAGGGTATGAAGTGCGCACACTTCGTCAGCCTGTCCATGTTTGCCATTAAAATTCTTTTATTGCAAATTTCAATACAAACAGAACAGTGTTACAATACAGGACTTAGATGTAGTCCTAGGAGTACACTTTTGTTTATCTGGGTCCCTTGTGCCGATGGAGTGAGTGGTAATGCGTTGACTCCATTGACGATCTGACGACGGTTATCGGTTCTCTGAAGACTTGGATTGCTCTGGGTGCTGGAGCTTGCTGAGAGGAGAAAGACATTGAGTGTCTGTATCTGCCTCTCTGGTGGTATGTTCGTTCGTTGTATGTTCTGTCCCTGTGTGAGAAGGAAATGATCCCTCTATTTATAGCTTTGCAGGCTGGCTACTCATGCACGCATGTAGGATACGCCTGTACGCGGGGACGCCACGTGTTGATTGCTGATGGAGGCGCATGGACGATGCGCCCTGATCGAGGGGTTAACTTCTTCATACTGCTGTTGTGGATCGACACATAGCAGAGGAGAAGATCTTTCTGTTGCTGAGATCTCGGATGAGTTGAGTCCAAGGACACGTGTCATCGACCTATGGCTCAGAGATCTCAGATTTGGTGGGGGAATGATCTGGTAAGATGCGCCTAGGATTGGACGCATGAGGAGACTTTGGCTCGTAACCTTTAGGAGTCACGAACCATTCTGGGCGTATAGCTTTTGAGGCACATGCAGAGCTTCAGTAGTGACTTTACTCCTGTCTTTTGGGATCAGGGAGAAGTCTGGGGTGCATGGCTTTTGAGGCGCATGCAGATTTGGGCGCATGACTGCGGAGGCGCATGCGAGATGGTTGGGTGGCCACGTGGCAGTAGCCGTCGGAGGGAAGTAATGATGATGCTGACGTTGGTGATGCTTCGTCTTCTGAAAAAGCTGCCGACTGTTCAGACTTCGGGAGGCGTGCTGCCAACTCTATCAGTTCAGTATTTAATGTTTGGGACATTCGATGGACAGCTGAGTGGGCGCGTCAGTTGGCGTTCCACTAGGCGTATGGGGACGCGTAGGGGTGCAACCCCTGTGATGCGCTTGGTGCTGAAAGGCGCGTCTGTGTGGTGCGCTTGATGTTGAAGGGCGCATCTGTGTGATGCACGGTCTGGCCGGCACATCCGCTTCGTGACATGTCTTTAATGGTATGACTGTTACGTTCTTCGAGTGCTTTAAATAGCCGTTTTGACTTGGCTGAATTCGAAGCGTCCGGTTCAACCATTTAATGCAAATTCATTGCACAAAATTCGGAGAGCCATCCACTTGGCGCATGGGTTTGATTTGTCCAGCCTATAAATAGTGGCATGGAGAGAGTTTGCTTTTCGTTCTCTCACGTTCTTTCAATATAAACTTGTTTATTCGGATGCATTCTGTTGACGAGATGCTCCCGAGAGTGAAGATGCGACGCAGTATCTTCGTTGATGCACTTGAAGGTGACTGTTACATCCAAAAGTCAGAGTTGAGGGCTTCTGAGGCAGGCGGAAGGTGCCTGTTGCATCCAAAGATTGGGATGCTCGAGCCTCGTCTTCGTTGTGCAGGAAGAGCCGTAGATCGGAATGGCGGTGCTGCGGCTTTGGTGGCTCTTTCTTCCTTCAAAATGGGTGTAGCCCATTCTGGTTGTGTTGAAAGCTACTCTTTTGGCCGCGGTTTCGATCACGGTCTTCCTTGGTGTTTGGAGGCTCTTTCGAAGCCTCCCCTGGCCACAGGTTGGCTTGTAGTTCTTTTTCCTTCCTTGGCTAGAGGGTTGATTGCCACCCTCGTTCTGCTCAATAAATGCCTCATTAGTCGAAGAATTTAGACGGCGGTGAGCTTGGCTGGAAGAGCGGCACATAACTGGGCTGCTGAAGGGATGCACATAACTGAGCTGCCAAAGGGATGCACATAACTGAGGATGCACATAACTGAGCTGCTGAAAAGGATGCGCCTTGTTGAGGGCGCATGGTGGGATGTGCCTGGCTGAGGGCGTATGTTGATTGCTGTGCCTACTTGAGGGCGCATGTTGGCTGCTGGCTGTAGACTTAGGATATTTTCTTTGTAGAAATTCTCCTTTGTACAGTCTTTCTTAGACATGTAATAGACTTTTATATGTTGAATAAAAAGTCCTCTTTTAATGTCTATATTTGTTGCTTTTTGCTGTGAAGTACTTTGTCCAAGCTTTGGCACATGTAGTCTGGCGCATAGACTTTCTGGTTCTGAAATTCCATGCTTCTACAGTCCACGATGACCCAAATGGCATCCTTCCCTCCTTGGGAACGAGGAATCCCTGAGACGAAGTCCATCGTAATGTGTTCCCACTTCCACTCGGGAATGGGTAACGACTGCAATAGACCAGCTGGCCTATGGCGCTCTGCCTTGACCTGCTGGCAAACTAGGCATCTTGAAATAAAACGTGATACATCTCTCTTCATCCCGTGCCACCAAAGATGTTCGCACAAGTCACGGTACATCTTGTTGGCACCAGGGTGAATATAATATCTCGATCGATGCACCTCCTGCAAGACTGCCTCTATCAGCTCTCCCTTCGGCACGCATAACCGACTGCTATGCCTCAAGGATCCATCCTCTGCTATGGTAAAGTCATCCAGCAATCCAGCTAAAGCCTGGGCTCGAAGTCTACGAAGGCTCTCATCTGTAGACTGTGCCTCCCTGATCTGCTCCATCAAACCTGACTGAATGTCAAGCGCCATCATCTGTATCACTGATCCTGGCCGAACTATCTCGATACTGAGCTTCTCCAGATCTTTTTGCAAATGCCGATCTATCATCAGATACCATGCCATCGGATGCCTGCTCAGCACATCCGCCACCACATTTGCCTTTCCGGGGTGATACTGTAAATCGATGTCAAAGTTCTTCATCAACTCCAACCATCGTCTTTGCCTCATATTCTGCTCTTTCTGCGTGAACACATACTTCAAGATCTTCTGGTCAGTAAAGATTTTCATACGCTCTCCGTATAAGTAATATTTTCATAACTTGAATGCAAAGATCACCACAGCTAACTCTAGGTCATGGGCAGGATAGTTTCGCTCATGAGTCCGTAATTGCCTAGATGCATAAACAATCACTTTCCCATGCTGCTGTAGGACACATCCTAGCCCCTTTCCCGAAGCATCGCTGTATATAGTGAAACCTCCAGACCCTGAAGGTAATGTCAGAACTGGAGCGGTCGTCAGCTTCCTCTTCAGATCCTCAAATGCTGCCTGGCAGTCCTCTATCCAGATGTACTCTGCGTCCTTCTGTGTCAGTTTCGTCATGGGTTCAGCTATCCTAGCAAAGTCCTGGATGAACTTCCTATAATAGCTGGCTAAACCCAGAAAGCTCCTGATCTCTGAAAATGACGTCGGAGCCTTCCATGTCTCAACGGCAGCAATCTTCCTGGGATCCACCGAGATACCCTCTCCAGTGACTATATGACCGAGAAACTCCACTCGGTCTAAAAAGAACTCGTACTTCGACAATTTGGCAAACAACCTCTCCTGCCTCAGAATCCCCAAAACTGTCCGCAAGTGCTCTGCGTGCTCCTCCGACGTCTTCGAGTATATCAGGATGTCGTCGATAAATACTACGACGAACTTGTCCAGATACTGGTGAAATGTCTTATTCATCAAGTTCATAAAGACAACTGGCGTATTTTTGAGACCAAATGACATCACCAGAAACTGGTACTGTCCGTACTTCGTGTTGAACGTCGTCTTCTGGATGTCTGTAGCCCTAACTTTCACCTGGTGGTAACCGGATCTCAAATCTATCCTGGAAAAACCTTTGCCCCATTCAACTGGTCGAATAAATCATCTATCATGGGTAGAGGATATTTGTTCTTAATGGTGATGGAATTCAAGGCCCGGTAGTCAATACACAACCGGACTGTACCATCCTTCTTAGGCACAAAGAGCACTGGTGCTCCCCATGGAGAAGCACTAGATCGAATGAAACCTTTTTTCAACAGGTCATCAATCTGCTCCTTCATCTCTACGGCCTCCTTGGGGTTCACTCTATAGCAAGCCCGAGATACTGGTGATGAACCCGGTACTAAATCTATAGTGAACTCCACATCTCTGTCAGGCGAAAGTCTTGGAAGATCCTCTGGGAATACATCCATAAACTCCCTAATGATAGGGTGTGGCGGTGCTAACTCCCCAACTGTCGCACAACAGTTCGGTTCTAGGCTGATCTCCGGTCCTGTCCTCCTGACACTAAATGGTGCCGTACCTGGGGGACTGAACAGAATACTACCCTCATGATAGTCTGCAGCTGCATGGGCATAGCTAAGCCAGTCCATCCCTAATATGATATCATACCCGGGGAGTGGCATCACAAAGAATCGTCCCCTAAACTCTCTTCCGGGTATAGTAATAGAGCATCTATAGATAGCTCTAATGGGCACAGGTCCGCCTCCCGTCATTACTCTACTCATCTCCTCGGTAGGTGTAGCTACTAAGTGGTGTTTATGCAAAAACTCTAATAATAGGAAGCTATGAGATGCACCAGAATCAAACAAGCATAGAGCTAGAAAAGTATGCAAATAAACATGACCTATGATGACGTCAGCCAAATAATCGGGCTCCGAAACCTGCTCCGACTCCGGCTCAAGAGCTAGGCTATAAGCCTTTCCCTGGGGTCCCTTCTGCTGCAGCAGATGTTGCCCAAACCTCTGCTGCTGAGTCAGAAGCGGCGGTCTCTAGACTATGGTCCGGCACCTGGTACCCTGGCTACTGGACAGTCCTGAAGCTGATGGATGACAGACCCACAAGCTAAACACTGCCGTAACCTTTTCCTACAGATGATAGCGTCATGGCCTGGCCTCTTACAGAATACACACAAAGCTCCCTTCGGCTGCTGCCAGGGTCCGGGGCTCTAACTGGCGGGGTCGGATGATGTGGTGCGGGAGGACGGTATGTCTGCTGGTGCAGCGTCGGCGCTCTTGGCTAGAAAGCCTGACGCTTGGACGGTCCCTCGAGGTGTACAGAAGTCGGCCTCTTGCAAGACTGAAGACGCTCCTCTATGCTCCGGGCCAACTCTAGGCTCTGGTGGTAGTCAGTCATACCGTTCGCCACTATAAGAATACCAATATCTGGAACTAGATCATGGCAAAACCTACGCGTCATCTCCTCAGGGTCTGCAACTAGACTAGGAGCGAAACGGCTCAGGCGACTAAACTCTGCTGCATACTCGTCAACAGAACGGTTCCCCTGCTGGATGTTCTGGAATCGTAGCCCCATGGCTGCCCTAGCGATAGTCGAGAAGAATTTTTTCTTAAACTGGGTTTTAAACTGATCCCAAGTGGCCTTCCCTCTCGCAAATAACGGCTCATTCTGGAACCAAACTCCTGCTAAGTCTATCAGCAGAAATCCCGCTGCCTCGATCTGGAGGTCACTCGGCAACCTAGCTCCAAGGAGCTTCTTCTCTACCGAGTCTAGTCAGTCATCTGCTACAACGATGCCCTCAGTCCCTAAGAACTCCTTGGGGTTCAGACCCATGAAGTCCTTGATTGTCCCTGCTCTCTGCCGTGGCTCTACAGGTGGTGGGACCACGGTACATTCCTCAGAATGCTCCATGCTCTGGCAGAGTAGGGTGGTCTGCTCCTGATGGGTCGTTAGGAACCCCTGGATCAGAGTGAGCAGTTGGTTCCCGTCGAGTGTGACAGAAGTCTGGGCAGGTATAGTAATAGGTGGTTGTGGGAGTATCGGGTCCTACGGAGACTGTAATGTGGAAGGTGGTGGAGGCATTTGGGTTGGTAGATTTGTGGAGTGGGGGAGTATGGTGGGTGGAGGTGGAGGTGTATCGGTCAACTGGTCAACCGACTGGATAGGGAGTGTGCCATTCTCAGGTGTGACATACTGGGATGAGCGGGTGAGCACCATCTAAATAAATAAAAGGACTTATAAGGACTCTTTAAAGTAAACAATCATAAATAACAAGAAAATCCAATTTGTAACAACGAACATGTGATGCGTTTCCTATGTTGCAATCCTAGTAATCTCTAGGTATTCTGAGAGTCATTCCTAATATTGTCTAGTTACCTTAAGTTCCTAATTGCAGGCATGCCTGGTACAATGACGTAACCAAACAATTTAGTCAGGACCTGCGTGGGCTACCACTAAAAACATGTCACGATCCGCTACCCAAATTGTTGGGCTGGACCGAGTCATGTCCAGCCTACGCTTGAGATAAAGCGTAGTAAGCTGTTCTAAAGATACCAAGATAAGACTAAAATGTGCTAACAGTTCTTTAAGTAATAAAGAGTCAGAAATGTCCCAAACACAAAAGCCATCTCGTATAATAGTAAGTTCCAAGTACAAGTCCAAAATGTAAAGCTGGATACAGGTCCAGTCATAAAATACATTGTCTAACAATATGACTAGTCTCGAAACCCCGAGTAACTACGCAAACTAGACGAGTTTTCCTACAGGTATATCCTCATTAGATAAAGTCTGGTCCTCGGCAGCAACTCTATAATAGGAATCGCAGAGCAACTCCTCCTCAGTAAGAATACCTACAACGTTATTCTGTCAGGACGGGAGCAAGTACTGAATCTAACAAACATATAATACTAATCAAGTGATGGAAAGAGATAGAATGACATATCTTGTTTTATCCAGTTTTAGATACATTTCATCATGGCAATAATTATTTATTTTTAAAGTTTAAAACTGTAGTAGGTGAGTGATCAGTCAATAGGTAATTAGGATGTACAGTGGTACATATCAATTTTCTGAAGTGTATATACGTACCCTTAACGGCATCGGTGTATGTCCATACACAAATGCGGGATCAGACATACGACAAAGTTACATATAGAATGTAACAGTGCTTGGTAAATACATACGAAGAAGGGGGCATGATCACGTACACTACTAACAGTTTTTTCTTAACCCGTTGTTAAACATGTGAGAGATATGAAAACTGTCCTAAACATGATAGAGACTGAAAATAATACAACATGTGAAGTTTTAACTTGCTACCCCAAGGATCAGCATTTAACATGGTTGGAAATCACAGTTTATGGTTATAACAGTATGTAAATTTTGTAGAAGTACTTGTCTTTAGTAAAGCAAAGCAGCGATAGAAATGCTATAGAAGCCTGGTGACTCGTCACTGTAGAAATAACACATAAACTTAGTTTTTATACTAAGCTAAACACTAAGACACTAGTTGTGTGATACGACTTTCTGACCGGACACCTAGCCAAATGGTGACTTTAGCATAGGAGACCAACGTGGGGTGACACCATACTGAAACTAACTTTCTAGGGTCTTTATACTACTGCGGGGGTGAGGTTTAATACGAATATAACTCAAAACAACACAAAGTATTACAAGTCGTAACTATTCAATAAATAAATCAAACTGTACATTGTGATCCAACAATTTTTGAGATAGACAAAAAGCTCAATTTTATATAAAATAAAGTACCAAAATGATACTTGTTAATTATAAAAATTTATAATAATTTTTCTGGAACTTATAAACCTTCATAAATATTTATTAAAAATCAGCAAACATATGTATCCTGAAAATGAGTTCTGTTTTCCTATTTTTATAAAATACCAAAAGTACTTATTAAATGCTGGAAAAATTATATTAAATTAGCTAACTTAATATAGTATTTAAATATAATTTTTCCAGATTTTTACAGCACTTAAAATATATATAAAATTCAAAAATAGCAAGTAACAATTTTTGGAAAATAATTAATTAATTATTTACTATTTTGTCGATGTATTCGGAATTGAACCAAAGTCCAGATACAGGACCCAGAGCCATGAATCAAGTCCAATATGACTTGTACAGACTCTAAATATATTAGACACAATTGGGCCCAGAAACCCATGCTAGGTTTGGACATCAATTGGTCATAATTAATAAAATACAAGAATTTAAATATAAATAATATATTTTTAAAGTGGTAAAATATGCAAGTCACAAAATTATACAATAAAATAACTTGTTAAACTTTACATAATAATATTTATCACTAAAATTTGTATTTGAAAATATATACATAATTATACAACAAACACAATTATATATAAATAAATAGATATTTATATACATATATAATGTATATATATATATATATATATATATATATATATATATATATATATATATATATATATATATATATATATATATATATATATATATATATATATATATATATATAATGGATATATATAATGGATATATATATTTTTTTTATAATGGATATATATAATGGATATATATATATATATATATATATATATATATATATATATATATATATATATATATATATATATATAATATATTTTATATATATATATATATATATATATATATATATATATATATATATATATATATATATATATATATTTTTTTTTTTAATGGATATATTTTAATGGATACATATATATATATATATATACATATATATATATATATATATATATATATATATATATATATATATATAATAACATATATATATATATATATATATATATATATATATATATATATATATATATATATATATATATATATATATATATATATATATATATATATATATATTTATTATAATATATATATATATATATATATATATATATATATATATATATATATTATATATATATATATATATTATATATATATATATATATATATATATATATATCTAAAAAAAATATTATATATATATATATATATATATATATATATATATATATAATATATATATATATATATATATATATATATATATATTATATATATATATATATATATAACAAGTATATATATAATATATATATATATATTATATATATACTTGTTATATATATATATATATATATATATATATATATATATATATATATATATATATAGGGGAGGGATATTGCACCAAACTTATTGCATCAATTATTGCACCAAACAATCTCAACCACACATTTATTTCAATCATGTGGTTATAAAGCATGCTGACGTGGCAACAACTTTATGGAATGCTTTATAACCACATGATAGAAATAAATGTGTGGTTGAGATTGTTTGGTGCAACAATTGATGCAATAAGTTTGGTGCAATATCCCTTCCCATATATATATATATATATATATATATATATATATATATATATATATATATATGTAACATTATATATATGTAATATGTAACAGTATATATATAATAATATGTAACAGTATATATATAATATATATATAAATACATATACATGTATACATATATATAAAAATACATATATATACATATATACATATAAATAATAAAATAGAAAACAAAAACAAAACAAAACAAAAAAGAAAGAAGAAAGGGGGGCTCGAACTCGGCCAGGGCAGGGGGTGTTTAGCGCGCTCGAGCTGGCCAGAGGGCCAGCCTGAGTTATTTGTTAGGAAAAGGGTTTGGGTTAGATTTATTAGGTTTAAGGTTAATGGGTTTCTGAACCCAATAGCATGATCTAAACCCATTAACCCAATAACCTAAATAACAGTTCGGCTTCGTGTCCAGACTGTTCAGGACACGAGCAAATAAAATCTGACCCAGTGTCGTGTGTCCGCGCCCAGCACGACACGCACGACACTGCTAACGCGTGTCCAACCCTACTGTTAGGTTCCCTGTGTCCAGGCGAAGACCATGCGTGAGTTTAGGACACGCACGATACGTTTTTAGGGCTGTTACCTTCGTGTCCGGCGTCGGGGTTTGAAGTCGAGGGGGCTTTCGGCGGCTAGGGGCGTCGTGGTCGGGGCGCTGGGTGGCACGGCACTCTGTCACGCCCCAATACCGAAATACAGAGACGGACTAGGCCAGCTACTCCATATGAGGTACGTAACGTCATACGGCGATCGTGGCTGTCGAGAGACTAGGGGGTACATGCTACAATCAAGTCTCCTATGGTCCCACAGAGTTCTATGTCTCAATCAATCAAATCACATCAGCAAATAAATGAACATTAAAGATAAAGCAGTAAGGCGTCCCCGGCTAACAGGTGCCGGTGGCTAAACGCCGCAAAAGTATAAGCAGGAGTGGTGGAGAAGAAACCCACTCGAGTCCCCGAACCGCCATGCTCCTAGTATGCACCATGGATGTCAGAGAGGAAGATCGTGTCCTCAGGCTCTGCTACGGGATATGGCCAAACAAAACCAGCAGGGTCAGCCCCGAATAGCAAGTACCGCCAAAGGGGCACAAGAGTTAAGATTAAAAACCTAGTTAAATAGAATGCTTGATAATAGTAATACTTATGCTACTATTATAGGGTAGCGCAACATCCTCGAACCCATATGGCACCCTTACAACCAAACAAGGACAAAAGGTGCCGCATGGAGTCGGGACGTATCGTACTCTATAACTTTCGCATAAGTTAAAAGGTATAGACAATAAAATCTCCTGATCGTGACTTCGGTCGATAGCCTATCGCAGCACAATAACCAACCCAACAATCAAACAAGAACATGGGTTGGATCATGTACCATGATAGACCATGTTCCTCAGTCATTCACAGAAGTAGCACTCCACAATCAGAATAAGTCTTCCGTTCATAACTTCGGTCCACAGCCTGTCATAGTACGATAACCAACCCAGCAATCAAACAAGAATATGGGTTGGATCACGTACCATGACAGTCCGCTTCCCTCAGTTATTCACGGAAGGTAATAGGGTACAAGCAAGTCGTTTTTACGGCCAATCAAGTCTACGAGTTTCTAGTGGGACGAGGTTATCCTCGCATCATGTTATGTAGAAATCCTCAGATCGTATCTTTCCAGCAAGGCTAGCCAACCCAGGGGTTCGCGTAGACAGGTATGATTGAGCACAGGTCCCTCGTAAGGCCACCTTGCTAAAACATATAATATATAGCAGGAATTAATCGGATACAGTCATCCACTCGTTGCAGATGACACAGTGTCCGTGGAGACCAGCCGGCACGTCAAGACAGTATCTCAAGGCGGCTGGTGTAACACGATCTCGGGATTTTGCCCTTCCCATGCATCTAGTATATTTAGTTGCCTAATTTAACCTTAGATGAAATCTTGGACTTTCATGCTGTGGCCTGCATGATTATCCTCCTAAAGTCGTACTTTAGTACGAGTACCCCAAAGAGGATCCATGTCAATCAGTATGTCAACATGTTCTACCCTCCTTAGTATAATGCATCATTGTAAATACACCACGTGGAGTTACGAGTCATTTATCGAACATGAACAAGAACTGGGACATTCAGGTACATGTATCAGGTAGGAACACTTTGTTCTCCGGGGTCACATTAGTGCTCATATCATGCTCGGGACAAAAGGCGTAAGGATATAAAATGGGCATATAATATCTGATAAAATATCAAAAGCGTACGCACAAAAGCACGCACGCTCAAAGGGTGAAAAGTTACGCAGGCTCACTCAAGGCAGCGTGCGTGAAAAGTCACGCAAGCTCAAGGAGAGAGCTGCGTGAAAAGTCACGCAAGCTCAAGGAGAGAGCTGCGTGAAAAGTCACGCAAGCTCAAGGAGAGACACGCTTCCAACAGGAAGCGTGCTCAAACAGGAGCACACTGTTCACTGTCTTCTCCAAACAGCAAGAACACCATGGCTGAACCCAAACTTCAAAGCATCATAACTTGGCCATCCGAACTCCAAATCCAGATTTCCAAAGTTCCAACTTGGGTGAAACTGAATGCTCTTCCACATGGAAGCATCAAAAACCCATAAAATCCAACTAAGTAGATCAAACCATGCAAAATCCGAAAATGATTAAAACCTAGATCTACAAAAATTAAAGCTTCAAAATAGAAATTTCCAAGTTCTAAACTAGTATAGATTGAGGAGAAGAACATGTTTTGGCAAATAGTTTTGTAAGAAATCATTGACAAAATTATGGATCCATCTCTTGAGCAAGTTGGTACTTGCCTTGGTTGATGGAGGAAATATTTGGTTGGTGGAGGAAATAAATGAGAGGAAGTAAATGAGAGGAGAGAGAATGAGATGAGTTATATATATAGATCTTGGACCCATGGGTTCATGATGAACCAAAGGGTTCATGATGAACTATTGGTGAACCAAGAATAGGTTACCCAAATGAGTCAAAACTGTAGGCCCAAATACAGAAAATAAATTAGAAAATAATATTTTGCCAATTATTTTTGGAAAACGCATGAAGAAATACAGCATAATAAATATAGTATAAATACAAGGTAAATACAATTTATCGGTTTACGTATTAAAATACGTATTCCAGGATTGGGGAGTGACATCTCTACCCTTCTTAGAAAAATTCCGTCCTCGGAATTCCAGCCAAGACAGGATAGTGAAATCAGGGCAAGCAAGGCTCAATCATATACAAGTTAACTATCATAGCAGTTATTATCATACATCACAAAGTGCAAAATAAGCAGGTGCATATAAGCATGGAATCGTGTCAATAAGGTGCAAAAATATACCTTATTAGTCAAACAAATGCGGATACCGAGATCTGATCTTGTCCTCGCGCTCCCAGGTTGACTCTTCCGGAGAGTGATGGTTCCAAGAAACACGGACGAGGCCTATCGTCCAATTCTTGTGTACCTTCTTTCGTCGGTCTAAAATAGATACGGGTTGTTCCTCGTAAGTTAGGTCGGTACCAACGACTAACTCAGAATGATCGAGGACATGACTCGGATCCGGGACATACCCACGTAATTGGGACACATGAAACACATCATGTATGCCAGTTAACGAAGGCGGAAGGGCAAGTCGATAAGCCACATCACCTACCCGAGCGAGAATATTAAAAGGACCAACGTATCTTGGACTAAGCTTTCCTCGGGTTCCAAATCTGATGATACCCCGAGTAGGCGAAATTCGCAGAAACACTTGGTCGCCAACTCTGAATTCTAGAGGCCTACGATGCTGATCTGCCCAATGACGATGTCGGTCCTATACAACGCGAAGGCGCTCCCTGACTAACTTAACTATCTCCACAGTCTGCATGATCATCTCTGGTCCCAACAACTTCCGTTCTCCGACGTCGTCCCATGCCAAAGGGGACCTGCACTTCCTTCCGTACAATGTTTCGAATGGGGCCATCTGAATGCTAGCCTGATAGCTGTTGTTATAGGAGAACTCCACTAGATGAAGGTGGTCCTCCCAAGATCCGCCAAAATCCAAGGTACATGCCCGTAGCATATCTTCTAACGTCTGAATGGTTCTTTCTGATTATCCGTCGGTTTGTGGATGATAAGCAGTACTGAATCTTAACTTGGTTCCCAAACTTTGGTGCAAGCTCCGCCAGAAATGGGAAGTAAACCGCATATCCCGATCTGATACTATACTAACTGGAACACCGTACTGCCTTACTATCTGCTTCATGTATATTTCTGCTAACTGCTCAGTAGTCTGTCCAACTCGGAAGGGAAGGAAATGAGCGACCTTCGTGAGTCGATCTACTATTACCCAGACTGCATTCTTGCCAGCCGGGGATCTAGGTAAACCGGTCACAAAATCCATCGTGATGTGCTCCCATTTCCATTCTGGGATAGGAAGCGGCTGTAGCAACCCTGCTGGTCTCTGCTGCTCGGCTTTCACCTGCTGACATACCAGACCCTTGGATACAAATCTTGCTATCTCTCTTTTCATGCCATTCCACCAAAAGTACTGCCTGATATCCCGATACATCTTCGTTCCTCCTGGATGAATGGAGTAAATAGAACTATGAGCTTCGGACATAACTTCTTGCCGAAGGTCTCCACTCGGTACACAGAGTCTGTTTCCAAACCTGAGCGTACCATCTTCATAAATCACTAACTCCTTCCTACGGCCTGATTCACACTCCGACTGCAACTTCTGAATCTGTGGATCTCCTGCTTGTGCTGCCCTTATCCTCTCTACTAAGGTTGACTGAATCTGCATACTGGTCATTCTTCCTATATCCCTTGGCAAAACTACTTCGATTCCCATACTCTGAAGGTCTTCTAAAATATGCTTCTGCGAGGTCAGGATAAAGGCACTGTCTCTCCTACTCAGTGCATCTGCAACTATATTCGCCTTGCCTGGATGATACTGAAGATCTAAGTCAAAATCCTTCAGTAGTTCTAACCATCTTCTTTGCCTCATGTTCAAATCTTGCTGCATGAACACGTATTTCAAACTCTTATGATCAGTATAGATCTCTACCCGATCCCCGTATAAATAATGCCTCCATAACTTAAGTGAAAACACCACAGCTGCTAACTCCAAATCGTGAGTCGGGTAATTCTTCTCATGGTCTCGAAGCTGCCGAGACGCATATGCTATCACCTTTCCGTGCTGCATCAATACACATCCAAGACCCTTCCCAGATGCGTCACAATATACTGTAAAGCCTTCCGCTCCTACTGGAAGCGTTAAGATCGGGGCTGAGATCAATCTCTTCTTCAATTCTTCAAATGATGCCTGACAGCTAGCTGACCAAACAAACTCTATGTCCTTGTGCGTCAGACGCGTTAAGGGCGCAGAGATCTTGGCAAAGTCCGCCACGAACCTTCTGTAGTAACCAGCTAACCCTAAGAAACTTCGCACTTCTGCAACCGTTCTCGGGACTGGCCAATGCTCTACGGCCTCAATCTTCTTCGGATCCACTGACACTCCTGCCCCAGAAATTACATGTCCCAGGAACGAAATGTGATCTAACCAGAATTCACACTTGTCGAGCTTCACATAAAGTTGATGCTCCCTCAATGTCTGTAAGACAGTCCTAAGATGTTTCTCATGCTCCTCTTCACTGCTGGAATAGACAAGAATGTCATCTATGAACACCACCACAAATTTATCCAAGTACCGCAGAAAGATGCGGTTCATTAAATCCATGAATACTGCGGGGGCGTTGGTTAGTCCAAAGGGCATTACTAAAAACTCATAATGCCCATATCTAGATCTGAATGCTGTCTTCGGTATGTCTTGCTTCTGGACTCTTACTTGATAGTATCCCGACCGAAGATCGATCTTGGAAAAGACACTGGCCTTTCTCAACTGGTCAAACAGGTCATCAATCCTTGGTAGCGGGTACTTATTCTTCACTGTTACTGCATTCAGCTTGCGGTAGTCGATGCACATCCTCGTCGACCCATCCTTCTTGGGAACTAGAATCACTGGCGCGGCCGAGGGCGATTTACTGTCTCGGATGAATCCCTTAGACTTCAACTCTTCTTTATGTTGATACAGCTTATCCTGTTCTGACGACGACATTCTGTAAACTCTGTCTGCAATAGGCCTCGTTCCAGGGTTCAACTTAATGCTAAATTCTACCTCTCTGACTGGGGGTATCCCTGGGAGCTCATCAGGGAAGACGTCGAGAAAATCTTCGACCACTCTCGGAATCTGTCCTGGCTCTGACACTGCTGCTGAGATGACGCCTCCGGCCTGATTCTTCAAGGTTCGAGTAAAGATGAACTGCTCCATCCCAGGAACGCTGAATATGACCCTACCTCCTCTACAATCAATTGTCGCATGACTGTCTCTCAACCAGTCCATGCCAAGAACGACATCAAAATTCCCCATAGGGAATTCAATCAATGATGCGGGCAGTAAATGCCTACACACCTCCACCGGACATAAAAAGTGCACTCTGCTAACTTCTACGAGCCCATTGCCGGTGAGTATATCCATCCTCTCCGGCAATGCCTCAAACTCTAATCCAATCCGTGTAGCATATTGTGCAGAGATGAATGAATGAGTAGCGCCTGAATCAAATAATACTACAGCAGGAAATGAGGTGACGAGAATTTTACCTGCCACCACGTCACTAGACGCTAGAGCCTCTCCCAAGGTCAATGTGAGAGCCTGGCCCCGCGGATCCCCTTGTTGCGGCCTTTTTTGACCATGCTGTTGCTGCCTCTGAGGGCCCTCGGCTTCCTGTGCCTGGCGGAACATCTGAGCCTGCGTTGGTAGACGCTGGGCTAGGGGCCTTACTGCTAATACTGGCCCTCCATTCGGGGTTGCCACCGGAGCTGGGAATGCTGGAAACTGCTGAGCTGGCCCTCCTGGCCTCTGCATCATAGGACAAGTGGAAATACGGTGGTCTGAACTACCACACCTCAAGCATAAGCCATTCGCTGACCGGCACACCTCCCTCGTGTGCCGTGCCTTCCCACAGAATGTACAGCCCTGGGGTGCTCTCTGACGCTGTTGCTGGTTTCTCGGCTGCTGATGCCGAACTGGCGCTGTATTAGTTGACATGGCCGTCCTCCGCGGCGCTCCTGCATCATGAATACGTACACCGGGTGCTGGTGTCGATGTTCGCTGCATTGCTCCTCCTCCAACCTGGGAATGAGATCTCTTCTGACCTTCTGCCCTCGATGCCAACCTCTGCTGGGTAAGCTCGTGCCTCCGAGCGGCCGTCAGAACAGCGTCAAACGTCTGGTAGTCGTGTCCTTCCACAAGCTGTAATAGTTCCAAATAAAGTCCCTGCTGGAACCTCATAGCTTTCTCTGGCTCCGTTGCCACCATTGCTGGTGCGAAACGGCACAATCTGCAGAACTCTGCTGCATACCCATCTACGATCTTGCCTGCTTGGTTGAGACTGATAAACTTCTGCTGGAGCTCATATCGAGCTACTACGCCAAAATACTTGGCCTTGAATCTGTCACTGAAGGTGGTCCAACGAACATGGCATCTTGTACCAACTTCTTCTGATGCCCACCAGTCGCGGGCAAGATCCTGAAGTACCAGTTTGACCTGATCAACCTTTTTATCATCTGGAACCTTGGCTGCCACAAGAATGGCTTCGATGTCTTGAATCCAGGCATCCGCAGTGATGGCATCCTCCGTGCCATCAAAATACCTCGAGTTCAAGCGACGAAACCTCCCTAATGCTCCCGAGTCAGCCCCGACACTCCTCTCAAGAGCTAACTGAATCCCTTGGTTCAGCAACACGTTCTGCTCCTGCTGCCGAGTCTGTTGCTGTTGGTTAGTGACAAGAAACCCTCGAATGATCTCCAGGAGTGCTACAGCGTCTGGTACTGCCGTCGCTGCTGGTGCTGCAGGAGTTTTAATAACCTGCGGCTGCACTGCCTCTGGTTCCATTTCTGCTCGTGCCTGCACTGGAGAAGGTTCTCTCCCCTGTTGCTGCCCAGTCGAGCCATGCTCTTGCTGCTCTTACTCATGGGCCTCTCCCGCTACTGAGAATGAAGCACCCCTATAGAGAAGAATATAAGATTATCAAGTCCGGACGAGGAAGATTTCGAGAATGCAAGTCAGGTTAGAGATCAAGGCAAGGACAGAGAATTCGAAACCGAATTTCAAGGGAAACAAGTTTTGATTGAGACTCCTAATAATTTGCAATACCCTACAAGTCTGAAAATCAGACCTGCATGGGCCACCACTAAAACCTTGTCACGCCCCAGTACCGAAATACGGAGACGGACTAGGCCAGCTACTCCATATGAGGTACGTAACATCATACGGCGATCGTGGCTGTCGAGAGACTAGGGGGTACATGCTACAATCAAGTCTCCTATGGTCCCACAGAGTTCTATGTCTCAATCAATCAAATCACATCAGCAAATAAATGAACATTAAAAATAAAGCAGTAAGGCGTCCCCGACGCTTCATCAAAATGATCATGAGAGACTAGCTTTATAATTTAGCTATCTCAGAGAGTCAGGAGTATAAAATTATACACAGCTGCAGTCTGTTTAATTATAATTATGTACCGACACAAAATATCAAGTAATCCGGCTAACAGGTGCCGGTGGCTAAACGCCACAAAAGTATAAGCAGGAGTGGTGGAGAAGAAACCCACTCGAGTCCCCGAATCGCCATGCTCCTAGTATGCACCATGGATGTCAGAGAGGAAGATCGTGTCCTCAGGCTCTGCTACGGGATATGGCCAAACAAAACCAGCGGGGTCAGCCCCGAATAGCAAGTACCGCCAAAGGGGCACAAGAGTTAAGATTAAAAACCCAGTTAAATAGAATGCTTGATAATAGTAATACTTATGCTACTATTATAGGGTAGCGCAACATCCTCGAACCCATATGGCACCCTTACAACCAAACAAGGACAAAAGGTGCTGCATGGAGTCGGGACGTATCGTACTCTATAACTTTCGCATAAGTTAAAAGGTATAAACAATAAAATCTCCTGATCGTGACTTCGGTCGATAGCCTATCGCAGCACAATAACCAACCCAACAATCAAACAAGAACATGGGTTGGATCATGTACCATGATAGACCATGTTCCTCAGTCATTCACAGAAGTAGCACTCCACAATCAGAATAAGTCTTCCGTTCATAACTTCGGTCCACAGCCTGTCATAGTACGATAACCAACCCAACAATCAAACAAGAATATGGGTTGGATCACGTACCATGACAGTCCGCTTCCCTCAGTTATTCACGGAAGGTAATAGGGTACAAGCAAGTCGTTTTTACGGCCAATCAAGTCTACGAGTTTCTAGTGGGACGAGGTTATCCTCGCATCATGTTATGTAGAAATCCTCAGATCGTATCTTTCCAGCAAGGCTAGCCAACCCAGGGGTTCGCGTAGACAGGTATGATTGAGCACAGGTCCCTCGTAAGGCCACCTTGCTAAAACATATAATATATAGCAGGAATTAATCGGATACAGTCATCCACTCGTTGCAGATGACACAGTGTCCGTGGAGACCAGCCGGCACGTCAAGACAGTATCTCAAGGCGGCTGGTGTAACACGATCTCGGGATTTTGCCCTTCCCATGCATCTAGTATATTTAGTTGCCTAATTTAACCTTAGATGAAATCTTGGACTTTCATGCTGTGGCCTGCATGATTATCCTCCTAAAGTCGTACTTTAGTACGAGTACCCCAAAGAGGATCCATGTCAATCAGTATGTCAACATGTTCTACCCTCCTTAGTATAATGCATCATTGTAAATACGCCACGTGGAGTTACGAGTCATTTGTCGAGCATGAACAAGAACAGGGACATTCAGGTACATGTATCAGGTAGGAACACTTTGTTCTCCGGGGTCACATTAGTGCTCATATCATGCTCGGGACAAAAGGCGTAAGGATATAAAATGGGCATATAATATCTGATAAAATATCAAAAGCGTACGCACAAAAGCACGCACGCTCAAAGGATGAAAAGTCACGCAGGCTCACTCAGGCTCACTCAAGGCAGCGTGCGTGAAAAGTCACGCAAGCTCAAGGAGAGAGCTGCGTGAAAAGTCACGCAAGCTCAAGGAGAGACACGCTTCCAACAGGAAGCGTGCTCAAACAGGAGCACACTGTTCACTGTCTTCTCCAAACAGCAAGAACACCATGGCTGAACCCAAACTTCAAAGCATCATAACTTGGCCATCCGAACTCCAAATCCAGATTTCCAAAGTTCCAACTTGGGTGAAACTGAATGCTCTTCCACATAGAAGCATCAAAAACCCATAAAATCCAACTAAGTAGATCAAACCATGTAAAATCCGAAAATGATTAAAACCTAGATCTACAAAAATCAAAGCTTCAAAATGGAAATTTCCAAGTTCTAAACTAGTATAGATTGAGGAGAAGAATATGTTTTGGCAAATAGTTTTGTAAGAAATCATTGACAAAATTATGGATCCATCTCTTGAGCAAGTTGGTACTTGCCTTGGTTGATGGAGGAAATATTTGGTTGGTGGAGGAAATAAATGAGAGAAAGTAAATGAGAGGAGAGAGAATGAGATGAGTTATATATATAGATCTTGGACCCATGGGTTCATGATGAACCAAAGGGTTCATGATGAACCATTGGTGAACCAAGAATAGGTTACCCAAATGAGCCGAAACTGTAGGCCCAAATGCAGAAAATAAATTAGGAAATAATATTTTGCCAATTATTTTTGGGAAATGCATGAAGAAATACAGCAAAATAAATATAGTATAAATACAAGGTAAATACAATTTATCAATTTACGTATTAAAATACGTATTCCAGGATTGGGGAGTGACACACTCGCCTTGCTTCGATGAACTCTTCGGTGGTGGTCTATGGCGGTGAAGGTGGCTGTGGAGGTGGCGCTAGGGGTCGCCGGAGTTAGGGTTTCGGTGAGGTCTCGTCGGGGAAGAAGGGGATCGTGGCTTGCTGTGGGGGGTCGTGGTGGTGTGCTAGGGTTAGGGTTTCGTCTGGAGGGGTATTTATAGGGAGGAGGAAGTCGGTTTTAGGGCTGGGGCTGGCCGGAAAAGGTCGGTGGTCGTCGGGGCAGCTGGCCAGAGAACGTGGAGGTGGGGGGGGGGGGGTGACGGTGGTTTTACAACAAGGCCCCTAGGTTTTAGGTAATTATAGTTAGGTCCTTCCCACTAACTAATGCAAAAACAAATTTGTAAATCCCCTCTCGCTCTGTTTATATGCAAATTAAATTTGCATATAATATTTGGAAAATTGTAAGCAGCATTTAAACAATCTAAATAATTGCAAAACTCAATTAAAACATTTTATAAAATTGCAAACTTACATTTTTAGTAATTAAAACTCATTTAAAATCATTTAAAAATTTTAGAAAAATTCCCAAAAATTATAATAAATTATTTTAAAGCTAAATAGGTCATTAACATCTAATTAAACTAAATTTGAAAAACATGGGCTGACACATACACCTAAGAGGACTAAAACACAGAAAGTATGTAAGAAACATGAATATCACCATGCTTTCACATATAGGTTTTCAAAGAAGCTACACATGCATGTCAACACAAAATCAACTAACACATTTTTAAAACTTACTTGCATGTACTGTGGTACTCATGGGCACATATCACAGTATTGTCCAGCAAGAAATCTTGTTGACAATCAAACACTAGTTTGGAGACCTAAGACGAATCAATATGGACCCTTCAGTAAATAGGTACCAAAAGATTCATCTACTTGTTTTGTAGGTGGACCCTCAACCCTCTCATGCTAAAAGCAAGTGGATCCTCGATAGCGGATGTTCGTGGCACATGACTGGTGATGCATCTTTGTTCGCCACGCTAACGATGAAGAAAGAAGGATATGTCTCCTTCGGAAACAATATGAGAGGTGATATTATTGGAAATGGTATTGTTGGTATATCTTCTTATCCTGTAATAAAAGATGTTTGTCTAGTTACATAATTGAAACATAACCTACTGAGCATAAGTCACTTGGCAGATAATGGTTATGACATCAATTTTGTAAAAGATAAATGTACAATATATGATATGTCATCTGGTAATCCCGTATATGAAGGGATTAGAGAAGACAATATTTATGTTCTCTTTCTAGATAATACTAATAATGTAGGAAGATGCCTAGTCGCAAACTTAGATGAAAGCTGGCTGTGGCATATGAGACTAGGACATGCTAATATGGACACTATCTCACGGCTAAGTACTAAAAAGTTGGTAAAAGGACTCCCTGAGATATCATTCAAGAAAGATATGGTATGTGTAGACTATGAAAAGAACAAAGCACATAGATCTATATTTAAATCCATCAATATTGTAAGTACTTCTAGACCTTTATATGGATTTATTTGGTCCTAGTAGAGTCGTTAGTCTTGGCGGTAAGCTCTACGCCTTTGTTATTGTTGATGATTTCTCTTGTTTTATTTGGGTTTACTTTTTATCAAACAAAAGTGATACAATTTTTGAATTTTAGATATTTTGTAAAAAGGTACAAAACGAAAAAAGCTTCATGATTACTTGTATCCGAAGTGATCATGGCGGCGAATTCGTAAATACTGATTTTAAAAAGTTTTGTGTTGATAGTGGATATTACCACGAGTTTTTCTGTCCTAGAACTCCTCAACAGAATGGTGTTATAGAGCGGAAGAACCGTACTCTAAGTGAGATGGCTAGAGTCATGCTGAATCAGCACAATCTTTCTAAATAATTTTGGACAGAAGCTGTAAGTACCGCCTGTCATGTGTTAAATAGGGTATTAATTCGACCTATCTCGAAGAAAATACCTTATAAACTTTGGTTTGGAAGAATTCCAAATATTTTATATTTTAAAGTTTTTGGATGTCATTGTTTTATCTTGAACACCAAGGACAACTTGGGAAAGTTCGACTCTAATACAGATGAAGAATATTTCTCGGATATGCTGCTAAGGGTAAGGGATATAAAATTTTCAATAAATGATCTATGATTGTTGAAGATTCAATTAACGTTACTTTTGATGAGCTCAATAGTCACAGATCTAGCGACAGTGATGATAAAAATGTACAAGCCAGAATAGATAAAAGTCCTGTGGAAGATCTGACTCATAGATTTGAATCATTGAAGTTCTTGCCAGATCATTCAGAGACGCTCATTATAGGTGATATATCAAAAGGTGTAAGTACACGCTCTTCTTATAGAGATACTGAAATAGCAGGTAATGTAGCTTTTATTTCACAAGTAGAACCTAAGAATGTAGCAGATGCTTTTAATAATAATTTTTGGATTGATGCCATGCAAGAGAAACTTAATCAATTTGAGAGAAACCAAGTTTGGGAACTCGTTCCTAAACCTATTGGTCAATCGATAATTGGTACAAAATGGGTGTTCCGAAATAAATTAAGTGAAGAAGGACAAGTTCTATGCAATAAAGCACGTCTAGTGGCGCAAGGTTCTAATCAAGAAGAAGGTATTGATTATGAGAGACATATGCTCCTGTTGCTAGACTAGAAACTATCCCATATTTTGTGCATATGCAAGTTTTAATGATTTTAAATTATTTCAAATGGACGTGAAAAGTGCACTTTTAAACAGATTTTTGAAAGAGAAAGATTTTGTGAAACAACTCCCTGCTTTTGAAGATTTTTGAAAACCTAAACACGTCTTCAAACTTAAGAAAGTACTCTATGGACTCAAACAGGCACCTCGTGCTTGGTATGAACGCCTAAGTGCCTTCTTACATGAAAATGGTTTTTCAAAAGGAAGAGTTGATACTACTTTATTTATCAAGTCTTTAGATGATGATATTCTTCTTGTGCAAATATATGTTGATGACATCATATTCGGATCAACTAATGAAAAACTTTGTCAAGAGTTTGCTAAGTGTATGTATAGTGAATTTGAGATGAGTATGATGTATAGTACCCCGTCCCGCAAAGTCAATCGGAGGAATTGAAACGCCGACGGTGTTCGGACTTAGCCTTACAAACGGCTGTTCGAAGGCTCGCTCGGTCGAGGTGACTCCTCGCTCAGGTGGGGTAGTTTTGGTGAACTTACCTCATCTTAGCCTGTACTTAATAACTCGCTTGTTTTCAACTTGCACAAGTACGTAATATAAAAGCTACGAACACACATAGCTAAGGGAATAATTTCGACGGGTCAGAATGTATTAGAACATGGAAAATGGTCCCACGGTCTGCTTAGAAGTCGGCTCAGCGTGCTTTCAAATGACACTCGATCCTTCGATCCCGGGGCTTGGGAGAAGGAAGTTGGCTTAAGTTGCTAAGTTGCCATGATACTCGAATTAGCATAAGTCATAGGCGTCGCCTGCGTGAATGCTTGATAAAGCATGCACGGTCCCGTCGTCCAAGACTTGGCATAGCCTTCGCACGTCCCGTGGGTTAAATCGTATTACACGGCTTATGGCTTAAGTCTAGGAACCCGAGAACTTGGTTGTTCAAGCCGAACGCATGCACGGCACGTTCCTTCGATGCGAAGCTTGGCGTAGCCTTTGCTCGTCAAGTCGTTCCACAAATAAGTTAGGCAAAGTTGTGCCGGTCGGTCTAAGCCGTTTCTAGTACTGTCCCGCTCTATCTGCGGTTGTTAAGTCGCGTAGTCCCTCGAGAGCAAGGCTCGTCGTATAAGGAATACGACTTGAGCGATAGCGTCGCCTAGAGAACCAGGCCTGTCTAAGGCACGAGCCACAGTGGATTTAGTAAAGAGTATGCCACGGACAAAAGAAGTCCATGCGACTGGTTGTCGCCGAGATCGATCCCGCTACTTGGGAGTCTCGCTAAGTCTCGATAAGTCTCGCACACGAGATCGGTCCCGCTACTTGGGAGTCTCGCTAAGTCTCGACAAGTCTGGATAAGGAATCATGCGAGATCGGTCCCGCTACTTGGGAGTCTCGCTAAGTCTTGATAAGTCCCGTACGCGAGATCGGTCCCGCTACTTGGGAGTTTCGATAGATGTTGGAAAGCATAGTCATGTTAAGGAAGGATTTGATAGATCGAGTTGAGTCTTGCATGGTCATTGGACAACTTGTCGACAAGGTTAGGTCTTCTCGAGTGATCGCCAGGGCACCGAGATCACATCGGCCCGAGAGAAGCGAGTGAGGCTCAAGTAGGATGCTGGATAACCGCATAAAAGAATTCGGTACCTCTGGGCTAGCTACCCGTGTAGGGATGAGCCGATATCCCCGAGCCGAGATCCATGATTGCTTGACATTGCTAGTGACCACTCATGTAGATGGGTCGGCAGAATAGCGGCAAACCGCGTGTATGCCTTTGGATTGGGTCTAGAACTTGAATGCAGGTCTAGTCGGTAACACAATGTCTGGGCCTAAGATTGGGCTGTAGCATAGGCACCGTGCTTGGCATGATAGGTGGCATCGGGATGTTCATGAAGTCGACCCTATGTTTGACAAAGTCTTGTCTAAGTTGGTTTATGAGTCGAACAGGAAAGCCGCAAGGCAGTAGCATGGATAAGTCTTAATAAGTTGTGAGGTACGACCTCAATATTAAAGCACGAACAAGTCTAAGCAAGGTCTGGAGGCACGACCTGCACGAGTCATTCCCTTGACGTTGCTGGCACGAGAGTTGGTCTAGAGGCACTTGAGTTCAAGTGAAAGTCTTGGCACGGCCGAGTTCGCATAAGTTGCTCCTCGGCGAAGCGCTGTCTCGAATACGTTGAAGTTACAAATAGAGTATGGCACGACCCTGCCATCCCGAGTTAAAGTTCGGTCAAGTACGTAAGCGACGAGGCACTGTCTCAATCGCAATACACGTTGGCATTGTAGCACGACCATGTCGTTGCACATCTGTTTGGTCAGGCGTCATTGTCTTAAAATTGATCCTAAGGCAAATCTAGCAAGATAATCAAAAAGGGATTTAAGCTGCACAAAGAAATTGAATGTGTCGATTTTGTATGGGTGGGCGAGGAGCTCACTCCACCAGTACGGTTGAGTACTGACATCCACACAGTTTTCATGTGCAGGCACAGGTAGAAGCTCATGGCGCGGAGCTCGCTTGGATGCGTCGAGGCGTGGAGTTCCTTGGCAATTCGAAGCGTACGGTCGCATAGACTCAAGACTTATACAGGACATAATTTATGGACATCGCTTTTCGAAGTTTTTGCTGCCTCAAGCATTGTAATCGAGAGATGAGAGAGAGTAGAGTGAATTGTAAAATGAGAGAAAAATAGGCACGAGAGACATTATAATCATGGCCTTGCGCCCATTGTTCAATATCAATAAACAGTTCTTTTGAATAAATTGTGTTTTGTCTTTAAGTTTTCGTTGTATGTTTCAATGTTTCTGCTTGGGACTTCTGTACGACGACCCCGTCGCAGCCACAGTAATCGAATGTTATGAAACTGCCTTGCACGAGCGAAATCTAGGCTTGTGCGGCATCACGCCTTAGCGAGGACGATCGCTCCTACGGGAGCGGGGCGTGACATAATGGTATCAGAGCACGGCTTTACGTCCTTGGACTTCAAGTCGAATCTCACAGTTTTGAAAGCTCGTTGTTGATAAAGAAGTGTGCGCTCTCTCTCGAATGTCCCTCGACATATTCATACAATAAGTCTAAATATTTTCAAAAGCTCGTACAAGCGTTCAATCGAACGCATCGATAGGCTTTTGTGCCGAACGGTGTCAACTTGACTCGATAGGAAACACATGCTAAGTTAACATGTCGCGTGCGTGTCTGACTAGTCCTACGTCGATCTTAGCAAGTGAGCGTGCAAACTCAGAATATAGTCCGCACGGGGTAGCTATGCATACGGACTTTTGGCTAAGTTGAGCGCCTCGACTTTATGGTGCAAACGAGTCGCGAGCAATATTAAGTATCGCTCGGTCGGGAGTGGAAATACACTTAGAGTGTATATCGATAGGAACGCTATCAAACTAACGCTTAGGTGTGCAAGGAAGATTGGTCTAGATTTTGAGGAATAGTGCGAACGACTTAGTACGTCGAAACGACGTGAGTGACTATGCTAGAGATTCGTCGAACGAATCTGAAAGATGTCTTAGCGAATGATGCGAACGTGATTGAGGACTAAATCAGATGGCTCAAATCCTGAGTGGTGTATGGTTTGTTCTAGAATTCATTCGAGCGAAGATTGAGGATTTTAAATAACAACGAGTACGTCGGCGAGGTGATACGATTGCGCATAGGCCTTAGAACGCGTCATGCTTAGTTGGTCGTGACTTCGAATGTCCCGAACGTGATGTCGTTCGGACAACTTGTGAATGGGCAACGCGAGTTAGAAAGCGACTCGAAAACGATGGATAAAAATATATGTCTTGATCGAGGAAGCCTAGAGGATCGCACTTATGATTTTGGATTTGATCAAATGGAATTGTGGTATATCCAAGTCGGACAATAGCATCGGTTGCACGACTCGGAGTTCGTTGCAAAAGAAGATCGTCAGGTTACACATATCGTCGATAGTTTTGAGGCGTATCAAAGATCGATGTACGATAACTCGGGGGTACTCTGACTCGGCGAATGACGTTCGTGCAAATGTCATTGTTCCGATGGATGCTATACTCTGGATGTTAAAAGGGGTCGAGGAAAAGATAAACTTGGCTCGAGGATTTTCTAGTTGAACGAATGACGGTCAGACTATCGAACCGAGATCTTGGCTTGGATGAAAATGAAATGTTTGGATTTACTTCGTTAACAAACACAACGTTGACGTCTTTATCTTATACGAGCACAACTCCAGCCTCGCACACGTGTCGTGCCGATTAGGGCGATCACTCCGCGTGAGCGCTGGTATGGTGATTCATACAGCGGGGGTGATTGAACTAGCATGGCGTGGAAATTTGTGTTCTTCGACTTGTGGTTTGACGCGAAGATGGACTCAAAAATGACTTAACGTGTGTGACGGTTGAATTTGAGGATTGCATAGGTCCAATCCGTGTATCGAGAATGAATTAGTCTATACGCAAGCAAGAGTTACGCCCCGATGAGAATGATTATTCCGCAGGAGCGTTGTATGGTGATTCATGAACCACCATGGATAATCGTACTCGCATGAGATTAGGGCGCAACATATTGTCGAGCTAGACGACCTCGTGATCGAATGCATGAATTGGTTAGAATTGGTGATTTGGACAGAATCAAATGTGCAACGCGTGCCTTGATGCGAATAGGTGATCGTGCTCGATGTTTAGAAATCTGAGTGACGTGAGCTTGGGTAGAAAACCCCGTACTATCGACTTTGGTTTGACCTTAGGATTGGGGTCAGTGTTGGCATTATTGTTGGGGAACTATGATTCCAATCCTGACATTGATTTAGCCTTGAGAAATAGCCTAGCGGTTAGGCGAGACGCCCCTGTTTTAAGAGATAGCAATCGAAAGATTGATCTTGAGGATTGGCATGGATAGATAGTGAGAATCACGAGTATAGGAATACCCCTCACAAGATTCGGCTGACATGCATATATTTTAGAGACGCCGAAATATGTGCACGATACGACTCGAGTGAGAACGACGAATTCTCTATCATGCGGCTTGGTTGAATGCATGTATTTTGGGGACGCCTAGAATGCACACACGATCCAACCAAGTGATATATTGAGTTCAAGAAAGACTTGAGGAATGGAAGAGTGTCGAGAATTTGAGATCATGTTAAAGGAAAGGATCAATACTAGTGCGAGTGTGGCTCGGAATCGAAGAAATACGTAGGCGGAGTGTGTACGGTAATCTATGGCATACCTCGCTCGACTGTTATAGTCCCGTGTCTAGGTACGATTAAGTCTTGGCCATAGAAATGGTAGGATGGCTTGCCTTAAGGAAAGTCTCAAGGATGAGACTTGTTCTGAGTGGTGTATGTTGTAGTGCCCCGTCTCGCAAAATCAATCGGAGGAATCGAAACGCTGACGACGTTCGGACTTAGCCTTGCAAATGGCTACTCGAAGGCTCGCTCGGTCGAGGTGACTCCTCGCTCTGGTGGGGTAGTTTCGGTGAACTTGCCTCCTCTTAGCCTGCACTTAATAACTCGTATGTTTTTAACTTGCACAAGTAGGCTAATATAAAAGCTACGAACGCACATAGCTAAGGGAATAATCCCGACGGGTCGAAATGTCTTAGAATATGGAAAATGGTCCCACGGTCTGCTTAGAAGTCGGCTCAGCATGCTTTTAAATGACACTCGATCCTTCGTTCCCGTGGCTTGGCAGAAGGAAGTTGGCTTAAGTTTCAAAGTTGCCACGACACTCGAATTAGCCTAAGTCATAGGCGTCGCCCACGTGAATGCTTGATAAATCATGCACGATCCCGTCGTCCAAGGCTTGGCATAGCCTTCGTACGTCCCGTGGGTTAAATCGTATTACACGGCTTGTGGCTTAAGTCTAGGCACCCGAGAACTTGGTTGTTTAAGCCGAACGCGTGCACGGTACGTTCCCTCGATTCGAACCTTGGCGTAGCCTTTGCTCGTCAAGTTATTCCACAAATAAGTTTGGCAAAGTTGTGTCGGTCGGTCTAAGCCATTTCTAGCACTGTCCCGCTCTATCTGCGATTGTCAAGTTACGTAGTCCCTCGAGAGTAAGGCTCGTCGTATAAGGTATATGACTTGAGCGATAGCGTCGCCTAGAGAACCAGGCCTATCTAAGGCATGAGCCACAGTAGATTTAGTAAAGAGTATGATACGGACAAAGGAAGTCCATGCGACTGGTTGTCGTTGAGATCGGTCCCGCTACTTGGGAGTCTCGCTAAGTCTCGATAAGTCTCGTACACGAGATCGGTCCCGCTACTTGGGAGTCTCGCTAAGTCTCGACAAGTCTGGATAAGGAATCACACGAGATCGGTCCCGCTACTTGGGAGTCTCGCTAAGTCTTGATAAGTCCCGCACGCGAGATCGGGCCCGCTACTTGGAAGTCTCGATAGAAGTTGGAAAGCATGGTCATGTTAAGGAAGGATTTGATAGATCGAGTTGAGTCTTGCATGGTCATTGGACAACTTGTCGACAAGGTTAGGTCTTCTCGAGTGATCGTCAGGGCACCGGGATCACATCGGCCCGGGAGAAGCGAGTGAGGCTCAAGTAGGATGCTGGATAACCGTATGGAAGAATTCGGTACCTCCGGGCTAGCTACCCGTGTAGGGACGAGCCGATATCCCCGAGCCCAGATCCAAGATAGCTTGACATTGTTAGTGACCACTCATGTAGATGGGTTGGCAGAATAGTGGCAAACCGCGTGTATGCTTTTGGATTGGGTCTAGAACTTGAATGCAGGTCTAGTCGGTAACACAATGTCTGGGCCTAAGATTAGGCTGCAGCATAGGCACCGTGCTTGGCACGATAGGTGGCGTCGGGATGTTCATAAAGATGACCCTATGTTTGACAAAGTCTTGTCTAAGTTGGTTTATGAGGCGAATAGGAAGGCCGCAAGGCGGTAGCATGGATAAGTCTTAATAAGTTGCGAGGCACGACCTCAATCTTGAAGCACGAACAAGTATAAGCAAGGTCTAGAGGCATGACCTGCACGACTCATTTCCTTGACGTCGCTGGCACGAGAATTGGTCTAGAGGAACTTGAGTTTAAGTGAAAGTCTTGGCATGGCCGAGTTCGCATAAGTTGCTCCTCGGCGAAGCGCTGTCTCGAATATGTTGAAGTTATAAATAGAGTATGACACGACCCTGTCGTCCCGAGTTGAAGTTCGGTCAAGTACGTAAGCGATGATGCACTGCCTCGATCGAAATACACGTTGGCATTGTAGCACGATCATGTTGTTGCACATCGGTTTGGTCAGGTGTCGTTATCTTAAAATTGATCCTAAGGCAAAACTAGCAAGGCAATCAAAAAAGGATTTAAGCTGCACAAAGAAATTGAACGTGACGGTTTTGTTTGGGTGGGCGAGGAGCTCACTCTACCAGTACGGTTGAGTACTGACACCCACACAGTTTCCATGTGCATGCACAAGTAGAAGCTCGTGGCATGGAGCTCGCTTGGATGCGTCGAGGTATGGAGTTCCTTGGCGATTTGAAGCGTGCGGCCGCGTGGACTCAAGACTTATACATGACATAATGTATGGACATCGCCTTTCGAAGTTTTCGCTACCTCAAGCATTGTAATCGAGAGATGAGTGAGAGAAGAGTAAATTGTAAAATGAGGGAAAAGTGAGTATGAGAGACATTGTAATCATAGCATTGTGCCCATTGTTCAATATTAATAAAGAGTTCTTTTGAATAACTTGTGTTTTGCCTTTAAGTTTCTGCTGCATGTTTTAATGTTTCTGCTTGGGACTTCTGTGCGACGACCCGTCGCATCCGCAGTAATCGGCCATTATGAAATCGCCTTGCACGAGCGCAATCTAGGCTCGTACGGCATCACGCCTTAGCGAGGACGATCGCTCCTACGGGAGCGGGGCATGACATGATGGGAGAGCTGAACTTCTTCCTAGGACTTCAGATCAAATAACACTCAAAAGGAACATTCATCAATCAAGCTAAATATACAAAGGACATACTAAAAAAGTATGACTTTGACAATGTAAAGCCAATCGGAACTCCAATGGCTACATCAACAAAGCTTGACATTGATGAAAGTGGTAATCCTGTCGACCAGTGCAAGTATCGAGGTATGATTGGTAGTTCATTATATTTAACTGCTAGTCGCCCTGATATTATGTTTAGTGTCTGCATTTGTGCATGATATCAGGCAAATCCTAAGGAATCATACTTATGTGCCGTTAAGCGTATCTTTCGATACCTTAAGGGAAGTTCAACAGTCGGCTTATGGTATCCTAAAACCAAATCCTTTAACCTGATAGATTATTCGGATGCAAATTTTGCAGGATGCAAAGTAGACCATAAAAGTACCAGCGGTACGTGTCATTTCCTAGGAAAAGCCTTAGTCTCATGGTTTAGAAAGAAACAAAATTCTGTAGCACTATCAACTACTGAGGCTGAGTATATCGCCGCAGGACAATATTGTGCTCAAATTTTGTTGATAAAGCAGACCTTAGAAGACTACAATCTGTACTACACTAAGATTTCTATTTATTGTGACAACACTAGCACTATTAACCTGACTAAGAATCCTATATGTCATTCACGCACAAAGCACATAGAGATTCGTCATCACTTTTTACGTGATCACCAACAACACGGGGACATTTGCTTAGAATTTGTTGACATAGATCATGAACTAGCAGACATTTTCACAAAACCACTAGCTAAAGACTGCTTTAATAATCTACGTCAAGAGCTCGACATACTTGAATTTTCAGATTCACAATGTAGTACAATTATTAAATCAATTTATAATTCAAAACTTTGACCTTTATTAATGGACGTTATTTTGGGTACAAGCCCAAAAGGGTCCTTATGTCATACAGGCGTAAATAGCCTGAAGCGACACGGTGTACTAGTCTTCGGACTACCGCTAGCTGGGATCCGGCCCCTACAGCTAACCGAAAATAATAGAAATTATTAAATAAAGAAGTACAAATGTTATACATTAAATTTTATCAATTATACAACATTAATGACATTGGAAATACAAGTAGTCGAACTCGAACCGAGTTCGGATGGAGCCGGTGCGAATTTCCAGAACACCAGCAGCCAGCCCTAACCTATATATATCTTTTTTTACCCATCTCTTTTCACCATCCTTCAATCCGAGAACCTCCTCAAAGTTACTTCCACTACTTCCTAGTCTTCCTCCTCCCTACTTTGCGGATCTTCAAAGCTCGGAAGCAGTCTTCTCCTTCCTCTCTTAATCTCTTTGATGTATCTTTTTTTTTCAATTCTATTCCTATGGCACCCAAATTTCACCACAAAAGGAAGAAATTATCTTCCAAGAGTGGCTCTCATACTGGATCCTCCTCCGCTGAGTTCATCAGTTAGCATATTTAGTCCCGCTCATCCTACCGATGAAGATGACTATGATGCTGGAATTTTCCCAACTGCAGACTTTTCTATTGCCTGGTTTGACAACTTTTCTTATAGGGATATTTGTCCCGGTCGTTATGTCAACTTTACTATATTCTCTGAGTATGTTACTAAATTTGAAAATCTATCTCTTCGTGACTTTTTTGAAACCGCCGACAATATATATGATTGTAATATCCCAGTCCTAAAATACGTGGGACCAGGTATACGATTACATGCCAACAGCACTTTACCAATGGGTCAAGCTACACAACAAGCATATTAGCGAAATACTTAAGCTGTAAATCATGATAACACCAAGAAATACAACACAGTCTACAGGTATATACATCTAATCACATCCACAGAGTCCACAAAGAGATCAAAAATAAATAAGGAAATATCTCAAATATCCAGCAATAAAAGTAATGAAGTCTGTGCAGGTAAAACATCCCCAAATCACAGAAATAGAAAAAAGTACAAATCAACTACAAGTCAGATGAAAAGAAAAGGAAATAATGTAGCAAGACTAAATGTCAAGATAACATGATTACGAAAAATCCTCTGGCACTATCTCGTCCTCCTGTGCCGGTACGCCTCCGGTCTCAGCTCCCGAACCATAAACCTCCGGGTAGTCTTCAGCTTCTCTAAGCCTGGAAAATAGCCAGGTCCTCAAAGGACTAGCAAAAGGCATGATATACATGCCAAGGTATAGAATAAAAATATGAACTAAGGCAATCTACTGTATCCGTCTATGTGCTATGCAAGGGAGATACTTTTCTATAATACCAGACCCCTTCCACTAAGGATCACTAGCACCTCAGTAGGATATTGTCCCCAGTACATGTGTCGTGGCACCAAGGACAATCAATTTTCGACAGTGATAATCCCTTACTCTGCTTCAGAGATAAAGGTCACTAAACAACGGGCCATACGACAATAGGTCTGATATTGTAGTCATGTTCTCCCTAATCTCCATGTCTAGAATCTAGCAATATCAAGTCTGTACAGTCATCTCGAAAGTAAAAGCAATACAGATAAAAAAAATCTAGAATGCTAACACGAGTTCAATAGCACGGATAGTCATGTAAACCTCGTATCATGAATGTGACGGTGTCCTGTGGTCAATTGTGTCAATAGACACATCAGTATGTACGTAATGCCTAATGTCAATACTCGATGTCACTATCATGGCATCGACACCCATCTATAAATGGACACTAAGTATCAAAGTCCTATGTCACGCAATGATAATAAAAAACAACAAGACATAAAAGAAAGATCTGTAACGATGGTAAGGCACGCTTGCCTGTAACTGCTGTCTGCGAGTAAGCCTGTCCAACTCCGGTGTCCTTGTCGATCCTCCCAAGCTCACCTATAATAATATACTATATTTAATATTTTATATCAACATACCATATATAAGTTATATGCGTATCTATGCCTCCTAGTTGCCATAACGTTGTTACGATACTACATCTATTATATAAGTACGTATAGGTAACAAAACCTCTCGTAAATACTTTACAATTATAATAAAATAATATATTTAAATTTGGGAATTTATTTATAAATAGTTATATATTGCTATAATTATATTTTCAATAGGGGAACCCTTTCACAAGAGGTCTTATGTCAATGCCACATATGACTTCCTCAATTCGACACATTAATTTAGTCCCGAAACAACGATTAAAATAAAATTACTAAATTTTGTAAAATCTCCAAAATTAGTTAAATAGTATTTATAATGTTAAACCTTGCACAACATAAATTTTAATATGGATTCATGGAGTTTTGACACTTTTGGACACAAGAAAAACAGAATTTTTTGGAGTTCGGTGACACGACAAATGTCATGAATTTTTAAAAATAGCAAACAGATGCGAAACCTAACTTTCAAACATGCTCGAAAAGGTATCGACGTCTACATTTTGAATAAAAATATTAAAAGGTTAGAAACTGAACTTAGATAGCCAAAAAGTGACTCGTAATAGAATTCATCAGTTCTAGATACCCTGTCGTAGAATAAACTTCACGGGCAAAGCGCTTGGAACTAGAAGATCAGGCGATCTGAGGTTGGAATGAAATACAAAGGTAACTCTCAGATTTGGTTTGAGGAGAAACGGATGAGAAAAAGTGGATGAAATATCATCTACAAGTCGACTAACCTGCTGTGACATTTCAGACTTCGATTCGACGGAGTTTCGGCCCAAGTAGCACGTCATGCACCTCTCTAACGGCCGCAAGATTGTTTTTAAAGTTGCTAGGGTGGAAGGGGATATTGAGTGGGATGTCCAAGTGGTGGTGGTTTGCGCAAAAATCGAGGAGAAATTATATTTTGTGAAGAAAGGGGGGTCGACTAGGGTTTCGGGTTTGGAGTGGTGGCCGCTAGGTTTGGGGAGATTTGTGGAGTAGTGGGTGGTTATGAGAGAGGGGGATGGTTAGGGTTTGATAGGTATATATGTATTTAGTGTATGGGCTTTGGTTTGATCTAATTTGGATAGGATTTGGTTCTCCAAATTATACTATTATTAATAGGTTCCCTATTTTGGTTAGATGTTTGACCAAGCCAAATATATAAGGGAATATTGCATATAGCTGAAATTTAGCCTCTAAAATTCTCTTAAATATATGTATACTTGGTTTTGGTACTCCTAGTTAGGCTCTAACTACTAGGGTTGACTAGGATAGGGTCCGAGTAGCATAACTAGTTAAATTGGACCCGAAAAATCAATTTAATGATTCTCATGTGCCATTTGCAAATAAGTAGCACATGAGAACTTGATTGGATGGTACACCCTAGTCATGTGCATTGTAGACTCAAAATGGATCAAAACCATATATTGGGTCATACGGTTTCGATCTATGTCAAGTCCAAAAAAAATCAAATTGGAAGTTGGCTTAAAATTACGTCAATGGCTTAAATTGGCCTAAGTTGGCCCGAAATTGTGCAAAGTCAAAGGAATGTTGAAAAGCAAAATTGGATGGGACATGATATATCAAACTCAAGGTGGATGAGTCTAAAATTTAAATATGGAACTGTATTTGAGAAAACAATATTTGTTGTGCTTCCAAAATCAAAGCTGCAGTAAACTTCTAACATAGTCATCATTAACTTTAATAAATTAAAATATTCATATAAAATAATTAAAAGTAAGATCCAAAAATGAGGGGACTTACAACGATAATGCCTTTCGCATGTTTTACTGTAACTTACAAGTTATTGAGAGCGGTATTTATTCATTTGTTAGAGGTAGAGAAATTGAATTCAACTCTACAGATGTCAGTGAGTTTTTTCACATGCCTGACGTAGGTGAAGCCTTAGTTGACATCAATTATGTCCAATTTCCTGAGGATATGACTCTTTATTCTTTCAAGGTCGCCATGTGTCATCCTCGTCCTATTACTAGAAATGGCAGGGTGTACTCACGGCACCTTAATCAAAATTTTTATGAGTTACATCATTTCGTGTTCTCTGCTTTACTTCCCAAGACGGGATCTTCAGACGAGGTTACATTTTTTGAGATGTTCGCTATGTATCACCTGCACTATGGTGTCACTTTCTCTGTCCCTAAGACTTTCATTGCTTGGATAATTAGCTGTAGGAGGATAGGGCGCAACCTCTTGTACCCCATGCACTTGGCTAAGATCTTTAGACGTCTTGGCACTACAAGAAAAATGACGATTCTTGACGGTTTATAAGTTGACAGTCGTCGAAAACCGTCAACAATAATGGTTATCTTGACGGTTTTAGGCTTACGTCAAGAGAGGCCACATTTTATATTTGTTTAGCAATTTTATAGTATAATAGTTAACGGTTTTAGATGATCCGTCAAGAAACATCAATTTATTTATTGACGTTTTGGTGATAACCGTCAACTAATGTATGTGAAAAAAACTTGGCAGGATTTTTTTAGATACCATTTTAGTAATTTTTTTAAAACTTTTATATTTGTTGACGGTTGTTGTTCTTTTTAATAGAGGAACCCAGCAAAAAATTTCTCTATCGTCCCCTTCCTTTCCTCCTCTCTCCCTAACCTTCTCCTCCCTAAGAGAGAGAGAGAGAGCCCCCCTTCCTCTCCTCTAAAGAGTCTCCCACAGCTCCTCTTTCTCCTCCCTAAGAGACAAACCCTAACCCTAGTATTCCCCATGGAAGATGGAGGTCGACCCCATCTCCTCCACGTGGTCCCCTCTCCCTCCTCCGCCAGACCACCACCACCACCTCCTCCGCCACCCCTCCTTTATCTCCTGCCCTGACTCTCTCCTTCGGCCCTCGTTGCTGGTGCACGGCCGACTCTCTCCTCCGGCCATCTACGTGGCATCCGACGGCGACCAAGGGGGACTCTGTTTTCGTAGTAGAGGAGAGCAGCGGTGTTTATGAGGAGGTATAAATGCAAAGGGGAGACGTGGAGGGACGTGGTCGTGTGCAATGGCGGTGGCGGGAGGGAAGATGGTGGTCGCCAGCAGAGGAGAGGGAGGCTCACTGTCGTGGATGTGGCCACGGTGGGCCTGGCAGCAGCAGTTGGTCACCCGGGCCAGGGTGGATGAGGGGAGCCTGTTTGTTGAATTTCCCGAACCGAAATTGGTTAAGTATTTCTCTAGGAAACAGTGAAGAAGGTGTTTGATAAGATGTCTGACACGTTTACTCTGTCGACCGTTCTTCGTATCTTTGCTGAATTTGTAGATGTTGCCAAGGTATGCATATCCATAGATCATAGACAATGATACGCATGCTCTCAAACTGCAGGTAGAAAAAAATGACTTGAATGATCAGTTTGGCTTTTTATTCGTTGTAGAATTAAATGTATATACTGATCTGTATAATTATGATACAGAATCTTCCAAATCTCTCTTTAGTATCAAACCTAAGACACAAATTGGAAAGGTCTCCCTAGAATCAGGGATTGTTATTCCAGTATGTGCCAAAACACATATGGCCTGTGGAAGAGGAAGTGACCCAAAGTAATAGAAGGTAAGACATTAACAAGGTGGGTTTAGTAATTGTGCCATTAACAAAGAGATACTTTCTAAATGTGCCATATTCGAGCCCTGGTCTTTTAATTGCTTGCCATTATTCACTTGTACTTTGTTCTTTTTTTAATCTGTCCATTCTATTCGATTTAGAGCGAGTGAACTAACAATTGGGATCACATACATAGTTATAGAACATAAATATTCTAAGTGGTGTTTTGTTTGTTCAATCTGCTGAAATTGGAGATGGAAGTTTGGCTAAGGACCATTATTTTAGAAATGTTGACCCTTTGGGCAGTGACTGGAGGTATTTGTACCCCAAGACCTACAAGGAGCACTTATGTCTTGAATTTCATATGTTGCTAGCTGTATATTTTGTGCATGTTAGCTTTTCCACCTCATTAATGAATTATTAAGCAAGTGTATCCTGTCCCTCACTTTACATTAATCACATCCTTGATATGTAATTCATCTATTGTTATCTTGTCCAAATTTTCCCGTAAACCTTCTCTCTTAATGGACTTTTATATTTAAGCTCTAAAATTGACTACTTTTGATCGCATGTATCGAGTTAAATATACCCATGCATCTCATAGGGTTAACTCCTATATTTTTAGATGTGAGATTAATGGATGCTTCTTATTTTGTTTTCTTTTGACATCTAATCATGTTCACTTATCCATTGTCAAAGGGAGTCACATGGCATGACAGTAAGGCTTGTTGCTTGTATCCTGGTGGATACATGTTCAAGTTGCGAAAACAACCTCTTCATATATATGGGGATAAGGCTGTGTACATCTTGACCCTCTTTAAACCCTACATAAGGGGAGCCTTGTGGCACTTGGACTAGGCCTGTCAATGGTAACTAATAGTAGGGACTGAAACCATATGGATTACTCTCTCCTAAACTTGGACAAGACATACAGTGCAATAGAACTGGACTATATGGCTGCACAAGATAGGATTTGGATGGGAATTAGACTGAACCAGAGCAGTGGTGGACTGAACACAATTAGATATGCAAAGGGGGACTGAATGGTCATGACTGATACAAAGAATTGGCTGAACCAAATCACTCATAGGTCTGGTCCTAAGGACTAATACAAAGAAACTTATGACTGATACCTATACTCAACAGTTACAGAATGTATATGGACTAATCCCCTCACTGACTGATACAACAATAAAGTATAGGGACTGATATATGCATTAAAATTTAGGATTGATATCCTAATCTTCATACAAGGACTGATAAATGGTGGGTTAACTGATATCTCATAGCAAATAGGACTGATATAAACATCAGCCTTATATTTTTTAATTTAGTGTTTTGTTGATTTTTTTTGTCAGGAACAAAATTTGATATATTATTATATAAAATTGTATGATTTTCTATAAATTGTTTTCATAAAGTTTTCTTGTATTAAATAGTTATGTAAATTAACATTATTTGATATCAAACACTTGAATTGGTTACTTACAGTTGAAGAGATTGAAGCTGAAAAATAATAATTGGAGTTCTGATTCCTATAGATTCGACGAGGTTCTTACGAAAAGTGCTTCTCAAAGATGAGTTTATGAAGCTGTTGCAAAACCTATTGTAGAGGTTAGTTATGATATTCTGATAAATCAATTTTAATCAAATGTGAGTTTATAATTCCTTTTTCATTTAATTCTCACAAAAGAGTTCTAATAAAAAAAAATCAATATGCTGAAAAATGAAATGAGCCGACTTTCCTGGATAAGCTAAAAGCCTGCAACATACATTTTAAAGTTATATGCAGCATAACGAAAGTATTAGTTAATACATAAGTTTAATCAGCATAAACTTATGTATTAACTAATACTTTGTTGTTCAGGATACTAGTTGCACATATATGTTCAAAAAGTTGCACATAATAAGAATGACATGAGCCGACTTATTTTAATCAGCATAAACTTATGTATTAACTAATACTTTGTTGTTCAGGATACTAGTTGTATAATTCCTTGTTCAAGACACATAATAAGAATGTGAACCTTCAACCTCGAAATTACTTTGTTTCGTTATGCTCTAGGATGCACTTGTTCTAAACAAAACAAGGGAGCTTAAATGGTGCTTGAAATCGGATACGTCCATATTGTTCAGTATGACTAGCCTTCATATTCTTGTCAAGTGATTCAAATTGTGTTTGCAGCAATAAAATCAATATGTATTGATAATTTTGTAATGATTTCAATATCTGTATAAGAACTATATATTGATAATTTGTGCTCTTGTTCTCTCAGGAACTTGCTGAATAATGAAGGTGCATGCATGCTGTGAATAGGGGAATATTGTGGATATGGGAGGGATGTGCTCCGGTCTGGTTTGCTACTTTTTTTGTTTTATTTGTAGGATTATCAAATGTGGTTGGATTATGTTTTGTGGTTTGGACGTTTAAGTGGTATGGAAACTACAGATGTTGGATATGTGTACTAGTTGGATTATGTTATGGTTGGACAAGTGATGGATGTTTGTGGTGGGATGTGTATTGAAAGTTTTTTGGTGTATGAACAATACAGTTTATTAATATAAAAGTTGGATTTTATAGTAATTTGATGTATGTGTAACTTCTAGATTGATATTATGTGCGTTTAATTAATATTATATAATTCTTGACGAAATTTTGGCAAGCTTCTCTTGACCGCATTTTGACAAGCTTCTCTTGACGGTTGTCAAACGTCAATTTTAATTCAAATAATGTTGCGTAATAGCCTGTGAATAAATGCTTTTCTTGACGGCTAATAGCCGTCATCTAGGCCGGAGTCAAGAAAAGTTTTTGCCTACATTAACGATTTCTGACGGCTAAAAACAGTCAAGAAAAGTACTTCATATGACGGCCAAAAACCGTCAAGAAAAGCTCTTCCAGCGACCGTCAAGAAAGGGGGGCCCTTTTCTTGACTCTGGCCTACTTGACGGATCCGCAACCGTCAAGATACCCATTTCTTGACGGGGAATCACCGTCAAGAAAAGCCTTTATTCTTGTAGTGTGGAGTTGATCTCCCTCAGTGTCCTTTCTCTTCTACTGCTTCTTAGCTAAGTAGATCCATGACTCACCCCAACCCACCTCCTCCACCCGGTGCCGAGCCTGCTGCTCCAGTTCATGCTGATGATCCTCAGGCTCCTGCCCCTGCTGTTCCAGCCCCTGCTTCTGGTTTCGACCCAGGCTTCTATCAGCGCTTTGATGACTTTGTTGCTCTCTCAGTTCAACATCATCAGAGTTACATTGACGCTGAGTTCCGCCATATCACCCAGGCACAGGTGTTGCGGAACAGCATAACTGATATACACTGGAGTCTATCTCATGAATCCACTCATCCTATTCCGATGATCCATCACCCCAGATTCACTTGTCCTAGGTTCGATGATGAGGCTACCTTTACTCATTTCGATCCTACTATAGCTTACTTTCTACCGGATGCTCCTGGAGGTGATGACACACCGCTGTGATGTGGAACTTCAGTTGGTTTCATGGATGCTGATGCTAGATGATGATCGTAGTATTTTTTTATGTACTAGTCTAAACTGATGAGTTAGACTTTCACACTTGTTTTGACAGTCATTTACTGTTGATTTATGACTGATGATGATTATGTTAGTTGCATTTTAGTTGGTTTTCTACTATCAGATTTTAGTTTTCTTTTACTGCTTCTCTTAGTTTACTCCTTCATGTGATTTGTTATATGTGGAAATTACTCTGTCTTTGTCTTTTGGTGAACATTGATGGCTTCACACATTACGGGGGAGCCGAAACATTTTGAACATGACAAAGGGCGAGTAAGAGCAATACTAAACAAAATTTGTTTCAAAAGCTTCACAGAACAAATCAGGTTTCAAAAGCTTCACAGAACAAATCAGGTATTTTATTTTAATCAAATATTTTAGATATATTTTGGTATAGACTCAAGTTTATCATTTATCAAAATGAGGGAGATTGTTGGCCTATTATTAAATGGTTACACCCGATTTTGATAAATAAACAATGTGTTAAGTCAATACACAAAATATACAAACTGCTGCTAACATTTCAGGTCAAGTGAAATCAATATCAAAAGTGTACTACAACATTTGCAAGCATGTCAATCATCATTTCAAAGCGTTCATGTATTGGAATTTGTCTGAGTTATTTTACAATTTATTATATATTTTTATCTTTATTGAGTCTAGGATACAAATTGTAAAATCGACTGGGTATTACTGGCTTAGGTTATCCACAGTCCACTTATTTAAAAAGCCTACCCATCTATCAAAATTTTATTTACCAAAAGTTTCACTTATCCTATGCAAACAGAATTGGACCAAACATTCTTCTAAGTACTGGATGAACTTAGACAGAACTTTGGCTGAGTTCGGACCGAGTTCGGTCAGTTCAAATTCAAATGTTTATTGCCTCCAAATTTGCATGCAACGTTCGTTTGTGAGATCCTTGCATCCGAACTCTGCCCGAACTCTGTCTGAGTTCGGTTCTCAAGAACACCTTTAAATAGAAGAGAATTTCTCATTTCAAATCATTCATCTTCTCTTCTCTCAATCTATATCCAGTAGTGTTTTCATTGATCTAAAGCTTTCACACTCCACCTATACATCTCTTAGCCAAAGCCAGTAAAATCTATTTGATTTAGAGTCTTTGGTTGTCAGAGTTGTAGAGAGGTTGTTCAAGTTCAGAATATATTTCTGTTTTTGGAGCCAGTCGTGCGCTCGTCGTCAAGCACGGTGTTGTGAAGTCGATCATGCACTTGTCACCAAGCACGGTGTTGTAAAGAGACTACAAGCTCTCAGTTAGCTTGTGAATAGTGGATTAACAGCAGGCAAGAGTACCTGCGACTGGATTAGTCCTCCAAGAGGAAAACCAGTATGTATCGCGGTGTCTACTGAGTTTGATTCTCTGATCTCTACATTTATTTACTGTCTCTTTATTCACTGCCATTATTATATGCTTTTAATTTTTAATTGGTGATTATTTTTTGCTGCACTCGTACTCACTCTATTCACCCCCCTCTAGAGGTGCTCAACGGTCCTACATCATCCTCAGTCAATTCACCTGCAATGATCCAATCAGGAAAGGAGCAAAGTACAACCCTACATCTTACAGTTACTGAAACATGGAAATAAAAAGTATGGAAAGACATGGAAATAAGGAAATGATAACTAGAATTTGTAATTGCAATAAGAAATAACGGTTGCAATATAACAAGAGATATGACTATGTAAAGTGATTTTGAAAAACTAGTAGACATGTTATCGGCTAGAATAGGAGAACTTGTAACATGTAAATAAAGCTAACATGGGGTACGACATTGACTACACGTGCACGATGTGCAGCCAAGCTCGGATACATGTACTACACTACGGGCTTTGATCACATGTTAACTAGACATTTCCCTAACCCATGCAAGTGTAAGACATGTGTAAGAGGAATACAACTTGAAACATGTAAGGACAGTACCACTTGAAACATGTAAGGAAAATACAACTTGAGAAACGCTAAATAAAACTTAAGATACTTGTAAAGAACAACTTGTAGGAAAAGTAAGAAACATGTAACGAAAGTCTAAAATGCGAAATATGAATCCTGAACAGAAACGTAAGGTTGTAGTGTACTTGCCTTGTTTTACCGAAAAGGATTGTTGTTAAATGTTGATGTCCAAAGTACTCAAACTGTAACAATGTATAATATTCTTTTAGTTCAAAGGTTAAGTGCTATCTATGCGTTATGCTACTTACGGGGTCACATTGTGCTAGATATGACACACTAGTCCTAATATTGAACATTAAGACTAACACAATATTTAATACAAATAAAAATTAGGTTTTACTAAGTTAAAATCCCAAGTCATAGATTACTTATATGTTACAAAAATTTAATAATAATTAAAAATATTTTATTTTAATTACTAAATAAATAAAGTATTTATGAAAAGGGATCCGACAATGTTCATTTAAATAGTTAGATGTCTCAAACTGTCACGATCCGCTCCCGAATAATCGGATACGAAGTCGAACACGCCCAGCCTACGTTGGGAGATACAACGTAGTAAGCTGTACTAAGTATATAATATCTCAAGTCACATTATGAAATCACATCACAACATCTAAACACGTGCTAAATAATATTACAAATCACTATATCTTTATAATACAAAATCATCAAATTTAAAAGTAAACCTGTACAACAAAGTCCTAACCCACTACCGATCTCCTCGTAGCCTCCAGGCTAGCTAACTATTACCCCATCCTGCAGGCCATAGATGCTAAGGTAGAATACATCGTCACCTACAACGTATCCAGTCAAGATAGGAGCAAAGTACAACCCTAAGAAATGAACATGAACAATGTAAAACTGTAATACAATGAGTACATGAAAAGTAAAGAACTTAAAGTATAGGAAAATAAATAAATGAACTGAGTCCTAAACATAAAATACACAGGGAACCTGACATGTGCAATATATTGAAATACATTCAGAATGTGTGACCGGCTAGGGTAGCACATGGTACATGAATAATGGTACGACTTAGGTCCCATGTGCACGGTGCGAGACCTAAGCTATTCACATGAATTTGTTTTGGGTTTGGTCACGCACCTGTAGTATTTTCCCTCCCCAGACACAGGTAAAGTACAGAAAACATGAATAAGAGCACAAGTCGTGTAACATCGAGTCCACTATGAGATCAATACAATACAGAAATTCAAGGTAAAGTTCAATCATAGAGTACTTGCCTTTGTCCTTGCAAATCAATATGTCACATCGTCCTCCTAGAAATAGTACAAATAGGTTAGATTCTAACAGAGTATTTCTAGAAGGTTCTATAAAGTAATTAACTTATTCCTATAACCAAAAGTAGTAATTGCTAATAGGTATTATCCCAAATTATCTTTATTAGCTACTAATATCTAGCAAAATATCCAGTAACCAATATTAATCAAAATTAAACCAAATATTTACTAATTGTCAACTAAAATAAAATACCAATTATTTATTCACTAGAAATTTACTAAAAAATGGTATAAACAACTTAAGGTAAAATACTTACTACCTAAAATATTTAGAAAGCCTCTACTAAAATATTAACTAACAATTTTATTTACTAAATGCAAATATTAACTAGCAAATATAAACTAGAAATTATAAAATTTGAAAATAACTTAAATACTACACCCTCATTCTCTTGGCCCAGCCCAGCCCATAAAAATGTATCCAAAAATATTAAAACTAAAATTCTACTGGGTTGACCCAAGCCCACTACTAAATTCCCAACCAAAGAAATAAATTGCTGGAAACTAGCTAGCCCAAAGGACTAGTCAGCAAAATAATCAATAGTCTTAACCAAAATAGCATTTAATAAAACTCAAAATGCTCAATCAGTTGAGCTTGATGTTTGGGCTTTAGCCCACACTCGCAAACAGAGTTAAGACTAAAATCTGCACCAAGAATATTAGGCTTTAGTCCAATGATTAGGGTTTAAGGCCTAAGTTCTCTATCCAGCAGAGGGAGAAGACATTTGGTCGCCAAGGACCAAAGCAGAGAACTAAGAAAGAAGAGGAAAAGAGAAAAAGAAGGCGGTGGTTTGAGCTCGATAGAGGCGAAGCATACCGAAAATCGACCGGCGATGGTCGTTCTTCTACGAGGTGGAGATCCGACGCGGAGGCGCTCCCGTCGGTAGCCGGAGTCCAGCTGTAATGCCCGTTGTTCGTATTACGTATCTGGAATACGTGTACGTATTTATTCTTGTATTGCATAATTTCCTTGCTTAATTTCCTCCCTGGGCTTGGTTTATTCTTGGTTTGGGTTGGCTTGGTTCGGTTTGGGATTGCTCTTGGTTCATCATGAACCAAGGGGTGAACTCCCTACCTACCACCACCACTACCATTTATTAATCCTTCTCATTTCTCTCTCTTTATTTATCATCTTCTCCACCATTACTTCCTTACCTACCAGAGAGAGGGAGAGAGAGGTCTAGGCAAGTGCAACTTGCTTCATGGAGGAACTCTAATTTTATTGCTCCATTCTCTTCCTTACAGCATTTTAACTTACTTTAGAACTTGGCATTTTTACTTTCCATGGCTAGATTCTTCTAGATCTAAGTTTACTTTATTTTCGGATTTCTTGGGTTTTGATCTACTTAATCCTGTTATTTTTGAGTTTTGAGGGTTCTATTTTGTAGAGAATCTTATTCTACCCTATTTTGACCTATGGAAGTTCGAATTTGGACTTCGGATGAAGGTTTCATGGAGTTTGGAAGCATGGCTTCTTGGTGTTCTTCTTCTCGGAAGCTTGGAGAAGAAGAACAGTGCTAGACTTGATCGCATTTTATGCGACAAGTGATTCCGAGCCGCATAAGCCTTCATACGACAGTCTTGGCCGCATGGGCTTAACTTGACCGCATGAACATTTCATGCGGCAAGTGCTCTCTCAGCCGCATGAACTTTTCCCCGTGAGCCGCATAGACCAGTTACTCGCTGGCCACATGAGGACTCGAGTCCTCTCAGCCGCATGACTGTCTGGATCCCCGAGCCGCATAGGCCCTGATCCTCGAGCCGCATGAGAACCCCCCAGACCCAGCCGCATGGACTTCTTAGTCCGGGCCGCATGACCCTGATTAATCCCAGCCGCATATGCATCCTTTATTTTCTGAGCCGCATGGGCTTCTACTAAGCCGCATGCGCCTGGCCCTATCCAGCCGCATAGACTTCTCTTCCGCTAGCCGTATGAGACCCACCTAATTGGACCGCATGCGCCCTCGTCCCCCTGAGCCGCATGTGCCTCCTTGTCTTGGCCGCATAGGATCCAGTGACCTTGGCCGCATGCGCTCTCCTAATTGGGCCGCATGTGTCTTACCCTTTTCTGACCGCATATGCCTGAGCCGCGTGACTTCCAATAACCCTGTGTATTATTATTTATCATTAATTACCCATATTTTGTAACTCCTTATTGTATATTTTTATGCCCATTTTATATCCTTACGCCTTTTGTCCTGAACTTGATAATCATGAATTCATTTGATATGTTTGGAATTGATAATTTAGCATGACGTGATAGTGACCCGTAGTGGTGCACTCCTGACATAATAACCTGACATGACCTGATAGTGGCCCATCGTGGCGCACTCCTGACTAGTACACTTGATATGATAAACCTGACATGATTATCTCGAATAGCCGTTTCGACGGCTACCTGACATGACATGACCTGTATAATTAACCTGGACACCGTGGGTGATTATGCTTATACAAATAATTCAGTCCTATCTTGCATCATGTCTAGGACAGGGAGTCCTGAGTACCACGGTCAGGAGTACCTGCTAAAATGGACTGAGGCTAATAACTAGATTAATACACTAGTCATAAAGAGATCTCCCAACTACAGGCAATCCCGTTACCTGGGCACGCCTTGGGATCTGTAGCCTGCCGTCGAATAGGGCACATTTCCAGCACACTGTCATGTGTTGCACCCTTCAAGCTACCTAAGGGTACATTCGTTTCTTGGACGATGTACCCACCTGAATTCAACTCTAATCTTTTAACCCGGGTAACCTGGATGGTCTGCAGGGCTTGTGGCTGTGGAATAACCTCACTGTATCTTGTTAGTAATTAGGCTTGTGACAACCCTAGTTAGTTAAAGTATCAAGCCGTAGTTCTTGCTTGGCCGTAAAATGATTGGATGGAGTCTAATCAGTCTAGTCTTGTCCTGATCCTGATTACTGCATGACCAGAATGCTTGTATTTATTTTACCGATAAATGGCGAGAATTCCAAGTTCTATTCAGACGAAAGATTACAACCCCGATCCTTGTTTGGTTTACGGGTTGTAACCTGGTTATCTGAATAGCTCCATGGTTATCTCGTCGTATATCATCCTGATGTATTTTCTTTATTTCCAGTTCTTACTTTATTTATACTCTTGTGCTGATTGCTGGTTTTAGTTCCTAAGTGAAGCTTCCCTTGTGGCACTTGCTCTTTCTGGGGTCTTACCCAGCTGGTTTTGTGTGGCCAGATTTCGGAGCAGCTCCAGAGGATCTACCGACTTTTCAGCCAGATGGTGGCCACTAGACGGAACCCTGGCAACGAGTGAGTTTATTTTTGATCTCCCACTTTATTGTAAAAATATTCTTTTGAGGCGTTTAGCCGGCGAGCACCTGTTTAGCTCGATTGCACCTTACTTACTGTCCGCCTATGGGCTGTAACATGATTGACAGATCCTAGGGTTGATCATGTATGACTAAACTCTTGCTAGTCCTAACATTTTGTAACGACTAGCTTCATGATCAGCAGAATATGTAATGTTTGGGATGCCTTACTATTGTATATTTAATGATCATACATCTTGTAACTTTTACTTACTTGCTTGTGATTGAGACAATAGGCTGTTCATGACCTTAAGAGACTGCTGGCTTGTAGATAAACCCTCATGTATCCTAGACAGCCGTGACCGTATAGCGAGGTGGGTTGCACTTCTATATACGTAGCTGGCTATGTCTGCCCTCGCTCTCCAGTATTCTGGTTCTGGGGCGTGACACCAGCTCACCAAGGCGGCACGACGGAAGGGACGAGGCCAGCTGACTCGCCACAGTTGTGGCGGATGAGAACCACCTCAACTGTGGTGGACGAGGCGAACGAGTCATTGAGGGTGATTCTACCACACTGTGAGACTCGTATCACAGTATCGGTATTTATATACTGATACGTACTTTTGTACTGTATTTCGTATTTTATTAGTTTTCGGAGCATTTTAAAATTTTCCCAACCAATAGATTTTCTCTTTGACCGACATATCGCCAGTGTACCATTGTATGCCGACGGCATGCCTGTCACTCTCGTTTTCTGTTATACATATTTTCGGTGTACGTATACGAAATTCTGGCCTTTGTCAGGTGACCCGTGTTTTGACTTGTCTTTCTTAGCCTTGCTTTGATTTAATTTTGAATTGGTTAAATTTGGTTTGGTTCAACTTTGTTTGGCTTGGTTTAGTTTAATTGGTTTGAGATGAGAGGGTTTTATATAAAAACCCAACTCCTCTCTCTCTCCTCCATTATTTTCATTCTCTTCATCTTCTTCCTCTTCATTTTCTCCTCCAACCTAAGGAAAGTCCATCTTGCCAAATGTTGTACAAATGTTATTTTGTTTGTTCTAAACTCTTCCTTACATGATTATAAGCCTCTTTAGAACTTGGAGTTTTTGATTTTCATGGGTTGATTCTTGTAGATCTAAGTTTATAACATTTTTGGTTTTTCTTAGTTTTGATCTATCAAACTTACTTGTTTTCGAAAACTAATTATTCCATGTGGTAGAGAATTTGATTCTACACAATTTTGACCTTTGAAAAGTTAGATTTTGATTTGTTTTGAGGAAGTTATGGCCAAAATAATATTTGGACATCTTCTATGTTCATCTGTCCTGGTTCTGGCAGAGTCGATAAATAGTGCCGCATGGATAAATAGTGCCGCAGGCTTGCATAGTACCGCATGGCTTGAATAGTGTCGCATGCTTGTATAGTGCCGCATAGATGAATAGTACCGTATGGCTTGCATACTGCCACAGGCTTGAATAGTACCACATGGATGAATAGTGCTGCAGGCTTGCATAGTGCCGCATGGATGAATAGTGCTGCATGGCTTGCATAGTACCGCATGCTTGAATAGTACCGCAAGCTTGTATAGTGCCGTACGGATGAATAGTGTCATAGTTTTGCATAGTACCGCAGGCTTGCATAGTGCCGCATGGCTTGCATAGTCCTACATGGCTTGCATAGTGCCGTATAGTGCCTATTTTGGCTGTTTTATGTCCTATTTAGCTGATTTGTGGCCAGAATTTCTTCCACCTCCCAACATAAAAGTTGTAGATCTTTGTCTTGTCTTCAAGAATCTTCATGTTTTACTTTAATTGGAGTTCATATGCGATTGATAACTTCAATAATAGTTTTGATCTTTTTGGCATGTTTTCTGTACTTGACATTTTTGAGGTTTCCTTCGACTGTAATAAATTCTTATCATGATTAGATGATTTTGTACAGTTAGAGAATAATTGTACCCCCTTATATTCTTAATACTAGCACAGATTCAATTATTGTTTTATGTCAAGTAGTACTTTTATTTATTTCTTCTCCTATGCCATGATACGTCCTTTATCTAATTCTCTCTTACATGTGATCCATGTTTTCTTTTCTTAGATAGTGGCCCGTTGGGGTGCACTCATGGTTTATGTCTTTTCTTTGCTTTGTATGCACTTACGTTACATGTCACTTCATTGCTTGTATGATGGTAGCCTGTCGTGGTGCACTCATGCTACACGTCTCTTCTCTACCTATACTAGATAGTGATCCGTTGTGGTGCACTCTGGTACATGTCTTTCATTGTTTATATGATGGTGACTCGTCGTGGTGCGCTCTTGAACATGTTTTTACATGCTAACATGATAGTGGCCCGTCGTGGCACAGTCTTAACAAGCAACCTTAACATGATGACTCTTGATAGTGGTCCGTTGTGGCACACTTTTGATATGACAAGTAAACCTAACAGGACATGTATAATCAAGATGCTATTGTGACGACTATTCTTCTTGCTAATACAACTCTTTTGGACACCGTGGTTGAATGTATTGTGTATGCGTGCACAAACTACATGTCTCATCTTGCATCATGTCTAGGACATGGATTCCTGATTACCACGGTCAGGGATTCGTACTGGATCTGACTAGGTTAATCACTAGATGGATCAAGTAGTTCATATAGAGAGATTTGCCAGTCACAGGCGATCCCGTTATCTGGGCACTTTAAGTGGACTTGTAGCCTGCCGAAGAGTAGGACGCATTTCCAGTACACTGTAATGTGTTGCACCCCATGGGATACATTTGTCTCCTGGGCGATGTATCCACCTAATTCAACTCTCAACCTGCGGATGGATAACTGGATAGCTGCAGGGCTTGTGACTGTAGAAATATCTCGTTGCATCTTGTTAGTAACTAGGCCTGTGACAACCCTATTTAGTCAATATATCAAGCCATACTCATTGCTTGGCCGTGTTTGAGGGATGGAATCAATCCAGTCCAGTCTAGTTTTGTTTAGGCAGTGTCCGTATGTTTATTTCAGTACATTATTGTTCATGCTTAACTTTTGTCAATGAATGATCGGAGGCTAAGTTCTGTTCCGGAGAAGGGTTATAACCCCGGTCCTTGTTTAGTTTATGGGTTGTAACTTGACTTCCGGAATAGTTCCTAAGTCATCCTATCATCGTCGTTCTATATAGTTCTCACACGCTCTCATGCTCTAGTTATCTCACATGCTCACATGATTCAGTTATCTCACAAGCTATACATGATCCCTATGCTGGGTCACCATGTTCACATGACCCGGCTATCTCACATGTTTACATGACCAGTTGATTTTACATATTCTCAAGCTTTCGTTTACTTAACATGTCTACATTTTACATTATGTCACATGTTAATTACCTTATATCACATGATGCTTTACTTATTGTCTTCCATGTTCGGGATAAGTGCATTGGTAGTGCACGAGTCTCGATCTACTTTTACTTAATTGTATCTCTAACCATTGCTATGTTAGTCATTGCTGGTTTTAGTTCATATTTTGGCTTCCTTTGTGGTACTTAATATTTGGGGTCTAACCCCACTGGTTTTGTTTGGTCAGATCAGATAGAGGAGACTAGAGGATCTTTCGTACCATCTACTCGACGGTGACCATCCGGATCGCCAGAGTACCTGAGTGGGTTTCTTGTTTTACTCTCCCACTTGATATGTACATTATTTTTTGTGGCGTTTAGCCTCCGAGCATGTGTTTAAGCTCGTATTTTGGTTCTTGATATTTAGCCTACGGGCCTAGACATGATGTGCGTATACTAGACTATAGCTAGAGCTTATCATGTATAACTATTACTCTTGCTAGTTCTCTATTTTGGTATGACTAGATTCATGATCATCTATGTATAAATGGTTTGGGACGCTTTACTATTGTATGTCAGATGATCATACTTCTTATACTTTGTATAATTGCCTGTGATTGAGATACCTAGGATTGTTTAACCTAGGATCGACTGTTGGCTTGTAGAAGTAACCCCCATGTCTTAACAACTTATACGTTATTTCAAAGTACTGGTGTACTTTGGAATTGCGTAGCTGGCCTTGTCCGTCCCCAGTTGCCAGTATTATGGTTCTGGGGCGTGACACAGGTTTTAGTGGTGGCCCATGCAGGTCTGATTTATCAGATATGTGGGGGTTACTGATTTAGCTATCTCAATCACAATTATCCTTTATTGATATCCTTCGTATTATTCTCTATCTCTGATCCTTTAACCTGATATTTGCCTTGATCATTGATCTCTCCTGTTCTCTCGATTTGATCCTTGTGTCCTTTAACTTTCAGGGACTCTGTTCTTAATCCTTCCGATTACCTTGTTTGGGTTCTGCCGATGGCAAGTCAGCAATCTTCTGTCAGGCCAGTTGTGGAGGATCAGTCTCAGCATTCAGATATGGAGTTGAAAGTTGACTCGAGGGCAGAGATGTCAGTCCATCCCGATCATTCAGCTGTGCCCGTACAACCAGTAGTCCGAGCGGAGGTAGTTCCAGATCAGTCTGATGTACTTGCACTTATAGAAAATATCAAGGAAATGATGGAGGCACAACAACGACGAGATCTCGTTCTCCAACAGAGTATCCAGATGTTGATAGACCGTAGTATGCAAGGAGTACCAGAGGAATTTCAATCCAAGGACTTACAGCCAGAAGGAGTACAGGTTGGAGCCAGGCAGTACCAGTCATCCAGCCAGTCAGCATATCGAGCCCGACCTACCGTGAAGGTTGTACGAAAGCACGAGCCTATAGCTAGGAGGACCACATCCAGAACTGAGGGTCGTAAGAGGTACCATTCACCCGTATCTTGCTTTTCACCCCGACATCCATCACAAGTACCAACAGACCAACGTCCATACCAGCACCAGGAGTTACCGACCGTATGTTCCTTCTGTGGAAGGGAAGGGCACACTCATCTTACTTGTCGAAGGGCTAACCTTTTATGTTTAGCGTGCGGGTCACCAGACCACATGATAGGAATTTGTCCCGGAGGAGTCAAGGTGGATCGTCATCCTTCCAGCCTTCCAACCAGCAGACACTAGCGTCGGTTTAGCAGCAGCAAGCTCAGAGGCAGCGAAACCAGCAGCAATATCAGGCAGAACAAGCCTGTCCCTATTGTGGAAAGATAGGGCATCTCAGATCAGTTTGTCGAACAGATGCTTCCGATGAGGAGCAGAGGACCATTCAATTAGCACTTGCCCATATCCGACATCTCGAAGGCGACCGGCTGCACCAAATGTACCACTGCAGTCCTTTCAGTCGCCTCAGTCATCACCTCCAACAGTGGTAGAGCAGTTGGGACCAATACTCAATGTTCAACCATTGTCACAATACCTACCGCCATCACAAGCTCAGAGGGTCGGGTAGCTCAGAGTGTGATTGAATGTGCAGTACCAGGAACAGCTATAGTATCAGTATAAAGATAATACCTTGGGGCCAATACTCGATTATTCTAGAATGCTAAGACGAGGTCAATACCACGAATAGTCATGTAAACCTTGCATCATGAATGTGTCGGTGTCCTATGGTCAATTGTGTCAATGGACACATCAGTATGTATGTAATGCCTAATGTCAATACTCGATGTCGTTATCATGACATCGATACCTGTCTATAAATGTATACTAAGTATCAACGTCCTACGTCATGCAATGCTAATAAAAAAGAACAACAAAATAGAAAAGAATAATCTGTAACGAAGGCAAGGCACGCTTGCCTGTAACTGCTGTCTGCGGGTAAGCCTGTCCAACTCCGATGTCCTTGTCGATCCTCCCAAGCTCACCTATGATAATATATTGTATTTAATATTCTATATCAACATATCATGCCTAAATTATATACGTATCGACATCTCCTAATTGCCATAACATTGTTACGACACTGCATCTATTATATAAGTACATAAGGTACCAAATCCTCTCGTAAATACTTTACAATTATAACAAAATAATATATTTAAATTCTAGAATTTATCTATAAATATTTATATATTTCTATAATGATATTTTTAATAGGGAAACCCTTTCACAAAAGGTCTTATGTCAATGCCACATATGACTTCCTCAATTCGACACATTAATTTAGCCCCGAAACAATGATTAAAATAAAATTAATAAATTCTGTAAAAATCACAAAAATTAGTTAAAATTGTACTTATTGTTAAACCTTGCACAACATAAAGTTTAATATGGATTCACAGAGTTTTGACACTTTTGGACACAAGAAAAACAGAATTTTTCGGAGTTCGGTGACACGACAAATGTCATGAATTTTTAAAAATAGCAAACTGATGCGAAACCTAAATTTCAGATATGCGTCGGAAAGGTATCAACGTCTAGATTCTGAATAAAAATATAAAGGTTAGAATTGACCTTAGATAGGTAAAAAGTGGCCCACAATAAAATTTGTCAGTTCTGGATACCCTATCATAGAATCAACGCCACGGGCAAACCGCTTGTAACTAGGAGATCCGATGATAAGAGGTTGTAGTAGACATGCAGAGGTAACTCTCAGATTTGATTTGAGGAGAAACATATGAGAAAAAGTGGATGAAACATCATCTACAAGTCGACTAACCTGCTGTGACATTTTAGATTTCGATTCGACGGAGTTTCGGCCCAAGTAGTGCGTCATGCACCTCTCTAATGGCCGCAAGGTTGTTCCTACAGTTGCTAGGGTGGAAGAGGGACGTCCAAGTGGTGGTGGTTGGCACAGAAATCGAGGAGAAATTATATTTTGTAAAGAAAGGGGGGTCAGCTAGGGTTTCGGGTTTGGAGTGGTGGCCGCTAGGTTTGGGGGGATTTGTGGAGTAGTGGACGATTATGAGAGAGGAGGATGGTTAGGGTTTGACAGGTATATATATATATATATATATATATATATATATATATATATATATATATATATATATATATATATATATATATATATATATCAAACTCAAGGTAGACGAGTTTAGAATTCAAATATGGAACTGAATTTGAGAAAACAATATTTGTTGTGCTTCCAAAATTATAGCTACAGTAAACTATTAACATAGTTATTATTGATTTTATAAGATCAAAAAATGAGGGGGCTTACAGCTTACCCACTTTAGAAAATTTTGTCCTCAAAATTAAAAATAACACAATTATAAAAAGAAAACTTATCATAAGAATAATTAAGCTAAGACTTACTGACATCTACGAATAAGTGGGGATAACGCTCACACATAGAATCCTCACACTCCCAAATTGATTCTCTTGGAAAATGGTGCCTTATGCAACACGAACCAGTCTAATCATCTGCCCTCTGAGCGTCTTCTCACTTGTATCCAAGATACCTACCGATTGCTCCTCGTATGATAAACTGGGTCCCACCGTAATCTCAGAGTGATCGACCACATGACTGGGATCAGTCACATACCTCCTCAGCTGTGAGACATATAATATAACATGCACTCCCTCTAGTGATAGGGGTAATGTAAGACGATATGCCACCTCTCCTACACGCTTAATGATATCGAACGGTCCAATATACCTTGGACTCAACTTCCCTCTACTTTCGAATCGAATGGTACCCCACGTCGGTGAGATCCTCAGAAATACATGCTCTCCCTCCTTGAATTCTAGTGGTCGACGATGCATATCGGCCCAATACTTCTACCAGTCTTGAGCTGCCTGAAGATGACTATGAATCCGCTTCACTTTCTTGACTGCCTGCGTTACAAGCTCTGGTCAAAGTATTTGTCGCTCTCCCCTCTGTCCTCTCGCGAAGTCTTCAAAATCTTGCATCTGTAGGTAACGTTGTCTTGATTCTATCCACCAGTGAAGACTGTACTTTAAGATTGGCAAGTACTCATTGTTGTCCCAGCAGAATGACTTCTATTCCAAGCTCCTGGAGATCCTCTAATAACTGTGGCTGAGATGTCAAGAAATATACAGTAGTCTTCCTACATAAAGCGGCCGCTACTATGTTCGCCTTGCCCGGATGGTACTGCAATTCTATATCATAGTCTGTCATGAGCTCCAACAACCGCCTCTGTCTCATATTCAACTCCTTTTTCATGAAGACGTACTTCAAGCTCTTATAATCCGTAAATATCTCCACACGCTCTCCGTATAAATAATGACTCCACATCTTCAATGCAAAGATCACAACTGCTAACTATAAATCATAAGTAGGGCAATTCTTCTCATATGCCCTTAGTTGCCTCGATGCATAGGCTATGACCTTCCGTATTGCATCAAAACACATCCAAGTCCACTACCCGATGCATCACTGTATACAACAAATCCTCTCGATCCAGAAAGAAGCGTCAAAATAGGTGTTGAGGTTAACCTCTTCTTCAACTCTTCAAAAGCCTTCTGACAATCTTCTGTCCACTGGAACTCTTGTTCCTTACGGGTCAACCGTGTCATCGGCTCTGTAATCCGTGAGAAATTCCCTACAAACCTGCGGTAATATCCTGCAAGTCCAAGAAAACTCCTAACTTCTGCAACCGATGTTGGTGTCGGCCAAGACTCTACGGTAGCTATCTTTTCCTGATCAACTGAAAGTCCTTCTCCCGAGATAATGTATCCGGGGAAAGGAACTCTATCAAGGCAAAATTCACACTTACTAAGCTTAGCATACAATCTCTCATTCCTTAATACTCCCAATAAAACTATAAGATGCTTCTCGAAAATAAGCTAGGAAAAAAAGGATTAAAGTGTTTACTGCAGAAGAATTCTAATACCACTAGTCGTACCATTCTATCGTAGGTATAGTATTATAACCTATTCAATGATACTCGTCAGTTCACTCATAGCAATTTTTCCTAATAGGCCATACGCATCCGATATCCAGACACTCATATTCGACTCATAATCTTACTAGGATCCATCTCTAAGAATCTTATCCGTTTCTAGCTACCCAACATTACAATTACACCAAGAATCTAGCTTAATTATATTCTATAATATAACTATAAGGTTTGTCTATTTTAGTCATCTAATAAATAGAAGATAACAAAAGCCTAAGGCTGGGTCAAACAAACCTATATACCAATTTCAAACAACGGTAGGGTCAAGCAAAGCAGGAGGGTTTGTCGAACTATTTCCAAGAACGACGTGAGGCCAAACAAGATGCATAGGACGTAGTCTAGGTAAGACTCGAGAACCATATATCTCCGTGATTATGTCACCTGAAGTTACTGCCATGCCAGTGTGTATCTGGCTGCAAATAACTTTCTTGTTTCATAATACGACGGATGGCTGCAGTGCACATCTGCTATGCTAGGTAATACAAGTTCTTGAGCTTATCTTGGCCAAATCCATAAAAGATTTTTGAATTGACTTTTACGAAAATACAGGAAAAGAGATCAACATGCATAGGATATAGGTCAAGTAGAATTTAAGAAATATATATAGCCATGATGCCGTATCTGAAGTCCTGTCTCGCCAGTATTTCTCTGGCTATTAAACTTTGATTCCGTAATACAAGGATAAATATAATTGCTTAAACTTTTCCTTGGACCAATCCATAAGACACTTTCCACAACTTAGCGAAAAGGAACGAGAAGATTTACTTAAGGAGTTACATGCAACCTAGGATTTGCTTTACCATCTCTAGTTGGGCTAGGTGCGGATCCATACATATTTTCTAGTCAAATCGAAATCGAAAAGTCAACCAATGTGTCTCCTGTGCCATTCACAAATAAATAGCACATGGGAACTTGATTGAGTGGCACACCCTTGGCATGTGTCTCGTAGGCTCAAAATGGGTCAAAACCATATATTGAGTCAAATGGTTTTGATCGATGTCGAGGCCCGAACTCAAGTAGGAAGTTATGTCTAGAACTACGATAAATAGTCACATGGTCTAAATCGACCCGAAGTTGTGCGAAGTCAAAAGAATATTAGGGAACAAGTTTGGATGGGACGTGATATATCTAATTGAAGGTGAATGTGTCTTCTACAAAACTCATAAAGGACGTTTCAAAATATTGGTATTTCTTGTGCTCCAAAAATTGAAGCTACGGAAAAGTATATGATCTATATTCATAATTAAATAAAAACATCTATTTTAATAAAGAAAAAAATCATCTAAATAAATAAAAATAATTCCCAAAAATTAGGGTCCTTACAATAACGATAAGGGAGAATGCGCTTTTCAACCATCAAACAAATGATCCGTCTTATCTTCAAATATTTAAGGGATGTACTTGAAAAGATTGCTACTCTAGCCTAAAAGAAACAACTGGCAAGCTAATACTGATTCAACTATCTATAACTGTTTTCCTACCATCCATGGCTACTAATTCCTTCCTAAATTTGAAAGGTTGACAACTTATTTACCACTATGGATCCTTATATGTTATTGTGATTATCTAGGTAGAGCTTATGAAACTTATAAATTGTGCATCTAATCTAAACGTCTAACTATATCCTCCTAACCTTATTATTATCACAATAATATAAGCCTTTTTTTACTTGACCAAGCTAAGTGATACTACCATTCTGTCTAATCCTTACTATACAACTAATAGGGCATAATAGTAAATGGGATGAGTTAGTCTATGTTTAGGTTCTTATTGTAGAGGGTCAATCATTACAGTAAAACTACCACTCTATTCTTGATCAAGTGACTACCATAAGAGCGTAACCTAGTATGATCATATATTTATTTCTATACTGAGGACGTCTACCCACCTTTGGTCACACTATCCCATCAAGCACATGATGTCCTAAAATTTTATAACCCTTGCACACTAGCTGTAAAAATCTATACCACTAGATATATATGGCATATGGCATATCTAATCCCCTTCTATCTATTAAGCAACCAAACTTCAATAAGTAAGCTAACTTACAATATAACTTTTTTTTTTTGATAAATTCTAGTAAGCACAATCATTCGTCACTCTGAAATAGGAAGGGACGAGAAGCAATGACACAAGAAAGCAAAGGAAGAATAGTCGAAAGCAAATATGAAGTTCAAGGACGGTAGAGAAATTTCTAAAAGAATTGTCAGGGTAGTTGTGGATTGAGATTCCTAAGGGTTTAATCATATTCGCAGGACTGCACGGTACAGTAATGTAACCAAAACGACTAACTCGACCTGCATGGGCCACAAAAAATGTAACATCCTAGCCCAAATACGTAGGACTAGGAGACCGTAGACATCATTGCTAGTTACGTATCGAGAGGACTCTAACCCGGCTCGAACACGTATAAGCTGTCTAAAATAAACTACATGGTTATAGCAACTACCTATATCTCAAGCCGCTGAAGAAAAATGCTTGTATAAACCAAGTATACTAATGCTGGTCAGACATTAACATACTGGTTCCTACAAGGAACAAGAAAAGACAATATACAATAAAGTGGACCAGACTCTATTGCAATTATCTTGAACAAGCTTCTGAAGAAGAAATAAGCTTGCAAAACTAGGCTATACTGCAGCTTGGTCAATGTAAAATAGAACATAATATTGGACGAATATGAAAAGATACGAACTAAATATATATATGTGAAGTCCTATAGAAACAATCATCAATCCTCCATCGAATCTACAAACGAGCTCAGCAAACCAGGAGAGATCACCAAGTCCTCAGAGGGACGTAGCAAGATATAGAAAAAATATGCCAAACTATAAAGTATAAAATAGGCAGGAAAAATAAGGAATAATCGTAAAAGAATCAAGTATGACACATGGAATCTAGACATAAGGAACCTAAGACACTGGCATGCCATACTAGAAGTATAGTACTTGTAACTAACACTTTTCTAAAATGAGGGCAATTTTAAACTTTTGTAAAATTGATCCTGTTAGTATTAAATAATGGATTTAAATCATGTTAATAATAAAGTGGTGAATTTTTGATTATTTTAATATTATTTAATTTGATGCATTGTGTTTGTGCCTTTAGTTAGTGAAACCTTAGAACTACTTAGCATAAAGACTAACCATGACCATGGAGACCTAGCTAATACAATTAGATTAGTAATTAGACTCTAAACTAGCTAGGAATCCCTTAGAATGTAATTAGAGAATAGAAACAAGGTGCTAGTTTGGACCTTTAGCAAAGGGGCTTGATTTGACAACTTAGAAAGGCCTTTAGACTATTGTGACTTGACCTAAACCATAGCCCAACCTCATGGCCAGCCAAGAGCACCCCCCTCACCCTATATTACTCATCATTAGCCCCCTTTCTTCCCTCTTACAAAGAAACCCTAACCCTAATTGTGTTCTTCCCCAAATTTGTCCCCTTTCATCAAATCAACTCCAAATTCAACCAAACCAATTGCAAACCACTCCCCATGAGCAGAGGAGGTCTCTATTAGCTAGTTAGGAAGGATTTGAAGCAATTTGACCATTGGATTTGGTAGGAGAATGTCACACCCCAGAGCCAGAATACTGGCAAGTGAGGACGGACCAGGCCAGCTACATAATACCAAAGTACTCCAGTACTATGAAATAACGTATAAGTTGTCAAGACATGGGGGTTACTACTACAATCCAACAGTCAATCCTAGGTCAAGAGTCCTAGGTATCTCAATCACATGCAAATATGCAAAGTACAAGAAGTATGATCATCTGGAATATAAAACAGTAAAGCGTCCCAAACTATCATATATCATGAAGCTAGTAATACAAAGTGAAGAACTAGAAAGAGTAATAGTCATACATGATAAGCTCTAGCTATAGTCTAGAATACACAAATCATGTTTAGGCCCGTAGGCTAAATATCAGAATCCAAAACATGAACTAAACACGTGCTCGGAGGCTAAACGCCACAAAAGAATAATGTACATAACTAGTGGGAGAATGATATAGAAAAATATACTAAGGTACTCTGGTGCTCCGGGTAGTCACCGTCGAGTAGATGTACGAAAGATCCTTCGGGCTCCTCTATCAATCTGGCCAAACAAAACCAGTGGGGTCAGACCCCCAATAGCAAGTACTAAAAAGGAAGCCAAAGCTATGAACTAAAACCAGCAATAACTAACATAGCAACGGATAGAGACATAAATAAGTAAATGTTGATCGAGACTTGTGCACTACCAATACACCTATCCCGAGAATAGAAAGACAATACGGACATCAACAGGGAGCATAAAGTAATTAACGTATGACATAATATAAACTGTGGACATGTAAGATAAAAGAAAATATGTGAACATGTGAGATAAACTGAACATGTGAGCATGTAAGAGAAATGGTACATGTGAGCATATAATATAACTGGGACATGTGAGCATGTTAGAAAAATGGTACATATGAGCATGTTAGATAACTGGAACATGTGAGCATGTTCGATAACTGGGACATGTGAGCATGTTAGAACTATATAGAACGACAAATGATAAGATGACTTAGGAACTATTCCGGAACCCAAGTTACAACCTGTAAACCAAACAAGGACCGGGGCTGTAAACCTTCCCCTGAACAGAACTTTGTCTCTAATCAATGTAAAATATAGGAATCACGTATAGAGTGTGATTATTAAAGAGGACGACAAATGACAAGATGACTAAGAAACTATTCCGGAACTCAAATTACAACCCGTAAACCAAATAAGGACCAGGGTTGTAACCCTTCTCCTGAACAGAACTTAGTTTCTAATCATTTGTCAATAAAAGTAAAGCATAAACAATAATGTACTGAAATAAACAACTAAGGACACTGCCCAGACAAAACTAGACTAGACTGGACTCCATACAACAATCACGTCCAAGCCATGAGTACGGCTTTATACATTAGCTGACTAGGGTTATCACAATCCTAAATTACTAACATATGCACTTTTGTGAAATCCAATCTAGTTACCTGCCCTGCATGTAGGACCGATTGTAGGAACGAGTTATAAAGTGTAATACGTTAGAGGGGATAAATAGAGTAGGCAGCAGAAATTAACTATTTAAAAATATTAGTAACAAGATCACATAATATATATCACAGATATGTAAATAAAAAGTAGAGAGTAGAGAGAAACGCAAACACAAGGATGTATACTGGTTTCCCTCTTGTGAGGACTAGTCCAGTCGGAAGAACTTTAGCTTCCAGTTGAATCCACTATTGGAAAATACTACAAGTTTTCATCCGAAGTTCTTGCAACTTCTACAACACGAGCTTTGATCCGAAGTACTCGACAACTTCAATTGTGAAGTGTCTTTCTTCAATCAAGCCTCTGATTACAATCACTCTGAAGATTCTAGACCGCACCACACTGGCAAATAGGCTAGAGGATTGTAACTGGCTTGGAATTTAAAAATAAATAGCTCGGAATACTTTGGAAGAAGTAGTAGGCTTATAGAGAAGAGATATAAAAGTGAATTGGTGAGTTGAAACGATCGAAATCGTTCTCTATTTATAGTTTTTCCAAAGGCAGAATTCTGACAGAACTCGGACAGAATTCGGTCAGAACTTTATGAGAAAATTTCGTTGGGATTCGTAACTGCGGGAAGACCAAGTTCAAAAGGAAACGTTCACTAACCGAACACTGGCCGAATTTGGGCCGAACTCGGGCCGAATTTGCCTGGAGTTCTGTCAGGATTTTTACAAATTGGTTTTTTTGAAAAGTTAAACAGTTAGGAAGTAGTTTGGGCTTTTGTAAGTGGGCTTGTTTTCAAAATGAAAGGATATTTTGAAAACGTTTCTTGGATAGCCTATTTGCCAGTACGATGCTGTGTACATCATATTCCAAGACTCAATAAATATAAAAATTTACATTAATAAAATAGGAAAACCAAGAGCCCTTTGATGACGCATTGCTTCAAATATTTAAACAGACTTGAAGACGTCTTTTTTATTTGACGGCGGTCATCCAAAGATAAACAGATCTGGAAATCTGAATACCTTTCGGTGACTTTGTCCCCGAACCCCCACATGAGGCGCTGTCCCCTCGACCCCTGTCCACTGACTGGGCAGCGGAACCCCCGATGCGAGGCCCCGGATAGGTCGTTAGGAGGTTCAGAGAAATCTTCTTGTATAACGCCGTCTTTGGCCCATCAATAATTCTCCATTGCATATGTCCTAGTTTGACAAAACTTGATCATGCTTACTGCATGTCTATAAGAACATGTTAGATGAACAAAACAATATGCTACAAGCAAAGCAATATGATATAGAACATTTCGGACAATGCTAAGTTTAAGTAGCAACATGATCGTGATTACATGAATATTAGTGACGTCATTATGTTAAATTTAATTGATTAGCCATATTAAAAAATATGATATAATCATTGGGCTAACAATCTCCCCCTTTTTGATTATGGCAAATCAGTTAAGTTTAATGTATATACAATAGATGCATGTATCACTAATAAATACATAATACTAGAATATTGTGTGCTAACTTAAACTTATTTCTTCCCCTTTGACATGATCAAAAAATAAAGGAGGAAGGCAAAAACAATCATGATCAAGGATTAGGAGAACAGTGTAACGACAAGTTTAGAAAATTGTATAACTAAAGTAGAAAAACTTGTTAAAAATAGTTGGTTGAACTTAAAAATATTGAAATCAATCAATACATAGTTTATAAACTAGAAATCCAAAAATGACATTCAAAACACATTTTGTTCATCATATTGTGTTTTGAAATAGACCAAAAAAAATATATCAATATAGTAGGAATTAATCATTGGTCATAAATAAATCATGAGGAATAGAAATTCATAGATCTAGTATATATAAAAAATCAAAAATATAATGAGACTTTTAACAATGATCACAAAAAAAGTATGATTCATTATTTACCCGTACAAATTAGTGAATCAATTCCATAAAGAGTATAATCATCGAAAAGAAATCAAAATATGTATACTAAAATCTATGCAAAATCTATACCAAAGTTCATGCATTTGAATTCAATTACCTTAGCATGATGTATGAATATCCATTAGATAAACATGAAGGTAATGAAGACAAAATACTTGAGAAAGAGAAATTCAGTCGACTTGAATGCTCCCCCGCAAAGTATGATCAGTCTAAATATAGATAATCTTGAACTTTGAGATAAAATCTTAATAAGAAATGCCAAATCAGTTTAAACTCAAAAGGATTATCAATAAATTAAATTAATTTTGGCAGGATAACTTTTAGAAACTCAAAAATGAGAGAATTAAAAATAAATATTAAAACCATATATTCTCGCATAAACTCAATACAAATCCAAATATCATGACCAACTCAACAAGATATTTAAATAAGACAATATAAGTCCATGGTGAACTAGGTATACCACATAGTAAGGGCATAAAATAATTGAAGCAATTAATTTGCTCCCCCTTAAAATATGCGTATATATTTCAAAAATAAATTATATGCATAAAATAGATATAATAATTAATCACAAGATCTAAGGGATATCCAAGATATGCATCTTTCTTCCCTTTGATCAAATACATATAAAATTTCCAAAAATAAATATCATCTTTAGGCAAAAAAATATCCAATCAATAAATGCTTAAAAATGAACAAACAAAATATGTCTCCAATAAAAAAAAACAATAACTAGATAAATATTCAAATAAAAATGTATTCTAAATATATGGCATGTCAAGGGGATAATTGACTTGAAACAATTAACTACTGCACCTTTACATGGTTATATCAAAAAATAATAGTATTGACAAAAATTAAAAATTTTTAGAGACATATTTCCAGAAGTTGAAAACTAATTCAAAAATATTAGATCTTCTTGTCGAAGTTTATTTCTTCCCTTTTAAAGTCGTTGTACGGTGTCCATCTGATAACCGGAGGCTTAAAAAAAAGAAATGCTTTGAGAGAAAAAATTAATATGCCTGACTTCTCCTTCGCAAAGAGTTACTGCTATAGACAATAAATAACTAGAATAAGACGAGAATAATAAAGGTTAAAATTATGAATATTATACAAGCTAAAGACGAAATCACAAGATCATAAGATTTACTGAGTAGTCACAAAATCATCAAGTCTGAATATAGAATTATGTGACAAAAAATAAACATATCAAAAGATGACAAACATTAACCTATGAAGATCAATATATGTAACCTTTTGTAAAATTAAACCATTAAATAATATTATCCATCAAAACTAAAATCCAAAATCCATCATACAATAATTGCAACTAGATCTCAATAAATCTTTAGTTTATAAAGCGTTGATCAATCTTGGGTTAGCTGTAGGGGTACTGTCCTAGCTAACGGAGGTTCACCCGAAAACACTTAAGTACCGCTCCGCTTCGACCATAGTCGTGGTGACAGAAAGACCCTTTGTAGGCTTGTACCCAAAACAAATCTCTTCTCTAATAACCGAAAATTTAAGAAGAATTAGTGCAATATAAAAAAGAATTATATTTTATGTACTTAAAAATCTTAGAACAATGTAGCATACGGTATAAGATGTATCAATTACATTTATTCACATGTGCTACAAAATCATTGAATAACAATAAAATATAAAATATTTGTAAATTAAAATGTAAGACCTAGATACGTTGATGTATTCTGGAACCTAGGGGACTGGGTTCAGTACCTTGGATCCAGGACTAGACGATAGTTGCAAGTAGACCTTAATAAATCTTAAGTCTATAAAGTATTGATCACTTAGGGTTAGCTGTAGGGGCCGGTTCCCAGCTAGCGGTAGTCCGAAGACTAGTATACCGTGTCGCTTCAGGCTATTTACACCTGTATGACCGAAGGACCCTTTCGGCTTGTTTCCAAAATGATCTCTACTCTTAAAAACTTAGATTCAAAGGAATATATACAATATCATCGAACAACATCGAAATTGAAAATCCTTAAATATTAAAGAAGTAGATACCCACAGAATGGTTTATCAAGATCTCGATACTAAAAATATCATGTATCCAAAATCTCAACCAAAAAATCAAGAAAAACAATATTAAAGAGGCTTTGAGGAATAAGCTAATAAAGAGAAGAACAAAAAAAAATTGTTCAAAGTAGTCAATAGCTGAAGTATGAGATAAGTACAAGTTTGAAACTACTTTTCAAAATAATATAATATAGAACTTGAACTTAACTCATATATCCCTATAAAGATATTTATACAAAAATATAAGAAACATATCAGCAATATTTGAATGACAATAAATTATTCATGTATCATTAACAAGCATAAAAAAACTATCACAAGGTCAAAAATATGCATAAATAAACTTTATCAGACAAAGATGTAATTGATTCATAAGAAGTTAATCAAAATAAAATATGAGAATCAATAGTGAATATATTATGCAAGCACAAGGTTAAAATAAAATTATATGTATATACTTTTCAAGTAAACATGAGACTTGTGCTAAACATACATACTCACAAATCACTAATCAAAGTAAATACAACATGTTAAAAACAAATCGGTAAGAAGTGACCATTAAAAAATATTAAAGGCGAAGAGTCAAAAAACATATTAACAAAAAAACATGCTCATATGCATGCTTCAAGAATAAAGATTAAAAGTAAAGAGCATACATAGACAAATGTGTCACAATAGTAGAAAATAACATACTATATAGTGTGAGCTAATCATTTAAGCTAAACAGCTAGTCATGCTAGGATTATGTCTCATATTGATTCAAATAATAAACAAATTAAATGATATCAATGAAAGCTAATAGTAAGACATCAGTAAGAACATGCTGGATATTAAAAACTATTTAGGAAGCATGTGACCGAAGTGGTTCTAGTGACCACACTTTTGTTGGTGCAATTGCATGGAAGATGACCTTTGTAGCTTTGCAATCACCAACATATTCCATGGTTCTATTTGATATGAGAAGTTTCACCTGCAATATTAGGTGAAGACTTTGGTATCTAATACTTGGATCCACATTTGCTAGCTTTGGAAACCCATTTGCACAAGTTCATATCAACAAGTTTTCTAATCTGACAATGATTACAAACATGTCCATTCATACCACAATAATGACAGAAAGAATTAACATTAGTAATATGTGCAGCAGTATGAGAACGTGCAGTAGTGTGATATGTTGTGCGTGGATACTTGTAATAGAAAGCATGGTTATGTGAAGCTTTAGCTTTGCTTGCTTGCTTTCTAGATGATCTATCGTGTGTGACTTTGTGATGTGCTAAGTGTCTTGTGTTAGACTGAGTCGTAGGTTGTATTACCTGTTTTCCCAGTCTAATCTCTAACTTTTTAGAGGTAGCACAGATCGCATCATATTTAGCATTAAGAGCATCAATTCTACATGAAGCAATAGAATACTTCTTCTTTTCTGATTCAAATTCCTTCTTAAGTTTAGCATTTTCTTGAGTGCTTTTCTCAATGCAATCAAGTGCCTCATGCAATCTAAACTCGAGTATGGAAATCTTGGTAGAAATATCAGAAGTAGAAGTATTTCTTGCATCATTCAATAAGCAAGTAAGCTTCTCATTCTCAAGCTTATAGGATAAAATATCCTTTCTAGCTTGCTTATACTTATATAATACTTTCTTGTGTTCTTCTAATAGATCACTGAAAGCATCAAATAACTCATCATAAGAAAATTCATTCTCTTCAAGAAGGGAATTATTCTGTACCTTGTTAGATAATGCCATTGAGCATAAATTTATAGCTTTATGAGGTCTCTCTTCTTCTTTAAAATCTTTTGCTTCGCTTTCTTACCATATGCTCGTGCTAGTGTACTTGTGAGATGATGATCTTTCTTCTTTTGATCGTTCGTAGTGACTCTCCTTTCTAGCAGTAGTACAATCTTCTTGGATGTGGCCTATCTTTTTACAGTTGTCACATACAAGCTCTTCTTCGTATAAAGGATTGTGTTGTACCTTAAATCCCAATTTTGTTATGTATATATTTGCATCATTAAGAAGACTATCCTCCTCTCTGGAGTTGCTAGCTTTGCTTTCATACCTGCACTCATAAGTAGCTTCAAGAACTTTCCAAATTTTATGAGATGTTGTCCAAGTAGTAATAAGATTAAATACATTTGTGTCTACAACATAATAAAATATATGCATACATTTTGCATCAAGGCTAGCTAACTTCTTTTCTTCCTTCGTGTAACTATAATAAGGCTTGTTAATTATAGAGGATGTAAGAATAGAAGTGATAGTAGGCTTTTTGTAGCCATTTACAACAATTGACCATAAGTCAAAATCTAGAGACTTCAGGTAAAAGCTCATCCGTGTCTTCCAATAACTATAGTTTGTTCCATCAAATAGTGGGAGTCTATTTGAGGATTGCTCTTCAGTTGTGAAGTACATACTTGCCATATGTGATACTGTGATCTATGTAACAGCTGTAATACGAATATAATAGCAGTGTTACCCCGCTTTACCTGTATAACTTGCTCTGATAATGAGGATCTGCTCTAAGGATGTTAAGCCAAATAATAGAGAACTTGCTAGGATACCAATTGAAGGAGCAATTGTTATAAGCAATAATATCTCTATAAGGAGCACTTGCAATAATATCTCTAGAAGGAGAACCTGCTCTGATACCAATTGTAGGAACAATTGGTATGATAGCAATACCTATATAAAGAGAACCCGCTCTGATACCAGTTGTAGGAACAATTGGTATGATAGCAATACCTATATAAAGAGAACCCGCTCTGATACCAATTGTAGGACCGATTGTAGGAACGAGTTATAAAGCGCAATACTCTAGAGGGGGGGTGACTATAGTAGGCAGCAAAAATTAACTATTTAAAAATGTTAGTAATAAGATCACATAATATATATATATCACAGATATGTAAATGAAATGTAGATAGTAGAGAGCAAACGCAAACACAAGGATGTATACTGGTTTTTCTCTTGTGAGGACTAGTCCAGTCGAAAGAACTCTAGCTTCCAGATGAATCCACTATTGGAAAATACCACAAGTTTTCATCCGAAGTTCTTGCAACTTCTATAACGCGAGCTTTGATCCGAAGTACTCGACCAACTTCAATTGTGAAGTATCTTTCTTCAATCAAGCCTCTGATTATAATCACTATGAAACTTCTAGAACGTATCGTACTGGCAAATCGACTAGAGGATTGTAACTGGCTTGGGATTTGAAAATGAATACCTCGGAATACTTTGGAAGAAGTAGTAGGCTTATAGAGAAGAGATATGAAAGTGAATTGGTGAGTTGAAATGATCGAAATATTTCTCTATTTATAGTTTTTCCAAAGGCAGAATTTTGACAGAATTCGGACAAAATTCAGATAGAGCTCTATAAGAAAATCTCGTTGGGATCCGTATCTGTGGGAAGACCAAGTTCAAAAAGCAACGTTCACTAACCGAACTCTGGCCGAATTCGGGCCGAACTCTGGCCGAATTTGCCTGGAGTTCTGTCAGGGTTTTTGCAAATTGTTTTTTTTGGGCTTTTTGAAAAGTCAAAAAGTTAGGAAGTAGTTTAGGCTTTTGTAAGTGGACTTGTTTTTCAAAATGAAAGAGTATTTTAAAAATGTTTCTTGGATAGCCTATTTGTTAGTACGATGCAGTGTACATCGTATTCCTAGACTCAATAAATTTGAAAATTTATATTGATAAAATAGAAAAACTAAGAGCCCTTTGATGACGCCTTTTTTCAAATATTTGAGCAGACTTGAAGTCGCCTTTTTTCCTTGACGGGGGTTGTCCAAAGATAAACAGATCTGAAAATCTGAATACCTTTCGGTGGCTTCGCCCCCGAATCCCCATGGGGGGCACTGCTCCCTCGACCCCCGTCCGCTGATTGGGCAACGGAACCACCGATACGAGGCCCCGGATAGGTCGTTAGGCGGTTCAGAGAAATCTTCTTGTATAACGCCGTCTTTGGTCCATCAATAATTTTTCATTGCATATGTCCTGGTTTGACAAAACTTGATCATGCTTACTGCATGTCTATAAAAATATGTTAGACGAACAAAATAATATGATACAAGCATAGCAATATGATATAGAACATTTAGGATAATGCTAAGTTTAAGTAGCAACATGATAGTGATTACATGAATATTAGTGACGTCATTATGTTAAACTTAATTGACTAGCCATATTCAAAAACATGATATAATCATTGGGCTAACACTGCAGACTACCCGACTTATCCAAGCCAAAAGAAAAAGAAAGTAATGGTGGATACATCGCCCGGAAGGCAAATGTATCCTAGGATCTAATAGTGGGTACATCGCCCAAGAGACAAATGTACCCTAAAATATATAAAATGTGCAACACTCGACGGTGCGCTAGAAGTGTGCTCATCATGATAGATAGCTCGAAATCCATTCAGGATAGGGCCGGGACAAAGCGTATGCAGGTAACTGGAAATTCATCCCTCCCAATGATCTAGATAATCAAGCTAGTTATTTAGTCCTTAACGTTTTCTTGTTGGATTCTGGGTGTGGCATTGCGCAGAATCCATCCTAGACATGATATGCAAGATTGGACAATATAAGAAAGTGCACTATAAGAAGCTACAACATAAAAATATAATAAGCTAGAAGCTAGAAGTGCGCTACAATGAGCCACTATAGAGAAAATAGGGAGTACGCCATGACATGCCACTATCATGTAAGCAAGAAAAGACATGTACAAGAGTGCACCACGACGGGTCACTATCTAGTAAGCAAATAATACATGTAACATGAGTGCGCCATGACGGGCCACTATCTAGTACGCAAAGAAGACATATAACATGAGTGCGCCACGACGAGCCATAACAAAGAAATTCTAGACATTGCATAGACTGCAAAGTACAATGAATCCGGGAAGGCATGGCAATACATATAAGAGCATATAAGAAAGAATCGAAACGAAAGACGTATCATAGCATGTGAGAAGGAATAAATAAAAGTAAGTACATGACATAAAATAATAATTGAACATGTGCTAGTGTCAAGTGTATATAGGTTGTACAACTATTATCTAACTATGCAAGATCATCAAGATGAGATCATGTTGTCATATTCCAGTTAAGTTCAAAATTAACAAGTTATCAAGTCGGGTTGTCACAAGTTAGGCCAAGTACAGAAAACACGCAATGAAGATCAAAAACTATAATTGAAATTTCCAGTTGCATATAAACTCCAATTAAGGTGAAGCAAGAAGATTCTTGAAGCCAAGACAAAGATCTACAACTTTCATGTTTTGAGTTTTTCAAGATTCTAGCTACAAAACAGCTTAAACAAGCAAAAACAGCTATTCAAGGCAATCTGAGCCCGGGCGCATTGCTCACGTAGAAAAAATGCCTACAGCGTAAGGTGCATGCATACACGGTGCGCGGACTGCACACTGCGCGCAAAACCCACTACGCTTGCGGGCAAAACTGCCCATGGCGCAACGTGCACGCAAGCATGACATGCGGGCGCACGACACGCAAGTTGCGCTGCGCGTGCGGACAAAAGTGTCCGAGGATCAAGGTGCGCACAAGCACGGTGCGTGGGCGCGCGGCAGAAAATCGTACGGGCGTGCGGCACACAAGTTGCGCAGTACGCGCGGGCAAAAATGCCTACGACGCAAGGTGCACGGAAGCACGGCGTACGAACGCGCGACAGAAAATCGTGCGGGCGCGTGGCACGCAAGTTGCGCTGCGTGCGCAGGAAAAAATACCCATGGCGCAAGCACGGCACGGAAGTTGCGCAGCGCGCACGGGCAAAAATGCCTACGGCGTAAGGTGCACGGAAGCATGGCGTGCGGGCGCGCGACAGAAAATCGCACGGGCGCGTGGAGCGCAAGTGGCACTACATACACAGGTAAAAATACCCACAGCGCAAGCACGACGCATGACAAAAATGCTGCGCGCGGCGTTGTTCATCGTCATGACAGCACCAAAAGGTGTGGGAAACCTATGAACACGAAAAATAGCATAACTAACTCAAAATAAATCGAAATCAAGTGGTTCAAAAGCCAAAATTGGGTAGAATTGAATTTTCTACAACATGGAACCCTTAATTTTCGAAAATAATAAAGTTTAAGAGATCAAAACCAAGAAAACAAGAAATGTTAGAAATTTAGATCTACAAAAATGTAACCATCAAATCCGAAAACTCTAAGTTCTAAAGAGGCTTAGAATCATACAAGAAAGAGAATAGAACAAACAAAATGGCAAAATAATAATGGTTCAAGATTTGGCAAGATGTACTTGCCTAGGGTTGGAGGAGGAGTAAATGAAGAAGATGAAGAAATAAAATGAGAAGTAATGAAGAGAGAGACAGAGAGAGAAATTGGTTTATATACCAACCCTCTTATCTAAAACCAACCCAAACCAAGCTATGCCAAGTTGAACCAAACTAAATTAAACCAAGATAAGATTAAACCAAAGCAAGGCTAAGAAGGACAAGTCAAAACATGGATCACCTAACAAATGTCTGAAATCAATATCCGTATCCCAAAAATACGTATAACGAAAAACGGGAGTGACAGGTATGCCGTCAGTATGCACCGGTATACTGGCGGTATGTTGATCAAGGAGAAAATCTATAAGTTAGAAAATTTTAAGGCATTCCGAAAATCAAAAAATATGGAATATAGTACATAAATACGTATCCGTATATAAATACCGATACCGTGAGATGAGTCTCACAACTCTCCCATCCTTAGAAAAATTTCGTCCTCGAAATTTTCTAAATCTAGTCGAGCATGATAACCAAAACAAAAGCTCAAGAAAATATAACTATCTCAATAAAACAAAGCATGGCATATAAATGAAGGCAATAGTAATATAAATAAAGGCATAAGTAATAGATGAAGACAATAGTAATATAAATAAATGCGTAAGCAATACCACAAGCATAATCAAGAAGGACTGGAGGCATATGAACAAATATGTCTCCTGAGTCAGTTGAGTTGGGACCCGCCCTCGCTGGCCTACGCTGACTCCCAAAATAGATTGGGGTCAAGTCTCAAAGTAAGTCGCTACCAATGACTTAGTCTAAGACATGACTCTACCTAGGACGTATCTTTGTAGTCGAGACACGTGATAGGTATCATGTATCTCAAGATACAAAGACAGAAGAGTGGGACGAGAAACTCCTATTCACTCATCGAATAAGTCAAATCGACCGTTGTACCCCTGATATCGGTAGAATACAAGGCCGTCGACAAGAACCTAAGATATACTTCCACTTCCTGGCCGGCTACTGAAGGATAAATCAAAAGGGCATAACTGAAAGAAGACCATAAAGATGGTACCTGAGACTCCCTAGGTACTACCCTCATGCAGATACTAGAGCTGCCCTTGAGACTGTGCATACAACTGCGCTCTGTGCTGTCTAACCCTCTGAGCTCGCGATGGCGGAGGATACTGTGCCAATGGATAAATATCTAGTATTGGCCCTAAATGCTTGTCACGATCCGCACCCGCTTTTCGGATACGAGACGTGTCCAAGCCAGCCTACGCCGTAGAGTCGACGGTAGAACGCTGTCAAGCCCGCAAGAAATAAATGCTCAAATATCACAATTGCTGCTCATTCACATTTCTAAATTTATTACAACATTTACATCATTTAAAATTAAAGGAAATACAAGATTTTATAATTAATGAAACTGGTACAATTGTTTTCTATTTCTAGGTTGTCTTCAGCATACCCAAGTCTTTTCCAGTGCTAATAGTGATAGCGGCTAAACCTGAAAAATGTTGGTTTCCAGTCAGAAATGGAACAAGTACACAAACCGACGACAATGCAAAACATAATAGAATTAATAAGACATGAAAATAGCATATGGAATATGAAAGCTGGTAAGAAAACTGATGACATAGCACGATAGCGAAGTAAACAAGGAAAAACAAATAAAAGACATCTATCGATCTAGGTGGTGTGAAATATCTGTTTTAACATGTGAACGGCTAGGGGGTAAAATCCGGCTCACTGCACGTGTCGTGTGCAGCTGCTATCGTTCAAGAATAGACATTTTGGGAATATTTCTGGGTAGTCCACATGTTTACTAAGATATTTCCCCTCCCGACTACTCCGTGTGACGAGTGTGTCAACAAATAGCAAGATATATGTATAGACATGAAATGAAAAGACTACTATGAATCGGAAAGCAATCAGAAAGTACACTTGCCTGAGGTCCTTAGCTGGAGAAACCGATAATACTATACCACTCAATGAGCCACAATCAATCAACACATGCAGAAGTCTCCGGATGCTGAAATAAACAGTACCAACTTTCTCAGAATAGTCAAATTAGCTAGGATTGCCTGTCCTTAAGTCCAATTCTGGACACAGGGGCAAAACGGTAATTTCGGACAAAAAGATGTCCGCCGTTGGACCCGCTTTGCACCGAAAAGTGTGCCAAAGTCAATGGTCTCTAAAGTCGTCAAACTATATGTTTACGAATCCGGTTTTCCGATACGAACTCAACCGTATGTCCAGAGTTGGATTCCGGCGGGCCGTGCACAAAATCGCCCATTGAGTGGGACCGTGGGGCCCGCAAAACGACGTACGATTCAACTGTCTCAGAATTGGACCAAACTTGGCATACAGGACCAGAAAAATGATACGGTTCTGCTGGCGCAAGTTTTGTCTCAATCTGACGAGCGTGCACAAAGTAATTAGAGAATTTGTAAAGTACACGATACGGTGAATTTCGACGGATACGCATCAAATTCGTCGCGCACACGCGACCATTTTGAATTCCGTCAATGCCCGCACGACCACGAAGCCGTTATACAGCTTTCGATGCCTTCGGTTCGCGACCACATCGCCCGAAATGGCGGGACGCACGTCGTGTGGAACAATTTCAATGTTTTCGAAAACAGTTTTTAATGATAAAATATTGATTTTGAAATCTGTTTTCTCTGCGTACACTTCATGAAAATTAAATCTACAAAATAGGTTAGGAAGCCCTACATGTTGTCTAAAAAGTTGTTCAACTAGATTTTCTAGTATGGTACTTGATCGATCGGGATCGACCTCCGAACATGGGCTCTTGGACTGTTCTAGTATTCTGTTTTGGGCAAAGTTTTTCGGGTTTTTGTGATCCGATTTCTTAGCCATTAGATGAACTAACATTAATCCTAATTAGGAGGAAATAAAGTCGGTTATATTGTCAACGTACCTGCGAAGACGACGCACAAAACGGCGCGACGAGGGGACGGGAAACTTTACGCGAAGTGGGGCTCTGGACTGCTGTCGTCCGCTGTTACGCGCATGGCACGCTCGCGTGTTGCCTCCGGCGACTCCATCGCCGGCCGACGGCCGCCTACGGCGGGCTGGCGCGTGCGCGGGTTGTTCGCCATGGCTGTAGGGTGGTGGCGCTCCATGGTGTTAGGGTTTCGAGTATAAGGCTTCGCGTTCTATCTCTCGGTTTTATGTATATATATACGATATATAGACTGATTGGGTCGGGTTAGCTTGGGGGCTGGGAATAGAGCTGCTCGGTTCTTATTCATCCAGGGGGTCGGGCTCCATTGGGGAATTGGCCTACTATTTCCTTAATCTCTTTTTTTTAATCTTTGGCGATGGTATTTCTGTGACGTGAGGATCAAAAGAGGGGCGGTGTCTTTGAGCTTTCGAAAGCCGGTTCAGAAGGATTCATCTGGATTCGACCCTTCGTATGAATTCAGATTAATTTTTTCGTCTCAAGTCCGCAACGGGCTCCCTGGGTTTCGGGTCCGAGAAGAAAACAGCAGTGCTGTCCGGGCACCCATCAGAAGCACCACGTGTAACCCCGGATGTTACCTTATTTCTCTACCATTTCAAAATAAGAGAATTCTACGGGATTGCTTTTCCTTTATAATATAAGGGCTCATTTCGTTAGGAAAATAAAAAGGTGGCAAAAAAATTAGGAAGTTGGTGAGAAAGTGAATTCCTGAGTGGAGAGAGGGAATTATTTTTTTTTCCTTTTTCTTTTTCTTTCTTATTATTAATAACTATGTATATATATATATATATATATATATATATATATATATATATATATATATATATATATATATATATATATATATATATATTTATACGCCTACACATATATCTTTATATACATTTATACATACATACAAATACACCCACATATATAAGTACTTACAAACAATATATTTTCCTATATTTGTATACGTACACATCTATATCTATTATACACAACATATATACCCCATATATATTATATATATATCCTTAACTCACAAAAACCTTTAAATCAATATTATAAAAACCAGTATCCTTATTATCCATATATATCGAAGAGCACACTTATATCTACACACACACACACACACACACACACAGATATATATATATATATATATATATATATATATATATATATATATATATATTTTATATATATATATATATATATATATATATATATATATATATATAATATATATATATATATATATATATATATATATATATATATATATATATATATATAGATTTAATTTACCATAAATCGACTCAGTAATAACTATAATACTAAAATGGAATGAACATACTTATTAAATCTCTACAAAATAACAATAATAATAATAAAATAATAAAAATTGCCCCAATGGGTGATCTTTACCACACACCCTTACTTGGGTAAAATTGTTCCAATAATAAAATTCGCTATTTAATCAAAATAAATAATACTAATAAAATATTTTAGAAATTTTTCGGGAAGGGGAGCTACAAATCTACCCACCTTAAAAATAATTTCGTCCTCGAAATTCTAATTCGTAACTACCCTTAAAATTCAAAAATGAAAGTAAATGAATAAATCAACTATTACCACAATTTTCTTAAATTTTAATTCCTCAAAATAGTTTGTATTCTTCTCCTAGCCATTTTGTAACTACCAATAAATATCTACTGCATATGGCACATATAACCTCTCCTATCTATCAAGCAATCCAAAATCTTAAGCAATAAGTTTATACAAGTAGCCAAGAAATATTGGTAGGTTCTAATAAGCATGACCATTCGTCACTCTACAATAGAAAAGGCAGGAAGATAAGAAAAATAATCGAGAGCGAATATGAAGCTCCAAAAGCGGTTGAGGGTATCCAATGATGTAGACAGAAAGAAGTTTATAAGCCCTTGACTTATTTGCTAAATTGTGCTACTCTAGTCCAGTCACGTTGCTAAATCGAAGAACACTTGTTTCTTAGGGGGGCTTGCAATCCATCCAATACAGAAATCATGTTCTCGAAATTCTAATTCCAGTAAGATTCCGTAACGGAACGGAATTTGAGAAATCAAAATTGTGGTCTTAATGGGTTCTCTATTTGGGCATCAGTCGTTGGTCGGATGAACAATGGGTTTCAATCTATATGGACTAGACAAGATCCCAATGATAAAACTATTCCTACCAGATTAGGGTATCCTAGAATAGGTTTCTACCCAAGGGATTGAGCTAGTTGCTAGTCAAGTTGGTTAGCTAGGTCCATAAGCCCAAAAATGCCCTTCAGTGACTTTTGTGTTTTAAGTAGCACATGATGTCTCAATTGAGTGGCACACTAGTGGCATGTGCGTAGTGGGCTTCAGGTAGACCACAACTATATATTGGGTCGCAGGAATTGAGGTCGTGGTTAAGGCTCTAATGGTAGATGGAAAGGATACCGGTACTATGGTAAAGGTTATAGCTAGGCCTTTTATCCTGAAAGTCGTACCAAAAAAATAGAGTTCAAGGGGACGGGTTTGAGTGGGACATGATATACCTAGATGAAGGTGGACTCGTCTAGATCTTGCATATGAAATTTGTTGGAAGGTAATAGCTGGTCCCGTGCTCCAAATATTAATGACACGGTCGGGGACACAAAATGATCTAAATGGAAAGTGGGAGTCCATGGGACACTAACTATCATCCTAATGGAATTTATTCTAATCAATCAGTAATCTTCGTATATCCCAAGAAGGCTTACCGTCTATCCACTTTAGAAGCTAGGACATGGTTTTAGGAATAATGAAGTTAGTAAGATTTTAAAGTCCAGATATTGTACCTCAACTCTGGCCAATAAAGGACACGGCACAGCGTAACGGAAGACGATAGGTATAGGTCAAGTCAAGGGTCGTTCCTCAATAAATAGAAAACGAGTGTGTGCAATGACACCTGGTCGATAAAATAGGATGACCTACTCGTCCGCAGTATACATGAGTTATCGACGGGGTAACCAATTCTAAGGCACATCATATGAAAAAAATTTCTTACAATTGAGTCGTGAATTCCTATTGGGGTCAAACCTGTCGGACTATTGTCACAAGGGTTCTAGTTGAAGCAAGCTTCAAACAAATGATTAGGGGTTCACCACATTAGGTCTCTGGAGAATGGATAGTCTCCTAGGTTGGCATTTGGTCAAGGGGAACGATCCTAATCATTCTCGGACTCCAATCACTAGAAGATCAAGCTAGTAGGTTTAGGGTCGAAGGGAGGACGAGTAACTCAAGGCAAGGTTCTAGTCACATGGCTGGACGATGGTAGCTACACTTGCGTATACAACTGTCATAGCTATGGGGATACTCTGTATCTATCTATCAATTACGAGCTCTCGTCTTTCCAATCAGTGAAGACGAAAGCAATAAAGAGTTCAAGAGATGTCACTGAACACAATTACATGATTCAAGGGCGAATGTTTAATTCAAGAGGAATTGTCAAAGCAGTTGCGGATGAGATCCTAGAGACATCTATATCTCAATCCACGTAGGATAATTAAATAAAAAGCGAACCAAATGCATCATGGTTGATCAGACCGTAATACAATGATTCTGATTAGACAATATGTTAGCGAGCGTCCCCAATAAGCATATGTCTTGAATCAAGCTCGATAAAAGAGTAAGCTTGTAAAAACTAGACTGTAATAGTAGCATTGGTCAAGATAGTCAGAATACAAGCACGCGAGATTTTTGGAATGAGGAGTAAGTAATTCGAGTTTTGAGAGAATCAAATTCTTACCTGGTGTTCTTGCCTATACATTCATCCTACTATCTTCCTATCCATAAGGCCTTGGTCGACTAATGGGTTATGGACTTCTGAGTTCTATTTTCTAAGTAAACCTATTAGTGTCGGTCAATTACCTTGTTAATAGATCACAAGGACCACGAAATGCTAGGTTGGGAGACATGCTATCCAACTTACAGGACTTTCACTAGTTTTGGTTTTGGATCTCAGGGTCATATAGGGCAGTCTCTATTCTCTATAATATCCTAATCTTGTGATCACGTCAAAAATTATTTTACCGAGAATTATGCCTCGCCGATATAATCTGGCTGTGGCAAACTCTTGGTTCCGTGATTCAGGGGAGATATGCTATCAGGTACTCTACTCTATATTGGCACAAGGGTATCTAAGGTCTAAAGAGGTCAACGAGAACATAGTTTTAGCAATGTCCCATAGACTATGATTCTTCGGAATAGTTTCATTTCTGTGGGTTGTGCCTCGCCAGTGCGCTGCTGGCTGCAGTGAACCCACATTCTCCACTCTCAAATAATTGACGACAGTGCGCTGCTGTCTAAACTTCATGGGTTAGCTAATATTTCTCTAACTATAACCGTAAAAATTTATTAGCTTCTAGAGATTCAAACAAGTTGACTAAGAATGAAGCGTAGGTATTTGTCCTATAAGTCACAACACTTAAATTAAAAGATTTAACAATGAGAATATAACTAAAAACGAAAGAAATACAAATATTCTAGTATTTATTTTATATGCATTTATATGGTTGAGGGAAAAATCTTAAATCAATCTGCCTCGAGATTCGTACAGGAATAACAGAATCAGGAGTTATAAACGACTTCCTTACAGCAAAAGAATTTAAACAGGCAGTTCTAATTTATGTTATAAAATTTATATCTAAAATAGAGTAAAAGAAAACTAAATAGGTTATTCAAGATCATAGCCTTAATTATGGAAAGCCTAACTAATCAAGTGTATAATGTATCCACATGGAATCATATCGTCATACCAAAGTAAGAGTGTACCTATAGGGTTCTAGCAAGCTATCTAAATTTAATAATTCTTAAATTGCATGGCCTATCTCACAACTTTAACTACCCAATCGGTCAATTTAAATAAGGGACTCCTAGTCCTAGTCATTCTCTTAAATTATTTTAATCCTAGTTTGTGAATGAGCAATTCTTGGTCGCAGGCTCGCAATAGTACGACTAACGTACCACCACGAGTTCGCAATCTTTTGCAAAAACAGACCTGCATGGGCCACCACAAAAACTTGTCACGACCTGCACCCGCTTTTCGGATACGAGACGTGTCCAAGCCAGCCTACACCGCAGAGTCGACGGTAGAACGTTGTCAAGCCCGCAAGAAATAAATGCTCAAATATCACAATTGCTGCTCATTCACATTTCTAACTTTATTACAATATTTACATCATTTAAAATTAAAGAAAATACAAGATTTTATAATTAATGAAATTGGTACAATTGCTTTCTATTTCTAGGTTGTCTTCAGCATAACCAAGTCTTCTCCAGTGCTAATAGTGATAGCGGCTAAACCTGAAAAATGTTGGTTTCCAGTCAGGAATGGAACAAGTACACAAACCGATGGCAATGCAAAACATAATAGAATTAACAAGACATAAAAATAGCATATGGAATATGAAAGCTAGTAAGAAAACTGATGACATAGCACGATAGCGAAGTAAACAAGGAAAAACTAATAAAAAATATCTATCTATCTAGGTGGTGTAAAATATCTGTTTCAACATGTGAACGGCTAGGGGGTAAAATCCGGCTCACTGTATGTGTCGTGTGCAGCTGCTATCGTTCAAGAATAGACATTTTGGGGATATTTCTGGGTAGTCCACATGTTTACTAAGATATTTCCCTTCCGACTACTCCGTGTGACGAGTGTGTCAACAAACAGCAAGATATATGTATAGACATAAAATGAAAATACTACTATGAATCGGAAAGCAATCAGAAAGTGCACTTGCCTGAGGTCCTTAGCTGGAGAAACCGATAATACTATACCACTCAATGAGCCACAATCAATCAACACATGCAGAAGTCTCCGAATGCTGAAATAAACAGTACCAACTTTCTCAGAATAGTCAAATTAGCTAGGATTGCCTGTCCTTAAGTCCAATTCTGGACACAGGGGCAAAACGGTAATTTTGGACAAAAACGATGTCCGCTGTTGGACCCGCTTTGCACCGAAAAGCGTGCCAGAGTCAATGGTCTCTAAAGTCGTCAAACTACATGTCTACGAATTTCGTTTTCCGATACGAATCCAACCGTATGTCCAGAGTTGGATTCCGGCGGGCCGTGCACAAAATCGTCCGTTGAGTGGGACCGTAGGGCCCGCAAAACGACGTATGATTCAACTGTCTCAGAATTGGACCAAACTTGGCATACAGGACCAGAAAAATGATACGGTTCTGCTGGCACAAGTTTCGTCTCGATCTGACGAGCGTGCACAAAGTAATTGGAGAATTTGCAAAGTGCACGATACGGTGAATTTTGACGGATACGCATCGAATTCGTCGCGCACACGCGACCAATTTGAATTCCGCCAAAGCCCACACGACCACGAAGCCGTTACGCAGCTTTTGTTGCCTTCGGTTCGCGACCACGTCGCCCGGAATGGCGGGACGCACGTCGTGTGGAACAATTTCAATGTTTTCGAAAATAGTTTTTAATGATAAAATATTGATTTTGAAATCTTTTTTCTCTGCGTACACTTCATGAAAATTAAATCTACAAAGTAGGTTAGGAAGCCCTACATGTTGTCTAAAAAGTTGTTCAACTAGATTTTCTAGTATGGTACTTGATCGATCGGGATCGACCTCCGAACAGGGGCTCTTGGACTGTTCTAGTATTCTGTTTTGGGCAGAGTTTTTCGGGTTTTTGTGATCCGATTTCTTAGCCATGAGATGAACTAATATTAATCCTAATTAGGAGGAAATAAAGTCGGTTATATTGTCAACGTACCTGCGAAGACGATGCTCAAAATGGCGTGACGAGGCGACGGGAAACTTTACGCGAAGTGGGGCTCTGGGACTGCTGTCGTCCGCTGTTACGCGCATGGCGCGCTCGCGTGTTGCCTTCGGCGACTCCGTTGCCGGCCGACGGCCGCCCACGGTGGGTTGGCGCGTGCGCGGGTTGGTCGCCATGGCTGTGGGGTTGTGGCGCTCCATGGTGTTAGGGTTTCGAGTATAAGGCTTCGCGTTCTATCTCTCGGTTTTATGTATATATATACGATATATAGACTGATTGGGTCGGGTTAGCTTGGGGGCTGGGAATAGAGCTGCTCGATTCTTATTCATCCAGGGGGTCGGGCTCCATTGGGGAATTGGCATGCTATTTACTTAATCCCTTTTTTTTTTAATCTTTGGCGATGGTATTTCTGTGACGTGAGGATCAAAAGAGGGGCGGTGTCTTTGAGCTTTCGAGGGCCGGTTCAGAAGGATCCATCTGGATTCGACCCTTCGTATGAATTCAGATTAATTTTTCCGTCTCAAGTCCGCAACGGGCTCCCTGGGTTTCGGGTCCGAGAAGAAAACAACGGTGCTGCCCGGGCACCCATCAGAAGCACCACGTGTAACCCCGGATGTTACCTTATTTCTCTACCATTTCAAAATAAGAGAATCTACGGGATTGCTTTTCCTTTATAATATAAGGCCTCATTTCGGTAGGAAAATAAAATGGTGGCAAAAAATTAGGAAGTTGGTGAGAAAGTGAATTCCTGAGTGGAGAGAGGGAATTATTTTTTTTCCTTTTTCCTTTTTCTTTTTCTTTTCTATTATTAATAACTATGTATATATGTATTTATACATACAAATATATGTATATATATATATATATATATATATATTTATATATATACGCCTACACATATATCTTTATATACATTTATACATACATACAAATACACCCACATATATAAGTACTTACACACAATATATTTTCCTATATTTGTATACGTACACATCTATATCTATTATACACAATATATATACCCCATATATATTATATATATATATATCCTTAACTCACAAAAACCTTTAAATCAATATTATAAAAACCAGTATCCTTATTATCCATATATATAGAAGAGCACACTTATATCTACACACACACACACACACACACACACACACACACACACACACACACACACACACACACACACACATATATATATATATATATATATATTTTATATATATATATATATATATATATATATATATATATATATATATATATATATATATATATATATATATATTTAATTTACCATAAATCGACTCAGTAATAACTATAATACTAAAATGGAATGAACATACTTATTAAATCTCTACAAAATAACAATAATAATAATAAAATAATAAAAATTGCCCCAATGGGTGATCTTTACCACACACCTTTACTTGGGTAAAATTGTTCCAGTAATAAAATTCGCTATTTAATCAAAATAAATAATACTAACAAAATATTTCAGAAATTTTTTGGGAAGGGGAGCTACAATGCTCATCCACTGCTGGGAGAGATGACTGAAAGGACTGAGGTGGTATATTTGGTGTAGCTGGTCGTCCTCGAGAAGTCGGATAGGGGCAAGTGCTAACTGAATGGTCCACCGCTCCACAACGAAAGCATCGCCTGTTGGCCGCCCAACAAACTGATCTAAGATGCCCTATCTTGCCACAATAGGTACATGCTTCTTGTTCCGCCTGATAGTGCTAGTCTCTCTGCCTCTTAGCTCGCTTCTGTTGAACTGGTGTTGGTACTCCGAACTGGGTGACTGTAGGCTGGAAGGATGAAGATCCAGCTGAACTCATCCGGGGACAAATCTCTATCATGTGGTCTGGTGATCCGCATGACAAACATAGAAAGTTGGCCCTTCAATACGTAAGATGAGTGTGTCCTTCCCTTCTACAGAAGGAACATACAACTGGTAACTCTTGGTGCTGGTATGGATGTTGGTATACTGGTACTGGTGAGGGATGTCGAGGTAAAAAGCTTGACAATGGTGCATGGTACCTCTTATGACCCTCAGTTCTGGATGTGGTCCTCCTAGCTATATGCTCGTGCTCTCGCACTGCCTCTACAGTAGGACGGGCTCGATATGATGACTGACTAGATGACTGGTACTGCCTGGCTCCAATCTGTACTCCTTCTGGCTACAAGTCCTCGACTTGAAATACTTCTGGCATTTCTTGCCTACTACGCTCTATCAACATCTGGATACTCTATTGGAGAATAAGATCTCGTTGTTGTTGTTGTGACTCCATCATATCCTTTATGATCCCTAGGAATGCATGTACATCGGGTTGATCTGATACTACCTCTGTTCGGACTGTTGACTGTATTGGTGATACATGATGCCCTGACTCTGGCGATGCCTCATTTTGATAATGATTTATCATTGGTACTGACTGGTGGGACTCTGGTTGAATTGGCAATACTGACTGCACGGGGACAACTGGCTGATCGAGATGGACAGACATCACTGCCTTCGGGTTGACTCTCGACTCTGCTCCTGAATGCTGAGACTAATCCAACAAAACTTGCCTAACAGAAGATTGCTGACATGCCATCGGCAGAACCCAAATAAGATGATCGAAAGGATTAAGAACAGTGTCCTGAAAGTTAAAGAACACAAGGATTAAATCGAAGGAACATGAAAGATCAATGATCAAGGCAGATATCAGGTTAAATGATCAATGATATAGAATAATGCGAAGGATATCAATAAAGGAGAATTGTGACTGAGATACCGATCAGTAACCCCCACATATCTGATAATCAAACCTGTATGGGCGCACCACTAAAACCTATGTCACGTCCCAGAACCAGAATACTGGTAAGTAGGGACGGACCAGGCCAGCTACGTAATACCAAAGTACTCCTGTACTCTGAAATAATGTATAAGCTGTCAAGACATGGGGGTTACTACTACAATCCAACAGTCAATCCTAGGTCAAGAGTCCTAGGTATCTCAATCACAGGCAAATATGTAAAGTACAAGAAGTGTGATCATCTGGAATATAAAACAGTAAAGCGTCCCAAACTATCATATATCAGTGATAATGAAACTAGTAATACAAAGTGAATAACTAGCAAGAGTAATAGTCATACATGATAAGCTCTAGCTATAGTCTAGAATACGCAAATCATGTTTAGGCCCGTAGGCTAAATGTCAGAATCCAAAACACGAGCTAAATACATGCTCGGAGGCTAAATGCTATAAAAGAATAATGTATATAACTAGTGGAAGAATGATATAAGGAAATCCACTAAGGTACTCTGGTGCTTCGGGTAGTCACCGTCAAGTAGATGGTACGAAAGATCCTTCGGGCTCCTCTATCAATCTGGCCACACAAAACCAATGGGGTCAAACCCCCACTAGAAAGTACCACAACGGATAGAGACACAAATAAGTAAATGCTGATCGAGACTCATGCATTACCAATTCAGTTATCCTAAGAATAAAAAGACAATAAGTAAAACAACATGGAGCATAAAGACAACTGTGAACATGTGAGATAAATTGAACTTTTGAGCATGTAAGAAAAATGGCACATGTGAGCATGTAAGACAACTGGGACATGTGAGCATGTTAGAGAAATGGTACATGTGAGTATGTTAGATAACTGGGACATGTGAGCATGTTCGATAACTGGGACATGTGAGCATGTTAGAACTGTATAGAATGACAAATGATAAGATGACGTAGAAACTATTCCGGAACCCAAGTTACAATCCGTAAACCAAACAAGGACCGGAGCTGTAACGCTTCCCCTGAACAGAACTTAGTCTCTAACCAATGTACAACATATGAATCACATATAGCGTGTGAGTACTTGACAATATGACTAAGAAACTATTCCGGAACCCAACTTACAACCTGTAAACCAAACAAGAATCGGAGTTGTAACCCTTCTTCTGAACAGAACTTAGTTTCTAATTATTTATCGACAAAAGTAAAGCATAAACAATAATGTACTAAAAATAAACAAATACGGACACTGCCTAGACAAAACTAGACTAGACTGGACCCCATACAATAATCACGGCCAAGCAATGAGTACGGCTTTATACATTAGCTAACTAGGGTTATCACAATCCTAAATTACTAACATATGTGCTTTTGAGAAATCCAATCCAGTTACCTGTCCTGCAGACTATCCAACTTATCCAGGCCAAAAGGAAAGGAAAGTAATGGTTGATACATTGTTCGGGAGATAAATGTATCCTAAGATCTAATAGTAGGTACATCGCCCGAAGACAAATGTACACTAAAACATATAAAAGGTGCAACCTTCGATGGTGCATTAGAAGAGTGCTCATCCTGACAGATAGCCCCAAATCCATTCAGGTTGGGGCCGGGTCAAAGGGCTTGCGGGTAACTGGGAATTTTCCCCTCCCAATGATATAGATTATCAAGCTAGTTATTTAGTCCTTAACATTTTTTTGTTGGATTTTGGGTGTGGCATTCCGCAGAATCTATCCTAGACATGATATACAAGATTGGACAATACAAGAAAGTATACTATAACAAGCACAACAAGAAAATATAATAAGCTGGAAGCTAGAAGTGCGCAACGACGAGCCACTATAGAGAAAGTAGGAAGTGCGCCATGACATGCCACTATCATGTAAGCAAGAAAAGATATGTACAATAGTGCACCATGACGGGTCACTATCTAGTAAGCAAAGAATACATATAATATGAGTGCGCCACGATGGACCACTATCTAGTAAGCAAAGAAGACATGTAACATGAGTGCGCCACGACGGGCCATAACAAAGATGTTCTAGACATGGCATAGACTGTTAAGTATAATAAATCCAGGAAGCATGGCAATACTTATAAGAGCATATAAGAAAGAATCAAAAGGAAAGACATATCATGGCATGTGAGAAGGAATAAATAAAAGTAAGCACATGACATAGAATAATAATTGAACATGTGCTAGTGTCAAGTGTATATGGGCTGTACAATTATTATCTAACTATGCAAGATCATCAAGATGAGATCATGTTGTCATATTGAAGTTAAGTTCAAAATTAACAAGTTATCAAGTCGGGTAGTCACAAGTTAGGCCAAGTACATAAAATACGCAAAGAAGATAAAAAGCTATAATTGAAATTTCTACTTGCATATAAATTCCAGTTAAGGTGAAACAAAAAGATTCTTGAAGCCAAGACAAAGATCTACAACTTTCATGTTTTGAGTTTTCAAGATTCTAGCTACCAAATAGCTTAAACAAGCAAAAACAACCATTCAAGGAAATCTGAGCACGGGTGCACTGCGCGCGCGGACAAAAATGCCTACGGTGCAAGGTGCGCGCTTGTACGGCACGCGGACTGCACACTACGCGTAAAACGTACTGCGTGCATGGGCAAAACCGCCTACGGTGCAAGGTGTGTGCAAGTACGACGCGCGGACGTGCGACAGAAAATCGCGTGGGCACGCGGCACGCAAGTTGCACTGCACGCGCGTACAAAAGTGCCCATGGTGCAAGGTACGCGAAAGCACGGCACGCGGACGTGCGACAGAAAATCGTGTGGGCATGCGGCGCGCAAGTTGCACAGAGCACGTGGGCAAAAATGCCCACGACGCACGGCGCGAGGGCGCGCGGCACGCAAGTTGCGTAGCGTGCGCTGGCAAAAATGCCACGAAGCAAGGTGCGCACAAGCACGGCGCGTGGGCGCGCGACAGAAAATTGCGCCAGCGCACGACACGCAAGTTGCGCAGCACGTGCAGGGAAAAATGCCCACGACGTAAGCGCACGACAAAAATACTGTGCACGGCACTGTTCATCGTCCCGACAACACCGAAATGTGCGGGGAACACATAAACACGAAAAATAACATAACTAACTCAAAATATATCGAAATCAAGTGGTTCAAAAGCCAAAATTGGGTAGAATTGAATTTCCTACAACATGGAACCCTTAATTTTGAAAATAAAAAAATTTAAGAGATCAAAACCAAGAAAACCAGAAAAGTTACAAACTTAGATTTACAAAAATGTAACCATCAAAACCGAAAACTCTAAGTTCTAAAGAGGCTTAGAATCTTGCAAGAAAGCAAATAGAACAAACAAAATGGCAAAATAATAATGGTTTAAGATTTGGCAAGATGTACTTGCTTAGGGTTGGAGGAGGAGTAAATGAAGAAGATGAAGAAATAAAATAAGAAGTAATGAAGAGAGAGAAAGAAATTTGTTTATATACTAACACTCTCATCTAAAACCAACCCAAACCAAGCCATGCCAAGTTGAACCAAACTAAATTAAACTAAGTCAAGATTAAACCAAAGTAGGGCTAAGAAGGACAAATCAAAACACGGGTCACGTGACAAATGTCAGAAATTTGTATACGTACACCGAAAATACGTACAACGAAAAACGGGAGTGACAAGTATGCCATCGGAATACACCGGTATACTGGCGGTATGCCAATCAAGGAGAAAATCTATAAGTTGAAAAATTTTAAAGCGTTCCAAAAATTAAGAAAATTCGAAATATAGTACATAAATATGTATCCGTATATAAATATCGATACCGTGAGACAAGTCTCACAGAGAACTTTGTGAGAGGATTTTCATTGGAATTCCAACTCCCAATTGGAAAGCCTCTAAACCTATTAGATTTTAATTTTATTGTTGTAGATGCATTCATTTTGGGCCCCCCTAGCCCTAGGAATGTTTTGGGTTCAACTCGTGTCCATTTGAGGTCCATATCATGGGCGTATCTCCATATCAGAGAGGTATCTCAAGTGTTCGACGAAATGGCACGTAGGAAGTTTTTGTCACTAATTTCTAAATAAATTATATATTTGAATAGCTTATGACATGTGGATTGCTATAGTGTGTGACTGAGTTGGTTTTGGTGTCTTTTGTTGTTTCGAACTGGACACGGGGATACGCTGCTAGCCTTACACTGGGTCTACAGTGATCCCCTGCTGCTGCTGCAGGTTTCGTATCCCTTAGACATGACACTATTTCACCTTTTAGTGACTGATTCGAGTAGGGGTGGTTATTGACACCTAGCCTAGAAAATTGGGCTTCTCTTGGAAGTGTATTCGATCTGTGGCATTATCCACGGATCTGGTCCTGTGCAGTCGGGACAGACACGCATACTGCACATTGGCTCTGGACACTTCGACACTCTACTTTGGACACATGTTTGACACAGGATAGACACACACGGTTGATACTACTCACTGCTCATTCATGATCACATGACATATTCATTTTGACACTTACACTTCACTCGAACAGAGAAGTCTCTGATACCTGTGAGTATCAGAACACATATTCTGATATATATTGGAACATCACTTACAAATTCATTCCATATTGCATTTGTGCAATATTAGACATTGCAGACCCTTTTATTGCTGCATACCTAAGCTATAGGCATGCATTTCACTTACCTGCACACTGGAGTTGATTTACTCTACTAGATACCTGTATTCAAGGATATTGTATCCCTGATACCTGCTTGGTATCAGGACTTCACTTGATACTCATCCTTACTGCCCAGCATATGCTTTACTACATATTATTTCTGTAGATTAGTTCATTTCATCCCATTAATTTCCTGTACAAACTGGTTACCTACTTGTATTCCACCGCAAAAACATAACTTGCCCTATATACCTTGATCTGTCAATTAGTTCTATCCTAATCCACTAAGTTCATGTCCTTGATTAGTTCAAATGAGGACCATTGTTCAGAACTCCATGTAATGGAGTACAGTCTGCATCCTCATAGTGTATTGACTCCAACACATGTCTTGGTGACCAATATTTTCCTGTCCCTCCTGTATTCACCTCATAAATCATTTACTGCATGCTAATTAACTTGTTCTACATTCCAGTTAACATAACACTTAATTTGTTTCACTGCATTTCATTATGTTACTTCACTGCACACTTTATTTTACATCCAACTTGACACTTCTCACATTGCATTAGCTACCACACTTGAACTACTGCACACTTGTTGATTGATTCACTTCTCATCACACCACTTTACTGCTGCACTTGCATTACCTGGCTGCAACACAGAGACACATCCTGCATCCTTCACATTAATTTATCTGCAAACCATTCAATGTCTGTAAACACACACCTTCTATTGCATCTTTAGCCCACTGCCTCCCCATGTCCCTTGACTGCATGTATGTAAACCATTTAACTCCTCTTTATCTATACCTCAAGCCCATATTATTTCTGCAGTAACCAGTACCCAGAGCCCCCCTCATTTGTTCAGTTTAGTTCAGTCTAATTCTGGACAGTGGCAAGGGTAGAAGTAATGATGTATGTATGTTATATATGAGAAGGTATATATATATATGTATGCTATATATGAGGGAGAGTATATATAGATGCTATATGATATATATATATATATGATGTTTTATGATTGAAGTTTTTCAGAGCCTATTTGGGATACTCTATATGTGAGGATTAATAGGATATGACCAGTAGATCTGTAGGTGGTATGTGGAGAGTGAGGAATGAGTATAGAGGAGGAGAGTGGCAGTCTAGTCAGTGATTGTGGCCTTAATGTTCACATTTGTAATACCACCATGTACAGTAGACTGTTTGGAATATACCATTGTGTCAGTCCCTATAAAATGGTTGAGTGTTTAGTTATTGAATTTTAATTCAGTCCCCAATACTTATGTTCAGTAGAGTCCCTTCATTCTCTTTGTTCAGATATCTCATAATAGCATCAGTCCTAGAATACCTTCATATAGATCAGTATTTATTGCCAAGTTCAGTCCATTCCCTTCATGAGTCAGTCCATTAATAGATACGGTTCACCTTGCATTGATCAAATTATTCAACCTCTTTTTGCCTCAATCCTTAGAACTATGTGAGCAGTTCTATGGTTAGTTAAAACCCTTGGTTCAGTCACTAGTAGAGCATATCCTATTTGGTAGCTAATGTTCTGCCCTAGCATGTATAATAGACTGTATCTTGGTAATATACATCGGTATACTCTACATCTATATATATTTGAGTTGTTAGTATTTGAGAAGAGTTCAGGTAGTGTGTCCTATAGGCTTGAGTATATAGGTTTGTATACATATAGGTTAGGCTTTGAACTATACATTCTATATGTGATATATATAGGTATATGTGGAATGTTAATGTATGAGGATGTGTGAGATGCCTAGAGTTTGTGATATGGTTATGGTTGAGTTAGACATGCAGGTTTTTGGCTGTGTGATACTTAGAATATATGCTAAGGTTAGTTGGTTGGGTATATGTATGTGATGTGTACATATACATATGATATAGATGTATATATGGTATCTATTATATATATTAGCCAATGGTTAGAATTATGAGCTTAGCCCTAATGAAGAGTTTGACTAGACCAATGTAAACCCAATAGCCTAGATGACCTAGAATTAACTCACTATGCCTATGTGACTTTGTTGACTAGAGTTTGACAAAACCCTAGATAGTTGACCAAAACCCTAGATGTTGACTTAGTTTGACTAAAGGTTGACCAAGAGTTGACTTTAACATGGAAAGACCTAGTATCATGTAGATTGTATTGTATACTTTAATTATTCAAATTTGAGCTCTTTATAACCTATATTGCTCTAAATATGACTCTGTGACTCCAGTTTGGACATCTATACATATCAGTTGCTCAGGGTACCAGGCGAGTACATTCCTTGTTAGTTTTCATTCATAATAGTTGTCACGACCCGCACCCTAGAGTAAGGGCACGAGACGTGGGTACGTCCAGCCTACGCCGCAGTGTCGGCGGTAGAACGCTGTCCTAGGTCACAACATCTAACAGTTGAAGGTAATAACAGTTATACTTCCCGAATGGGGGTGACATAACAGAAATATATCTCAATCACAGCTAAGGTAGAACAGGATAAGATGGAATGATATAAAAGTTAATATCCAGAACAGAAGAAATCACAGAGATACAAACCCAGAATTCTAAGTGTCTATAAATAAATACATGTCCTAAATATGAGAATCTATGTACAGTAATCCAAGTAAAGTAAAGACAATCCTAATCTAAGGGAGTGTCATCTACTGCTAGTGGATCCTGCTGCTAGTCCAAGTCCAGGCACTCATCTAATGTAGCACCGTAGTAGGTAGGGCAGAACGCCTCAGCCTCGTCCTCTGTAAAATTTTCAACAGGTCCAGTTAGGACATGAGTGAGCACAGTACATCTCAACAAATCATAGCAGGTCAGGATATAAATCATGCTATAGAGTAAGATACAAGGAACTGAAAGAAATACATGATAAAAAGAGAGAGACTGTAAATAAATAGCTACAGTATATCGAGAACTAACAGTGCTAGTGATTCAGAGCACAAGATGGTTATGTAGACGGCACGATATTGTATACGAGTAATCTACAGAGGTTGTACACGAGTAATCTACTGGATTGAATACATAACCACTTCTACTCCCCCGCCCAAATCAATACACAAGGATCTAGTTAAGTTATGTTATTGTACACGAAGGTCATGTGAATATATGATTATACACGATTTCACACGTTTCGTACACGAATGTCACAAATACAAGGAGTACACGATGTTCACGATAAAGTACACGAACACGAATACCCGATGTATTCGTTAAGGGGATAACATCGCACAACAAGATCCATATAGTACTAATCCGTGTTTCCAACGTGTCAGCATCATGTAAAGTAATCTAAAGCAGGAAATATACTCCTAATGCAGGATATGAAATGATCAGAGAATGTACTCGCCTGTATCCTGAGAATCTGAAGAATATATACTGTCCGAGGAGTGGTGTCTATCTCCTATAGAACAGTACAAGTCACTATGAGTCTACAATGATAATAAGATGCAAATCAATACATTCTGCATGAATCTAGGTCAATATAGACCAAAGTCAACTCTTGGTCAACTCTGGTCAACCCTAAAGTCAAACTATGGTCAACTAGGTCTAACCAAGTCTCACTAGGTCAAACAAGCCATTCTAGGTTCTATCAAGGCTAACAGTCTATTCTAGACTCCATACTAGGCATACCATGCCATAAACCAACCCAACACATCTACACAAGTCAATCTATAAGCCTAACTATAATACACACAAAGATATATATATTATAATCTAATATAGGATTATACGTAACATGTAGGCTACCTATAAATATATATCACATACATATATATCTAATACATATATATACAAGCACACACACTCATATATATAGGAAACTTATATATATATATCTCAATTATATATATATATACATATGTAAAGAGGGAGGAAAACACATAATGATGTGTCCAAGTGTATGTGTGTGTGTGTGTATCATGAGAATGAGTGTGTGGGTAACATGTATGTGTGTGTAGGTTAGTGTTCATGAGAGTGTGGTGAGTGAAAACAGTGAGACACAAATAGGGATAGGAAAATCAGTAAGGTGTAAAATGGTGTGGACTTGTGTGTGACAATGAACTGCGGCATGGCATATCAGTGTAACAGTGTGTGTATGTGTATTCAGAAAATTAAGATAACAGTGGCATATTAGCAAATGTGAAATCTGTGAATGGCAAACTTGTGTGTGTGTATACAAGAAAATGTGGCAGTTCAATAGGAATAGGAAACAGTGTATACATTAGGGTGTGATCATTACCCTGAAATCCAGTGACCATACCAAGCTGGAAATCAGTGAGGAAAACAAAACCATTGACTCAATGTCAAAATCTCAGATTTTAAGAAAAAGTGTAACAGTTAACAGGAAGTAATGCATTGATAGTTTACTCAAAACTTAATTTCAGGTTTAGGAACAAAATCTCAGTTAAATAAATGAGGAATCTCATGTATCTATCAGTTGACAAAGAACATTGAATCAAACAAACTGTCAACTTTCTATACCCTCAACAATACCAATTTTGAATGTGAATTGAACTAATCTCAGTTCAGTTCCCAGTAGGAAGAAATCAATCTCAGTTAATTAATGAACAATTTCCAGTTAGTATTTGAAACAATACAATTAATAGGATTAAGGAAAACTGAATGCTATCACATTGAATTCAAACATTCATCTCAGCTCAGTAAAAAGGGAATCTATTTCAGGTTTTAGGAAACAAATATTGCAATGAAATGGAAAGGAATCTCAGATTATATAGCATTGAACCACTACAATACAATGATATAAAAAAAAAGAACTAATCCCAGGCATTGACAGTTTCAGCATTTCGAAACCAACCCAAGGCCTAATTTCCCATTCATAAACCAAGCCTAATTCACATTGAAACATGAAACTAACCATGATCTAGCAATATGGGGAAAACCATTTAACAGTGAAGTACTACACTAAACTGGAAATCAAAAGTTCAGGTAATTAGGAAACCCATGTATCAGCTATTTGAACCCAATCAATATGTCAATATCCCATTCACCTATCAACAGCCACATTCGAATGTAACATTGCATTAACATGGATCCACAAACATGTAGGAGAACTCTAATCAGTGAAAACCATAAATAATTGGGATTAAAATGTTTGGGAATGGGAAAAAATACTAAGTATCAGGATGTATCAGAAATATGTAGTTCAACCCCATTCGAAGCCTATATTCTATATTAAACCTAATCTAATATGCAAACTAAATCTAACACATATAATACATTATATTTAGGATCAATATAGCAATTAAAAACACTATTAAAAGTATTCAAAATCAAAATAACACAGCGAACCCAAAAGAACACTGATACACACAGCGCGTGCCCCGTGCACGCGCAATATCGTGTCCGACATGACACGAGGGTTCGTGTCACTTGACACACGTGGTGTCAGTGGTCGCCCCAAGGTCTGTGTCAATTATCAAGTGTCAAAGTGGCGTGTGCACTGCACAGCAAGCCCTGAGTAGCAGGGGAGCCACAGTACCGTGCGCGCGCACACGCACCCGCGTGTTCCCGTATCCCCCGTGGCCCGACACGACACGAAAACCACATCAAGACACTAGAAACCTATAAGCAAGACCAAAACCCTAATTTCTATTCAAATATATTTCTAAAACTCAACCGAAATGTCCTTTGGGGTATTTCGTCGAACACATTCCTATACATGTTGATACGTGTCCGATACGGACACGTAATGGGCTCAAATTCTAGGGTTAGCTAATCCTACTGTTAGGTTAGGTCTAGGGCATCCTAGTAATGCAATAAAATAGTAAATTCATAGTGAGGAATGGAATATTCTTATTGATGAGCAAAGGCTTAAAATCTCCAAATGGAAATGGTTCCTCAAGCCACCAAAACTTCCCCAAATTGTTTTTTCCCTGCAAATACTCAATACCAACAGCAAGTAGACTAAAATTAGGTCCTATTGCAATTGGTTTGGGGTAAAAATGAATTAAAATGGATTTTCTATGGATTAGGGAAGATGGAGACTCACCTCTTTCCAAACTTGCAAAAATCCCAATGGAGGCTAGCCCTAATTTCTAGGAGGGGATTAAATAGGTGGAATGACCTAAGTGTGGCTGCCATGTGCTGGAATGGGCTAAGTTTAGGTTCACTTGGTTGGGTTGGGCCTTAAAGGCTTTAAGTCATAATAATGACTTGTGAAATCACAAGCCATTCCTTAATCAAACTAATTCCTAATTTCTCCAAAATGATTCTAATGATTATGATTACACTAACTTAGGTTAAGCTAGGGTTACTTAACCTAACCAAGTGGTCATGACCTAGGCTAGTCTCTAGGTTAGTCTCCTAGTCAACACTAGTCAAAGTCAACTATAGGCCCAAAATCAATTATACTAAAAATCACTAAAAATCACATTAATTCTAATAAATCTAAATAATAAATAATAATTCCAAATAATTCCCAAAATTTGAAAATGACCAAAATACCCTCAAGCTAGAAAAGTGGTAGTGACAAATCTATCCCCCTTAAAATAATTTCGTCCTCGAAATTAAAGGCGAAACTAACTGCTAAGAAGGATGGAAAAGTATACCTCAAGGTCCAAAAAGATAGGGGTACCGCTCGCGCATCTCATCCTCCCTCTCCCAGGTAGACTCTCCTGGAGAATGATGCCTCCATGCGACGCGTACCAAGGGTATCACCTGGTTCCTCAATAACTTCTCTCGGCGATCCAGTATCTCCACATGCTGCTCTGGATAACTGAGAGTAGGTCCAACCTCAATCTCCGAATTATCGAGCACATGGCTAGGGTCAGCCACGTACCATCTCAACTGTGATACGTGGAATACGTTGTGAACTCCCACTAGTGCAGGTGGCAAGTCTAGCCTGTATGCCACGTCACCGACTCTCCCGCTGATAACGAAAGGGCTGATGAAACGCGGGCTAAGCTTCCCACCTCCACCAAAACGTATCGTACCACGAGTCGGAGATATCCGCAGAAAAACCATGTCTCCAACCTAATCACAAGCAAGGTCTCAAGTTACTAAAAATCAAACATGATCAATCAACAAAACAAAAATTAAAATAACCTACTTCTAATCCTATCTCTAAATCTGTACCTCAAACTCCAATGGCCTCCGGTGGCTATCGGCCCAGTGCCGCTGTCTGTCCTGTGCCACGCGAAGTCCGTCCCTAATGAGCTTCACCTTCTCGGCTGCGTCAACAACCATCTCTGGTCCCAGTAAAGCTCGCTCTCCAACATCATCCCAAGATAAGGGTGTACGACACCTACTCCCGTACAGAGCCTCAAACGGTGACATCTCAATGCTGGCCTGATAACTGTTATTGTAAGCAAACTCCAACAAATGTAGATGATCCTCCCAGGAACCTCCAAAATCTAGGACGCACGTTCGCAGCATATCCTCAAGTGTCTGAATAGTCCTCTCTGACTGTCCGTCCGTCTGGGGTGGTATGCAGTACTAAACTTGAGCTGAGTACCCAAACTAGTCTGCAGACTCCTCCAAAAATGAAAAGTAAAGCGACTATCCCGATCTGAGACTATGCTGACGGGAACTCCGTAAATCCTGACTATCTGCCTCATATACAACTTCGCAAGCCTCTCTGTAGACGTACCCACCTTGAATGGCAAGAAGTGGGCCAATTTGGTCAATCTGTCAACGATGACCCAAATCGCGTCTTTCCCTCCTGGTGTACGCGGCAACCCAGATACGAAATCCATGGTGATATGTTCCTATATCCACTCTGGAATGGGCAACGGCTGCAATAATCCTCCGGGCCTTTGCCTCTCTGTCTTGACCTGCTGACAGACCAAGCATCTAGCTACGAAATGGGACACCTTCCGCTTCATCCCGTACCACCAGACATGCTCTCGCAGATCCCTGTACATCTTGTTGGCACCAGGATGTATAGAGTACTGCGATCTGTGAGCCTCCTGCATGATCTGCTCTCTGAGCTCCCCGCTAGACATACATAACCTGGAACCGTGCCTCAGGGCACCATCCTCTGTAAGTGAAAACTCGCCATCCTCCAATCCTGCACTGATCTGCTCTCGGATACAGCGCAGAGCCACATCCTCAAACTGTGTCGCCTTGATCCTGTCCATCAAGTTCGACTGTATCTGAAGGCCCCATAACTGTATTTGTACCCCTGGCACATTCACCTCAATCCCAAGGCTCTCCAAGTCTGCAAGCAAGTGTCGATCCATAGTCAAACACATGGCTGTCAGATACCTACTCAAGGCATCGGCAACCACGTTGGCCTTCCCCGGGTGATACTGAAGTGAGATATTGAAGTCCTTCATCAACTCTAGCCATCTGTGCTGCCTCATGTTGAGCTCTTTCTGTGTAAACACATACTTCAAGCTCTTTTGATCTGTAAAAATCTCCACCCTCTCGCCATACAGATAGTGCTTCCACAACTTTAAAGCAAAAATCACCGCTGCCAGCTCCAGGTCATGGATAGGGTAGTTCTTCTCATGGAGACGTAATGGCCTGGAAGCATAGGCAATCACCTTTCCATGTTGCTGCAAGACACAACCCAGCCCCTTCCCTGAAGCATCACTATAAATAGTGAATCCACCTGATCCTGAAGGCAATGTCAGAATCGGAGCTGTCGTAAGTCGCTTCTTCAACTCATCAAAAGCTGTCTGACACTCCTTTGACCAAACAAACTCAGTATCCTTCTGGGTCAACCGTGTCAACGGTTCTGTAACCCGGGAGAAATCCTGCACAAATCTCCTATAGTATCCAGCTAGCCCTAGGAAGCTCCTGATCTCTGCCACTGAAATCGGCGCTGTCCATGCCTCAACTGCTATAATCTTCTTGGGGTCAACTGAGATACCATCTCCAATCACCACATACCCCAAGAAGTCCACCCGGTCTAAGAAAAACTAACACTTGGAGAGTTTCCTATAAAGCTGCTCCCTCCTGAGAGTCTCTAGTACTATTCGCAGATGTTCCTCGTGCTCCTCCTCTGTCTTGGAATATACCAAGATATCATCAATGAACACCACCACGAACTTGTCCAAGTACTGGTGGAACACCTTATTCATTAGATTAATAAACACTGCTGGTGCATTGGTTGGCCCAAATGGCATAACCAAAAACTCAAACTGCCCGTACGCGTCCTGAAAGCGGTCTTGGGAATATCCTCCCTCTTCACCTTCACCTGGTGATAACCTGACCTCAAATCAATCTTGGAGAACACCCGAGCTCCGCTCAACTGATCAAAGAGATCATCGATCCGCGACAGTGGGTATCTGTTCTTGATCGTCAGGTTCTTAAGTACCCTGTAGTCGATACACATCCGTACCGACCCATCCTTCTTGGGTACAAAAAGTACCGGTGCACCCCAAGGTGAAGAACTAGATCGGATGACGCCCTTGTCCTGCAGCTCATCCACCTACTTCTTCAGCTCCACCAATTCACTGTTGTTCACTCGATATACATGCTGGAAGATCGGTTCCGCGCCGGGAACCAAGTCTATCGAGAACTCTACATCTCTGTCCGGTGGAAGCCCTGACAACTCCTCTGGGAACACGTCCATAAATTTTACGATCAAGGGATACGGAGCCACCTGCTCCTCAACTGAAGCTCCACAGAAGACGCCGCTGTCCTGCTCTGCCTGCCGCCGGGTGTACTCAAACTCTGGCTCTCCTGGCACCCCGAACAAAACTTTACCCCCTCGGCAATCAATGCGGGCGTGGTGTATACTCAGCCAGTCCATACCTAATACAATGTCGTAGTTCGGTAATGGCATGATGAGTAAACTCACTTCCAACACTCGGCCTCCCAATATGACGCTCCACCCTCTGTAAACATCACTCACGAGGATGACCCCACCCCCGGTCGTGATCTTGCAGGTCCTAGGCAATGGTTCAGAAACCAAACTGTGTCTAATAGTATACGATACTGACACAAAGCTGTAGAAAGCCCCAGAATCAAAGAGTGCAAATGCTGGAAGGGAATCTAGGAGAACCGAACCTGCTATCAGCTCTCCTATGGCCTCGGCATCCTCTGCTGCCATAGAGAAAGCTCGCCCCTGCTGTCCACCTCGTGCCTGCTGCTGGTGCTGCTGGAACCTCTGCTGCTGGGTCTGCAGGACTGGTCCCTTCTGCTGGCCTGCTGGAGCCTTGGCTGCCCCAGCTCCTCCTGGTATCGGACGTATCGACGCAACTGGACACTCTCGCATCTGGTGATCCGCTGATCCACACATCAAGCATATTTCGAGTCTCTTCTTGCACTCGTCCCACTTGTGCCCAGGCTTTTTGCAGAATGTACAACTAACAGCCTGCTGCCTGGGTGCCTGCTGCCCCCTCTGCTGCTGGTTCTGTACCTGCTGAAAAGGTGCACGGCCCTGATGCTGGTGCTGCTGCTGATACTGCTGAACTGGCCTCTGTGGCTGCTGATGCTGGAAGTGAGGCCTCTTGGCCTGCCCCTGACTACTGCTACCACCCTGGAAGTCACGACCCCACTTCTGCTTCAGCCCTAGGTCGTCTTCCGCCGCCATAGCCCTAGAAAATATCTTAGCAAATGTAGCGTTCCGGTCGCTCTTAGTCCGCGACCGAACCTCTCTAATCAGACCTCGGCAAAACTTCCTCGCTTTCGTCTTCTCTGTCAAGTCATCTATGAAACGGGCCAGTCTACAAAACTTCGCAACATACTCAGCTACCGTCTGGTTCCCCTGAACCAGAGCCTCGAACTGTGCCCTGATACCTCCCAAGGCCACATCAGGAAAGAACTGCTCCTTAAACAGCTCCTTGAAATGGGCCCAAGTCTGGCCCTCAACTTCCACCCTGGAATCTGTCTGATACCACGCACGGGCCAAGTCCTGTATCTGACTGCCCGTCGCCTCGATATAGAGTCGAGCTGGTATCTCCGCCATCCTGAAGATCACCTCAATATGCTCTATCCAGTCGTCTGCATAGTGGATGCCCTCTGTGCCGAAGAACTCCCGAGGGTGCATCTTCTGGAAGTCCTAAATGTTCTTCTCCCTCCGACGAGGCTGCAGCTGGGTCCCCTGAGCTGTAATCATCTCGACTGTAGTACGAACCAGCTGGTGTGCCTCATCGATCCCCTGCCTAAAATCTGTAGTCTGCCTCGTCTGCTGCTGCTGGTGGGACTCCAGAATCCTCTCTACGAAGGAGAAGAGATGTGCAGCATCTACCATCCCCGCAGGCGGAGGCTGCTGCGGTGGAAGGATCTCAGGAATCACAATCGGCCTCATAACTGGTGGAGGTGCTCCTCCAAAAACTGTAGAAACACCGACTCCTGAGGGCTGCACTGGCCCTGTGGCACTGGAAGATGGCTGCTGCTGAGGTCGAGAGGTGCTAGACCCCTCTCCAGCGTCTCCCGTCATGGGGCGATGCGATCTCGTCTCAACCATCCTTGAGACACAGATCAAACAAGAAATAATTACTGAGAATGAATCGAAATATCAAAGGAGGACAGTTTAAAATTCTAAGGAAGACAATAAGCAGCAATGTAGATATACGGAATCTGATAAGGAGTTTTTCTAGTGTGATTGAGTGAGTACCTTCAAAAAAATATTAATTCCTACTGCAGGCTGCAGCGATATTCTAGTACGAATACCACTACATTTCCAATCTAGACCTGCATGGGCCACCACTAAAAATGTGTCACGACCCGCACCCTAGAGTAAGGGCACGAGACGTGGGTACGTCCAGCCTACGCCGCAGTGTCGACGGTAGAACGCTGTCCTAGGTCACAACGTCTAACAGTTGAAGGTAATAACAGTTATACTCCCCGAATGGGGGTGACATAACAGAAATATATCTCAATCACAGCTAAGGTTGAACAGGATAAGATGGAATGATATAAAAGATAATATCCAAAACAGAAGAAATCATAGAGATACAAATCCAGAATTCTAAGTGTCTATAAATAAATACATGTCCCAAATCTCAGAATCTATGTACAGTAATCCAAGTAAAGTAAAGACAATCCTAATCTAAGGGAGTGTTATCTACTGCTAGTGGATCCTGCTGCTGGTCTAAGTCCAGGCACTCATCTAATGTAGCACCGTAGTAGGTAGGGCAGAATGCCTCAGCCTCGTCCTCTGTAAAATTTTCAACAGGTCCAGTCAGGACAGGAGCGAGCACAGTACATCTCAATAAATCATAGCAGGTCAGGATATATAATCATGCTATAGAGTAAGATACAAGAAACTGAAAGAAATACATGATAAAAAGAGAGAGACTGTAAATAAATAGCTACAGTATATAGAGAACTAACAGTGCTAGTGATTCAGAGCACAAGATGGTTATGTAGACGACACGATGTTGTATACGAGTAATCTACAGAGGTTGCACACGAGTAATCTACTGGATTGAATACATAACCACTTCTACTCCCCCGCCCCAATCAATACACAAGGATCTAGTTAAGTTATGTTATTGTACACGAAGGTCATGTGAATACATGATTATACACGATTTCACATGTTTCGTACACGAATGTCACAAATACAAGGAGTACACGATGTTCACGATAAAGTACACGAACACGAATACCCGATGTATTCGCTAAGGGGATAACATCGCACAACAAGATCCATATAGTAATAATCCATATTTCTAACGTGTTAGCATCATGTAAAGTAATCTAAAGTAGGAAATATACTCCTAATGCAGGATATGAAATGATCAGAGAATGTACTCGCCTGTATCCTGAGAATCTGGAGAATATATTGTCACGACCCGTTACCCAAATTATTGGGCCGGGCCGAGCCATGTCCAGCCTACGCTTGTTAAAGCGTAGTAAGCTATTCTAAGAATAGACAATAAAGGATCTAAGCTACTAACAGTTCTAAAATCACATTTAAATGTTCATCACAACACAGCATCTATAAGCGAAGGTAAACAACACAGATTTAATAATACATAACCAAAGTATCTAACTGGAGACAAAGTCCAGTATCCAAATATAAGAACAGACAAAGTCTAAGTCTACTAAACACATGAAAGATAACTAAGCAAGGTTCCCCGCTGGGGCCCCTTCTGGAGCTAAGGCCAGGTCCATGGTAAGTAGGGCATGTATCCTCAGGACTATCATCTGTAATATTTTCAACAAGTCCAATCAGGACAGGAACGAGTACAACCCGTCTAGAAAACCCAAGTAAATGACAGAGAACTCTAAAGCAGTTATAGACAGTTTTATTGATGAACATGGTAGTTTATATTCAGGTGATGGTATAGAGAAACAGTTAAGATACAAAAAAAGAAAGGTAACTAAACAAGAGAAGAATCATGGTAATGATGACAGTAATAAAAGCTAGCTGAACTAGAATAACATGTATGAGTCCAGACAGTACAATATAAGTCTAATGTAATCCCAGTGTGAGTCCAGTCCATATAATCCGATACCAGATAATTTCCGATACAAGATGAGTCCAACAGTGATCAATGAATCCAGGGTGAGTCCAACTATGATCTAACAATGTGTTTTAAAATACCGAGGTCGACATGTAAACGGCTGTAGGTATCAGGCACATCTCTTAAGGATCAGACAAGAGATGGCTATGCTTCCGGTAGATTCCTGTGGGAGATTCCGGATTTGGGGTATGTCTACATGTCTTACTCAATATTTCCCCGCCCAACAAGTGAATCCAGTACAAGACACAAGAATCGAGATAAGTCCGTCCAAATGATTATTCCAGAAATGATTCCGGAATGATTCCAGTAATTCCAGTAATAGAGATCAGTAAGTAAGGTATGTGTCGCATACATGAATCCAGAAATATCTATACGTGTTGATACAGAGAATCACATAGAACTAACTAGAACTGAAATACAGTAATTGACAAATAAATGAGAGAACTATCAGAGAATGTACTCGCCTGATACTCTGTAAAGAGTAGTGTAATATCAGATGTCTGTACCAGGGTCACAATGTCCTAAAATAGAGTAATATAGTTATGACATGTCCAAAATGAAAGTAAACGAAAGAACTAATACAATCTATATAATTTCTAAGCCAATCTAGGTCAAAGTCAACTCTAATCAAACATTTTAGTCAAACTAGTCAAGTGGGGACCTAGCATAAAAAGTCTAATGTGGAGTGCCACTATACACAAACTAACTTCCTAGGATCTTTACACTAGTGCGGGGTGAGGTCCAATACGTCTATAACTCAAAACAACACAAAATATTAAAAGTCGTAATTATTCAATAAATAAATCAAACTGTACATTGAGTTCCAATAATTTTTGAGATAGACAAAAAGCTCAATTATATATAAAATAAAGTACCAAAATGATCCTTGTCAATTATAGAAATTTATACTAATTTTTCTGGAATTTATAAAACCTCATAAATATTTATTAAAAATCAGCAAAAACATGTATCCCAAAAATGAGTTCTGTTTTCCCATTTTTATAAAATACCAAAAGTACTTATTAAATACCGAAAAAATTATAATAAATTAGCTAAATTAACATAGTATTTAAATATAATTTTTCCAAGATTTTTACAGCAATTAAAATATATATAAAAATTCAAAACCAGAAAGTAACAATATCTAGAAAAATAATTAATAATAAATTAAGGATAATACATAATCAAAATCTACAGATGTTGTCGGATGATAAAATAAATATCACCAATGTGTCCAGGACGGTAAAATCAGCTAGGATAGCCTACCCATAAGTCCAATTTGGATACAGGGGTAAAACGGTAATTTCGGATCAAAATGATATCCGTCGTTGGACACACTTTGCACCGAAAAACATGTCAAAATAGAAGTCTACAAAACCTAGCAAATTATATGTCCACGAAGATAGAATGATGATACGAACCCAACGGTATATCCAAAATAGGATTCCGATGTGCCGATCTCAAAATGATACGTTGATGCGACACTTGGTATCCGGTTTGCACAGAAATGCGTGCCGGAGCAATTGTCTTCAAAACTCAGCAAATTATATGTCTATGAGTCCAGAATGATGATACAAACTCAACGGTATATCCGAAAGTGGATTCCGATGAGCCGATCTCAAAGTGACCTGTTGACCCGAAAAGTGGGACCCGCTTTGCACCGAAATGCGTGCCAGGGCCCACATTCTCCAAATCAAGCAAATTTTACATGAAAACATGCCAGAACGACGCCACGAGTCTACTGGTGGTGTCAAAAATTGAATCCGGAGTCCCGGGTTCAAAAATGGAATTTAACAAGTGCAATTTAAATAATTCGGACAGCCAACTTTGGCGTCGAATTCAACCAACCAAACGTGCTTATAATGAAATGAAACCTAAAGGAGGCAGGAAGAGGGTTATACCAGCTGTGCACCAGAACTGACGACGCACAAAACGGAGCTGCGACGGCGAAGTTACGAGCTGACGAAGTCGGCTCCACGAAACTGTCCAAAAACAGTTAAATTTAAAACGTCAACTTGGTGGCCAGTTTTGATCTATCAAACGACGAAATTAATGGACGAGAATTAACAGGGTGAAGATGGATATACCGAGATTGCGACGGAGCAAGGAGTTCGCCGATCCAACGGTCGAATCTCTCGAAAAACGCGCGCGAAGTCGCTGCGACGAAGCGCTATTTCTGAGTTCAAAACTCGCGCGCGCCGACGGGATCTCGTGTGAAATGCATGAATCGACTATACGTCACGCCGGGGAGGGAGGCGATGGCCCATGGGGGTTCACCGGACGTCGCTGGACGGGGGGGTCACCGGGGTGGCGGTAGTTGGCCGCGCGGCGATCGCCGGCGCGCGTGGCCGTGCGAGCGTGGCCGCGCGCACATTGCTGCGCTGCGGCTGCTGCCTGCTGCAGCTGCGGCTGCTGTTGCGCTCGCGCGTGGCACGACGGCTGCGGCGATGGCCGGCGGTGGCTGCGGCGGCATGTGGTGGTGGTGACGGGGGTGGTTAATGGTGGTGGAGGTGATGATAATGGTGGTTGGTGGTGGTGCATGGTGTGAGGAAGATGATGGTGGTGGTGTGGTGGAGAGTAGGAGGAGGAGAGGAAGGATGATGGTGGTGGTGAAGTTCACGGCGGTGGTGGTCGGCAGCCATGGGGGAGGGGGCTGTCGGCTTGGAGGAGGGTGGAGTGGTGTGGGTGTGTTTGTGTTTAAATGTGTGTGTGAGTGTATATGTGGAAAGAGAGAGTGAGATATTATTTTGAGAGAGAGAGAGAAAATATGGAGAGGTGGAAAAGGAGGTCGGCCAGGGGGGAGTGCTGTGAGGTGGAGGGGTTGGGGTTGTGTGTGATAATAATAGGAGAGAGAGAGTGAATTAGATATATACATATATATGTATATATATATATATACATATAGAATATTTGTAAAGTGGAGAGAGAAAAATAAATATTTAAAATAGGGGAAAAATAGAGAAAATTATGCGGGGTACTTAGACAGTCATGAGGGGACAACAGGGAGCTTGGGTTCGAATTTAGTCGAGCCGGGTCGGGTCGAAATCGGACCAGGTGCAATAATTAAATTAAAAAAATAGGGATTTATAATCATGGGTAAATAAATAATATACGGGGACTCCAATAAATGGGACACAAACGTCATGTGGGTAGTAGGCTTCGTATGGGCCACGTCCATAAATTTGGGTCGACTAGGTTGGATCGATGTCGGGGCCCGAAATTAAATCGGAAATTAAATCGGATTTCATGGTAGATAATTAATCGGCCTAAATTGAACCGAAAGTTGTGCGAAGAAAATGAAGCACAAAATGGAGTGTCTGAGTGGGACAAGAAGGTCATGGGTGGAGAGCGTCTCGAGTAGAATATTTATGAGAAGTTGGTTCTGAGAAAACGACTGGTCTGGTGCTCCTAAATTAAAAGTCACGGTAACGTGCAAACGAAGATCAAAAATAAAAGTGGGAATAATTATTCAACGATTAATCGGTCTAAGTTGACCCGAACTTGCGCGATACAAAAAAAGCACAAGGGAACGAATTTAAGTGGGACATGATATATCAAAATGAAGATAATCTTGTCTATTTAAGAGCTCGTGAAGAGAGTTTACAGAGATTGGTATCCCTGACGCTCCAGAAGTCAAAGTCACGGGAAGGTACATTAATGATCAAAAATAATTAAATAATAAAACATTTATCGAAAATAATTCATTCAGAAAAATAAAAATACACCCTAAAATTCAGGGGGCTTACATCCTACCAACCTTACAAAAATTTCGTCCTCGAAATTAAAAATCATCCAACCGGTCAAACTATAATATGTAGCTGCTCTGGCTACAATACTCAATTTGCTATCCTTGTAATCATTTCTTTTGTTTCTCCTACAAACTTTTTGGTTCAGGTTCAACAAAGGTCCTTCTATCATAAACTTCGTCATATATCCTTTAGAATCTTCCATTCTAACATGGAACATTTATGTATTCCCTAAACTATAGGTCATTCTCTTGTCATGTCTATAAGCCTACAATGCTTAATCATCAATCACATTCCCAACCTCAATCGTAAATACTTGATTTCCTTATCGTATCCTAAGTATCCATATTCTATCAATCCACAGTTCCTTAACATCATTTGTCGTCGATCCTTTCCTACAGTTTCTCCTTGAAATTATACGTTCAATTCTTATCCTTGGCGTAGAGCCTTCTTCTTTTTACTCAACAAGTCCTCCAAATATAAATCCTCGATTTTAAACTCCCGATTTATTAATTACCAATGTACATATGTCTCTGTCTTGTTCATTGTCTTTTTAACTGATATCTTTTCGATCTCGTATACAATACGATAACTCATTCTAACTTATTCTATATCAATCCACATATCGGTCTACCCTCTAATCACATGTAATCAGCTATAGATAACCAACCAAAATTCTACAAATGCTAAATCCTCAATTTGTAAGTGCAAGATTCTAATCCTCAATCCATAGTCACAATAATATACTATCTCATTTCTCCATCTTGGATACCCTATCATCAAGTCATACTATCAATGCAATCATTCTTAATGGTTTCCAAGTCTACTACAGTCAGTCACTTATACTTGTCTTATAAGCTTAATCTAACCAATCCCTAGGAAAAGTATTTATCACAATCACACAATACATTTATAGTTATACTACAGGATCAGTCAACAAGGTTTGGCTATTTCGGTCGCCTATAAAATAGAAGGTAACAAGGCCTAAGACTGGGTTAAGTAATCCATAACAGTGTCCAAACAAGTTAAAGGGTCAAGCAAGACGGGAAAGTTTATTGGAATACCTCCAAGAATGGTACGAAGACAACGGGATACATAACGAGAAGAATTATCCAAGAGGTCAAGTCATAGGAAAGATGGAACACAAAAATAATTATGTCCAAAAGATAACATGAAAGCAATCCTATTGGAGAGTCCTAGAGAACCTGTAATTCTAGTTGTAGATGTAGATAGGGAAAAGTTAATCAAGACGGGGAAGAATGATAATAATAAGAATTTATTCCTGCTCATTCGATCATAACAAAGTAAACCAAGTTAATATACGATCTGATAACCATACACGTCTTCCGGAAATCATGTTGCCAGAATTTTTGCCACACCAGTAAGCTTATATGCAATAAACGAGGGAGTCCATAACTAAGGTATACTCCCTAAAATCATATTAACTAGAATCCTCGCCACGCCAACCGGTATGGCTGCGAGAAAATCTAAATTCTATGAATAAGATAGTATATCCAAAATCAGGCTCTATATTTTTGTCATACCAGCTAATATGGCTGCGATAAATTCTAAACTCCATAACTAAAGCAGACGTTTACCTTATCAGGATATATCATAATTCGATCCACAAAATTTATCACGATGCAAGATCAAAGTTAACAACGAAAATTAGAAATTAAATTCAATAATGAATTTAAAGGAGAGTAAATGGAAACAGGTGAAAACAGATTTCGATGTAAGATTAGAGTGAGATCCTCAAGGGTCATCCCAAGGGTACTAACTTGGTCTAAATTGACCCACTGAAATACAACAAGAGGCTAATTATAGCTAACGGTCCTATGTTGTGATGAGTTCTCCTATGTTGCAATCCTAGATATCCTCTAGGTGTTCTAAATGTTGTTCCTAGTGTTATCAAGTTGTCCTAGATCCTAATTGCAGGCATGCTTGGTACAATAACGTAACCAAACAACTTAAGTCGAGACCTGCATGGGCCGCCACTAAAAATATGTCACGACCCGTTACCCAAATTGTTGGGCCGGGCCGAGCCATGTCCAGCCTACGCTTGTTAAAGCGTAGTAAGCTGTTCTAAGAATAGACAATAAAGGATCTAAGCTACTAACAGTTCTAAAATCACATTTAAATGTTTATCACAACACAGCATCTATAAGCGAAGGTAAACAACACAGATTTAATAATACATAACCAAAGTATCTAACTGGAGACAATGTCCAGTATCCATATATAAGAACAGACAAAGTCTAAGTCTACTAAACACATGAAAGATAACTAAGCAAGGTTCCCCGCTGGGGCCTCTTTTGGAGCTAAGGCCAGGTCCATGGTAAGTAGGGCATGTATCCTCAGGACTATCATCTGTAATATTTTCAACAGGTCCAATCAGGACAGGAACGAGTACAACCCATCTAGAAAACCCAAGTAAATGACAGAGAACTCTAAAGCAGTTATAGACAGTTTTATTGATGAACATGGTAGTTTATATTCAGGTGATGGTATAGAGAAACAGTTAAGATACAAGAAAAGAAAGGTAACTAAACAAGAGAAGAATCATGGCAATGATGACAGTAATAAAAGCTAGCTGAACTAGAATAACATGTATAAGTCCAGACAGTACAATATAAGTCTAATATAATCCCAGTGTGAGTCCAGTCCATATAATCTGATACTAGATGATTTCCGATACAAGATGAGTCCAACAGTGATCAATGAATCCAGGGTGAGTCCAACTATGATCTAACAGTGTGTTTTAAAATACCGAGGTCGACATGTAAACGGCTGTAGGTATCAGGCACATCTCTTACGGATCAGGCAAGAGATGGCTATGCTTCCGGTAGATTCCTGTGGAAGATTCCAGATTTGGGGTATGTCTACATGTCTTACTCAATATTTTCCCGCCCAGCAAGTGAATCCAGTACAAGACACAAGAATCGAGATGAGTCCGGCCAAATGATGATTCCAGAAATGATTCCGGAATGATTCCAGTGATTCCAGTAATAGAGATCAGTAAGTAAGGTATGTGTCGCATACATGAATCCAAAAATATCCATACGTGTTGATACAGAGAATCACATAGAACTAACTAGAACTGAAATACAGTAATTGACAAATAAATGAGAGAACTATCAGAGAATGTACTCGCCTGATACTCTGTAAAGAGTAGTGTAATATCAGATGTCTGTACCAGGGTCACAATGTCCTAAAATAGAGTAATACAGTTATGACATGTCCAAAATGAAAGTAAACGAAAGAACTAATACAATCTATATGATTTCTAAGCCAATCTAGGTCAAAGTCAGCTCTAATCAAACATTTTAGTCAAACTAGTCAAGTGGGGACCTAGCATAAAAAGTCTAATGTGGAGTGCCACTATACACAAACTAACTTCCTAGGATCTTTACACTAGTGCGGGGTGAGGTCCAATACGTCTATAACTCAAAACAACACAACATATTAAAAGTCGTAATTATTCAATAAATAAATCAAACTGTACATTGAGTTCTAACAATTTTTGAGATAGACAAAAAGCTCAATTATATATAAAATAAAGTACCAAAATGATCCTTGTTAATTATAGAAATTTATACTAATTTTTTTGGAATTTATAAAACCTCATAAATATTTATTAAAAATCAGCAAAAACATGTATCCCAAAAATGAGTTCTGTTTTCCCATTTTTATAAAATACCAAAAGTACTTATTAAATGCCAGAAAAATTATAATAAATTAGCTAAATTAACATAGTATTTAAATATAATTTTTCCAAGATTTTTACAGCAATTAAAATATATGTAAAAATTCAAAACCAGAAAGTAACAATATCTAGAAAAATAATTAATAATAAATTAAGGATAATACATAATCAAAATCTACAGATGTTGTCGGATGATAAAATAAATATCTCCAACGTGTCCAGAACGGTCAAATAAGCTAGGATAGCCTACCCATAAGTCCAATTTGGACACAGGGGCAAAACGATAATTTCAGATCAAAATGATGTCCGCCGTTGGACTCACTTTGCACCGAAAAATGTGTCAGAATAGAAGTCTACAAAACCTAGCAAATTATATGTCCACGAATCCAGAATGATGATACGAACCCAACGGTATATCCGAAATAGGATTCCGATATGTCGATCTCAAAATGATATGTTGACGCGACACTTGGTACACTACCAAATTACAGTACTTTAGCGACGGCCATTTAGCGACGGAAATTTTCCGTCGCTATCACCGTCGGATCCCCGACGGATTTGTGACGGAATACCGATGGAAAGCAGTGGACAATTTTTTTTATTTTTTATGTCCATATCCGTCGCTATGCCGTCGATAGGTAGTCGGCCATGTAGCGACGGTTTTATATCCGTCGCTAGAACGTCGCATATTTTGGCGGCAAAAGCCTAAAATATTGGCGCGAGATTTACTGACGACTTAGCGACGGAATAATCCGTCGCTACTCGCGCGAGATTTACTGACGCATTAGCGACGGAATAATCCGTCGCTACTCCGTCGCTTAATTTACGTTCCAGACTTAAATTGAAACGACGGGGGGAACTTTTTCATTCCCCCTAAATTTCACTCTCTCTCCTCTCTCTCTCTCTCTCCCGCGGTGATCGATCGGCGACCCCCTCTCCTCTCTCTCCCGCAGCGGTGATCGGCGACCCCCTCTCCTCTCTCTCTCCCAAAGGTAATCCCCTCTCCCTCTCCCTCTCTCTCTCTCTCTCTCTCTCTCTCCTCTCTCTCTCTCTCTCTCTCTCTCTCTCTTTCTCGCTCTCTCTCTCTCGCGCGCGCGCGCGGTGGTCGTGGATGCAGCGGGCCGGGGGCGTCGGGGGCTGCGGGGGCGGCGTCGACTGCGGGGGGCGGCGGTGGCGGCGGTGGCGGGAGGTGTGGAGGGGGCGGTGGAAGGGGCGGGAAGCGTTGGAGGGATGGGGGCGCACGGGGGCTAACCGTGGGGTGCGGGGGGTTGCGGAGGAGGGCTGGCCGTGCGCGGGGGGTGGGGGGTGTGGAGGGGGCGGTGGGATCGAGGGGGCGGGCAGCGTTGGGGGGGGTACGATGGGGACGGGGGCTGGCCGCGGGGTACGGGGGGGGGGTATGTGTAGAGGGGGGCTGGCCGGACACACACACACACGGACACACACACACGGACACACGGACACACAGACACACACACACACAGACACACACACACACATGGACACACACGGACACAGACACACGGATACACACACACACAAACATATATATATATATATATATATATATATATATATATATATATATATATAGGCATAATTTTAAGATGCTTAATTAGTTTACCTTATATATATAAGGTAAACTAATTATGGTAAACTAATTATGCCTATATATATATCTATATATAGGCATAATTAGTTTACCTTATTTTAGAGTATGACTACGTAGCTAGTGTGTAGAGTAGTATATGGTTACTAGATCCTAGTGTAGAGTAGTATGTAGAGGAGTATGGCTACTAGTGATATATAGATATGTAGGTCCATGTGTATCTGTATCGGACTATCGCTATCGGTATCGAACTATCGCTATCGGTATCGGACTATCGCTATCAGTATCGACCGTATATACTTAGTATCGGGCGTAGCGGATTAGTATCGATCAGTATATAGGTTTGGGTTAAGATCAAGGTTCAAAGTATCGGTATCAGAATAGTAGGCCGAATAGGAGGCCGAGATAGTCGAATGTGAAGAAGGGAAGAAGGGAGGAGCAGATGGGTTCAGAGCCATGGTGGAGGAGGAGAAGTAACATGAGAGCAGTTTCTGCCGTAACATCTCCTGGCTCTGCTGGCAACTGAAGTCCAGATGCTACAAAGGACGATCCTATATACTGATACTAATCTGATACTCTCTGATATTAAGTACATCCGGCTTACTAGCTAGCGGATCCACCAGTTACATGATTATATACTAATTATGTTAGATTGTGATACTAAGTAGCCTCGTCGTAGGCCTAGCGTGTTATCCACAAGTTTAGTTTTTCTTACGATATGAGTATCGGTATCGGGCTATTAATTCTTATGTTTAGTTTGTCTTACGATACAGATATTCACATCAAATCGAGCATGAATCATTACTTTGTTGATCGTACATGGATGTACAAACGACAACACGAGAGCAGAATTGGTGTGAGTGACGATTTTCAGGCAGGTGTGGATGTATTTCTTAAGTATGCCATAAGCAAAACTCAGTACATGGACGATAACAAAATCAAGTGTCCATGTGTTAATTGTCACAATAGACGTTTCGAAGAAGTGATGACTGTGAGAGATCATTTGACCCGTAAGGGTTTCGTACGTGATTACGGCCTGTGGTCATCGCAAGGTGAATTATATTCAGAAAGACAGGCTGCAGAAGCTGGTACTTATGCTTTTGATGATAATGCTGCAACGGATGTCCTCGAAGACGACGGATGCTCTGTGGATTATGGAGACATGCAGAACCTTGCACGAGATATGGTGTATGCTGCGGCAGGGCCTAATTTTGATCCAGAGGATCCTAATCCCGAGGAAAAGGAGTTCTATAATATGTTTAAGGACGCAGATACTCCTCTATATCCTGGTTGTGAGACTCATTCCGCACTGTCAGTGACGATGCAGTTGTTGAACATAAAGTCTGATTTTAACTTGCCACAAGCTTGCTATGATCGGATCACACAATTAACTAATGAGGTGTTACCGAAGGAATCAAAAGAGCTCCCAAGAAACTTCTACAAGTCAAAGATGATGGTCCGACAACTGGGACTGGGGTACGAGAAGATAGATTGCTGTCGCAACGGATGCATGTTGTATTACAAAGAGAATTGCGTATTAGAAAGTTGTTGGTTCTGTAATGCGGATCGTTACAAGACAGTACAGGGAAAAGGAAAGTCAACTAGAAAACGACGTCCTTACAAGTATATGTATTACTTGTCGATCACGAAGCGCTTACAGAGGATGTATATGTCTCTGAATACAGCAGAACACATGACGTGGCACAGTGAAGATCGCATAAAAGACGAAGGAGAATTGTCACATCCTTCGGATGGGGAGGCGTGGAAATATTTTGATTTGTGTCATCCAGATTTTGCTGCAGAGCCTAGAAATGTACGCCTGGCGCTATGTTCTGATGGCCTCGCCCCTTTCGGACAGTCGGGATCTCAATACTCATGCTGGCCGGTCATTCTTACCCCTTACAATCTGCCACCATGGATGTGTATGAAGACTCCTTATATGTTCTTGACAGCTATCATACCCGGTCCCAAAAATCCGACAAAGAACATCGATATATATTTACAGCCGTTGGTGGATGAGCTGAAACAGTTGTGGGAGATCGGCGTCACGACCTATGATATTTCCAGAAAACAAAACTTTCAGATGAGAGCTTCACTCATGTGGACAATCAATGATTTTCCAGCATACGGTATGCTGTCGGGATGGAGTACGCACGGCAACATGTCTTGTCCGATATGTATGAAAAATAGTAAAGCGTTCCGCCTTAGACATAGAGGAAAAACTTCTTTCTTTGACTGTCACCGTCAATTTCTGCCAACGAGACATCCTTGGCGAAAGAACAAGGACACGTTCAGATATGGAAAACAAGAATTTTCTGAACCTCCTGCCAGATTGTCGGGATACGATATTTGGGAAGATGTAAAGGAATTGCCCACCGCAATGGAAGATCCATCGAACAATCGTGTCGAAGGGTTCGGACAAAGCCATAACTGGACCAAACGGAGTATCTTCTGGGACTTGCCTTATTGGAAAGATAATCTTATTAGGCATAATCTTGATGTCATGCATATCGAAAAGAATGTGTTCGATAATGTCTTCAATACCGTTATGGATATTAAAGGAAAGACGAAGGACAATCCAAAAGCAAGACAAGACATGGCCGAGATATGCAAACGTCATAATCTAAACTTGATACAAAGGGGAGCTGGTGGACAAGTAACTAAGCCGATAGCGCCATACGCATTGAGCAAGGAAGATAGATTAATAATCTGCAAGTGGATATCTACTTTAAGATTTCCCGACGGCTATGTGTCGAATTTGTCTAGATGCGTTGATCTCAATGAACGCAAGCTAACAGAAATGAAGAGTCACGACTGCCACGTGTTTATGGAAAGATTACTGCCCATTGCGTTGAGAGAGTTGTTGCCTTCTGCTGTATGGGTTCCGTTGGCCGAGCTGTCTACATTCTTCCGGGATATCTGTTCAACTAAGCTCACGGTGCAACATATGATACAACTTGAGGAGAAGATTGTCTTAACAATTTGCAAGTTAGAGAAAATATTTCCACCGGGTTTCTTCGACAGTATGGAGCATCTACCGATTCATCTAGCATACGAAGCCCGTGTCGGTGCATCTGTTCATTATCGATGGATGTACCCCTTTGAAAGGTAAATAAAAATCGATATAATTTAAGTAGATTTTACAATTCATTGTTAATTCTCAAGATAATTTGTCTCTCTAGGTATCTACATCATCTAAAGAAGAAAGTTGGCAACAAGGCTCATATAGAGGCTTCGATATGCGAAGCATATCTTATCGAGGAGGTGTCAAACTTTTGCTCCATTTATTTCGATACTCATGTTGAGACAAATCGAAATAGACCTCAAAGGAATGACGAAGACGTTGAGGAAGGAGGTATATTCAATTTAAGGGGCAAGCCTATTGGGGCTAGTAAGAAACGGTGGTTGAGTGACGATGAGTATGATGCCGCTCACCGATATGTCTTGTTAAATTGTGACATACAAGAAGTGAGAGATTTGGAGAAGTAAGTGACTACACCTCGTTATAATCTCTAATTTGGTGAGGTAAGTGACTACACTAATTTTTATTATCTCTAACAGTGTATTTAGAGATGAAGTCAAAATAAGGACACCCGATATTACCGATGAGGGACTTCAAAGAGAGGTTGATTTTACCTTTCCGTCATGGTTTCGAGATTACGTAAGTAACTGAGATAATATGTTATGCGGCTACCATTTAAATATATATATGCCACTAATACATTTAAAGTTTACAGGTTTTATTAGCTGAACCAAGTACACTCACAAATGAGAGCATCCGTTATTTGTCATTGGGACCGAAGAAGCATGCAAAGACTTGGCCCGGCTATGTCGTTAATGGCTTCAAGTTTAAGACAACTCAACATCCTATAAATGCAGAATTTCTCAATGACGACTTCAGTACGAAGCATTCTGGTGTTTGCATAAGAGGCACAATCTATGACGACGAGCCGAACTTTGACTATTATGGAGTGCTTCGGGATATTGTAGAATTACAATATAGTGCCCCATTTGATATGCATATTGTTATGTTCAAATGTGAGTGGTTCGATACGACACCAAATATCGGTTGGAGAATCGATAAACAATTTGGATTCGTCGATATAAATCATCGCAGGAGGTATAGAGGGTCCGACACGTTTGCGATAGCAATCAGGCTGTTCAAGTCTACTATACAAGCTACCCAAGGCGTCGTAGAGATCGCTTTGACTGGTGGGCAGTATGCAAGATTAAATCTAGAAATACATTCAACGTTGGAGACCCAGCATACCAAGAGGACCAGATCGAAAAGCCCCAATATTTGGGACAACAGTCTTGTGACATGGATGTTGATTTAGAGGTTGATATACCTCTTGCTGATGAAAATAGAGGGGAGGAAGAGGTTGATATACAAGACTTAGATGTCAACCAGGGGAGAAAGAGGCGTATTGTCCCAAGTATTGAGACTGAAGAAGAATAAGAAGAAGAAGAAGAACTTTATGAGGATGAGGATGAGGATGAGGATAAAGATGAATTCGACGATGAGGATGATGATGATGATGAGGCCGAGGCCGAGGAAGAGGACGATGACGATGATTAAATATCGCTATATTTCAGTTGTATCTTGAAGCACCCAATATCTAGTGGAACACAAGATGCCCTTTCATCAAAAGTTACAAGAATTGTACTTTGTTGTATTGGTGCATGATTTTATCAGATTTTGTGTATCTAGCTTTTATTCGTACTTCACTTCTGATTGTAATATTTATTTCAGTTTAGAATATTTGCGTATTATTGTATGAGTTTCTTTTTGCAGATGGCACTCCTAGGCCTACTCGTCTGGGCGGCACTCATCGCCCTGCTGCTGGTATGGATATGTTTAGGTTTATATTCATTTATAAATCTATGTTGTCGGTATTTTGTTTATGTGTTCTATTTACAGGGCATGGTTGCGAGCACCCGTACTGGTGGTGCTGGCCGTGGTCGTGGCGGTGGCGGCGGCGGCGGCGGTGGTGGTGGTGGTCGTGGGCGTGGGCGTGGGCGTGGTGGTAGCGGTCGTGGTCGCCAGCCGCATTCCCCGGATGTGACCTCCGAGCCCGACTTGGAGAGCCCGATCACAGGCTCTTCCCGCCGTCATTCTTCTTCGGTGCCACCGACATCGTCGTCGAGGCCTGTGACTCCATCCGCTAGCGGATCCGTTCCGCCACCGGATGTACCAGCGGATGCAGCAGCAGATGCAGCAGGGGGCCCAGCAGTTACTGCAGGGTGGGCCTCGGAGTACCCCGGGATTCAGTTTCATCCTGATACCGGGGAGTACATTCGTGGACCCGCGGATCCCCCGACGCCACCAGAGAGGCTGGTGGGCGAGTTCCGACGAGAGCTATGGCCCGCTGGTGAATCGTAAGTAAATTTAAGTTAATTTATTAAATTTGTTTCATTTATTCAAGTTAATAATCCAGTCGTTGCTTCTTTATAGGTTTTTCCCGTGGGATGCTGCCCGGATTCTAGGGCGCATTATCCGGGATAACTACCATGGCCCCTACATCAATTTTTCTGAGGTGCCTCAGGACATGAAGTACGTCTGGCTCGACGAGATGAGGGTATAAATCCGTCGGTGAATTATTAATTATTCTTTAAATCATTAAATTTTTTATTACGTGATATTTGAATTTGTATGTCAGAGGACGTTCTGGTGGCCCCCCCATCGCGAGGAGGCGATCCGCAGGACCTACAAAGCCGCCGCCGGGAAGAAGATACGGGATGCGGTGTACGACCTTCGTACGGCGCATACGAGAAAGGACTGGATCCGGGCGGAGTACTATGAGCAGATGTTGGAGAAGATAGATACTCCGCAGTTCAAGCTGAAATCGAAAAAAGCTAAGGCTAATTGACAGGGCGCGGGTCTGCATACGGGGGGATCAAGGCCCCACGCATCGACGCGTGCAGATTTGGTGAGATAGCGCAAATTCAAATTCATTCTATTATTTAATTTCGTACTGTTAATATACGAAGTTAATTAAATTCTACGTATGCAGGTCCGACAGGCGGTAAAGCAGGGGAAAGAGGCGGAGACGGTCACCGCTCACGATGTATTCGTGCATACGCACAAGAGGCGGAAGGACGGGAGCTTCGTCGACGCGAGGGCCGAGGAGACTGATGTAAGTACTTACGTTTATGAGATTTATGTTAGAAATATAATTATTGTTAAGTTAATTAGATAAACTTAGGATTCAGACTATAACTTAGGAAAACATAGGATTTATATTATGACTTAGGAAAACTTATAGTACAAACACATTCATTGGATAGGCTGCGTATCGTGAGGCACTTAGTCGGCTTGAGATCGAGCCCCCTTCCGAGAATGTCGGCGAAACGACGCCCACCCATACGCACTCTTCTATGGCCGCTCGCTACGACGACGTGTTCGTAGAATCCGTCGGCGGCGTTAAGAAAGGGCGCGTCTACGGCTTAGGTTCCATGGCGCCATCGTTGCAGCCGTCCCCGAGATATCCACCGCCTCTGCCTCCCCCAGCACCCCCGATTGACGATGTGAGGGCGCAGCTTGCGACTCTGACCTCCGCGGTGTCAGATTTGCGGGCGATAGTGTTGGGGCGCTATCCGTCTGCTCCCGGTCCGTCTGCTCCCGGTCCGTCTACTGCTGCTGTCGGTGCTTCGGATCGACCTGGTCCTTCTTCCCCCGGACGGCTTTCGTTTAACCGCTCTGCGGACGCCCGTATCGTATCGGATAACACCATCTTGACGTTCCTTGACATGTTGTCGCCACAGCAGCTACGCGCGCTTCCAGACCATGTCTTGTCCCAAGTGCCGGCACACACGGTGGAGGAGTACATACGCAAAGCGGATGCGACGGCACGAGCACGAGACATCCGACGGACAGGGTTTGATTTTGTTTATGTTGTTGGTTTTGTAGACATTTGGATACATTGTATGATCGGATATTTTTTTTATGTTTGGATAATTTAATATTGGATATTGGATGTATTGTGTTGGTAATATTTTGTTGGATATTGGATACGTTGGATATTGGTGTCGGATATGGATATATGGTGTTCGATATTGGCTACGTTGGATATTCGTGTTGGATATGGATATATGGTGTTGTATATGGATATTTGGCATGTTTGATATTGTGTTGGATGTGTTGTATAAACAGGAAAGAGTCTGTTTGCAGTATTTTTTTTTCAAAAATTAGAAGTTAGCGACGGACAGGCGACCCCTCAGCGACGGATAGCCCGTCGCTAACTGGAGAAACTGAGGTTAGCGACGGATTGGCGACGTAAAAATCGTCGCTAACTGGAGAATTTTACATTGAGCGACGGTTTAGCGACGGAATATCCGTCGACCTGGTTCTGTTTAATATCAATAAATTTTGCAGTTAGCGACGGATTGGCGACTAACTTACGGCGGACTGGCGACAAAGTCCCGACGGATTATCCGTCGCTAACTGTAGGAATTCAATTTTTCGACGGATTGGCGACGGAATACCCGTCGCTACCTGGAGAATTTTACCTTGAGCGACGGTTTAGCGACGGAATGTCCGTCGACCTGGTTCTGTTTTGATGTCCATAAATTTTGCAGTTAGCGACGGATTGGGGACTAACTTACGGCGGACTGACGACAAAGTCCCGACGGAATATCCGTCGCTACCTGGAGAATTTTCAGTTAGCGACGGTTTAGCGACGGAATATCCGTCGACATGGTACTGTTTGATGTCCATAAATTTTGCAGTTAGCGACGGATGTTTTGTCGCTAATACAACGCTAATCCGTCGTACACCTCGGCGGATTAGCGACGGCATAACGACGACCTGCCGTATGGAAAAATCTCTGATACGCTTTTACCGACAAATTTACGACGGATTAGCGACGGATATTGCGTATCAGAAAATCACTGATACGGTTTTGCCGACTCTTTAGCGACGGAGGTTTCCGTCGCTAACCCTATATCCTGATACATGTTTCGACGAAAGCTAGTCGGTAATCCGTCGCTATATATATTTAAATACGCCGACGGTATTCCGTCGCTAAGTCGTCGCTGAGCGACGGATATGTTTTAGCGACGAGGTTATTCCCGACGGCTGTTTTACCAAATTATCCTTCGATAATCCATCGGTATTTATTTTTGGCGACGGACTACCGACGAATATGGCCGTCGGTAAATCCATGTATTTTGGTAGTGGTATCCGGTTTGCACGAAAATACGTACTGGAGCAATTGTCTTCAAAACTCAGCAAATTATATGTCAACGAGTCCAGAATGATGATACGAACTCAACGGTATATCCGGAAGTGGATTCCGATGAGCCGATCTCAAAGTGACCCGTTGACCCGAAAAGTAGGACCCGCTTTGCACCGAAATGCGTGCCAGGGCCCACGTTCTTCAAATCAAGCAAATTTTATATAAAAACATGCCAGAACGATGCCACGAGTCTATTGGTGGTGTCAAAAATTGAATCCGGAGTCCCGGGTTCAAAAATAGAATTTAACAAGTGCAATTTAAATAATTCGGACAGCCAACTTTGGCGTCAAATTCAACCAACCAAACGTGCTTATAATGAAACGAAACCTAAAGGAGGCAGGAAGAGGGTTATACCAGCTGTGCACCGGAATTGACGACGCACAAAACAGAGCTGCGACGGCGAAGTTACGAGCTGATCGACGAAGTCGGCTCCACGAAACTGTCAAAAAATAGTTAAATTTAAAATGTCAACTTGGTGGCCAGTTTTAATCTATCAAACGACGAAATTAACGGACAAAAATTGACAGGAGTGAAGATGGATATACCGAGATTGCGACGGAGCAAAGAGTTCGCCGATCCAACGGTCGGATCTCTCGAAAAATGCGCGCGAAGTCGCTGCGACGAAGCGCTATTTCTGAGTTCAAAACTCGTGCGCGCCGATGGGATCTCGTGCGAAACGCACGAATCGACTATACGTCGTGCCGGAGAGGGAGGTGATGGCCCATGGGGGTTCACCGGAGGTCGCCGGACGGGGGGGGGGGGTCACCGTGGCCGCGCGCACACTGCTGCGCTGCGGCTGCTTCCTGCTGCAACTGTGGCTGCTGTTACGCTCGCGGCGCGTCGCGGCGGCTGCGGCGATAGCCGGCGGTGGCTGCGACGGCATGTGGTGGTGGTGACGGGGGTGGTTAATGGTGGTGGAGGTGATGATAATGGTGGTTGGTGGTGGTGCATGGTGTGAGGAAGTTGATGGTGGTGGTGTGGTAGAGAGTAGGAGGAGGAGAGAGAGGATGATGGTGGTGGTGAAGTTCACGGCGGTGGTGGTCGGCAGCCATGGGGGAGGGGGCTGTCGGCTTGGAGGAGGGTGGAGTGGTGTGGGTGTGTTTGTGTTTAAATGTGTGTGTGAGTGTATATGTGGAAAGAGAGAGTGAGATATTATTTTGAGAGAGAGAGAGAAAATATGGAGAGGTGGAAAAGTAGGTCGGCCAGGGGGGGGGAGTGCTGTGAGGTGGAGGGGTTGGGGTTGTGTGTGATAATAATAGGAGAGAGAGAGTGAATTAGATATATACATATATATGTATATATATATACATATAGAATATTTGTAAAGTGGAGAGAGAAAAATAAATATTTAAAATAGGGGAAAAATAGGGAAAATTATGCGGGGTACTTGGACAGTCATGAGAGGACAACAGGGAGCTTGGGTTCGAATTTAGTCGAGCCGGGTCGGGTCGAAATCGGACCAGGTGCAATAATTAAATTAAAAAACAGGGATTTATAATCATGGGTAAATAAATAATATACGGGGACTCTAATAAATGGGACACAAGCGTCATGTGGGTAGTAGGCTTCGTATGGGCCACGTCCATACTTTGGGTCGACTAGGTTGGATCGATATTGGGGCCCGAAATTAAATCGGAAAGTAAATCGGGTTTCACGGTAGATAATTAATCGGCCTAAATTGAACCGGAAGTTGTGCGAAGAAAATGAAGCACAACATGGAGTGTCTGAGTGGGACACGAAGGTCATGGGTGGAGAGCGTCTCGAGTAGATCATTTATGAGAAGTTGGTTCTGAGAAAATGAATGGTCTGGTGCTCCTAAATTAAACGTCACGGTGACGTGCAAACGAAGATCAAAAATAAAAGTGGGAATAATTATTCAACGATTAATCGGTCTAAGTTGACCCGAACTTGCGCGATACAAAAAGAGAACAAGGGAACGAATTTAAGTGGGACAGGATATATCAAAATGAAGATAATCTTGTCTACTTAAGAGCTCGTGAAGAGAGTTTACAGAGATTGGTATCCCTGACGCTCCAGAAGTCAAAGTCACGGGAAGGTACATTAATGATCAAAAATAATTAAATAATAAAACATTTATCGAAAATAATTCATTCAGAAAAATAAAAAAAAACCCTGAAATTCAGGGGGCTTACATATATACTGTCCGAGGAGTGGTGTCTTTCTCCTATAGAACAGTACAAGTCACTATGAGTCTACAATGATAATAAGATGCAAATCAATACATTCTGCATGAATCTAGGTCAATATAGACCAAAGTCAACTCTTGGTCAACTCTGGTCAACCCTAAAGTCAAACTATGGTCAACTAGGTCTAACCAAGTCTCACTAGGTCAAACAAGCCATTCTAGGTTCTATCAAGGCTAACAGTCTATTCTAGACTCCATACTAGGCATACCATGCCATAAGCCAACCCAACACATCTACACAAGTCAATCTATAAGCCTAACTATAATACACACAAAGATACATATATTATAATCTAATATAGGATTATACCTAACATGTAGGCTACCTATAAATATATATCACATACATATATATATCTAATATATATATATATATATATATATATACAAGCACACACACTTATATATATAGGAAACTTATATATATCTCTCAATTATATATATATACATATGTAAAGAGAGAGGGAAACACATAATCATGTGTCCAAGTGTATATGTGTGTGTGTATCATGAGAATAAGTGTGTGGGTAACATGTATGTGTGTGTGTAGGTTAGTGTTCATGAGAGTGTGGTGAGTGAATACAGTGAGACACAAATAGGGATAGGAAAATTAGTGAGGTGTAAAATGGTGTGGACTTGTGTGTGACAATGAACTGTGGCATGGCATATCAGTGTAACAGTGTGTGTATGTGTATTCAGAAAATTAAGATAACAGTGGCATATTAGCAAATGTGAAATCTGTGAATGGCAAACTTGTGTGTGTGTATACAGAAAAATGTGGCAATTCAATAGGAATAGGAAACAGTGTATACATTAGGGTGTGGGTGTGATCATTACCCTAAAATCCAGTGAGCATACCAAGCTGGAAATCAGTGAGGAAAACAAAACCATTGACTCAATGTCAAAATCTCAGATTTTAAGAAAAAGTGTAATAGTTAACAGAAAGTAATGCATTGATAGTTTACTCAAATCTTAATTTCAGGTTTAGGAACAAAATCTCAGTTAAATGAATGAGGAATCTCATGTATCTATCAGTTGACAGAGAACATTGAATCAAACAAACTGTCAACTTCCCATACCCTAAGCAAAACCAATTTCGAATGTGAATTGAACTAATCTCAGTTCAGTTCCCAGTAGGAAGAAATCAATCTCAGTTAATTAAAGAACAATTTCCAGTTAGTATTTGAAACAAAACAATTAACAGGTTTAATGAAAACTGAATGCTATCACATTGAATTCAAACATTCATCTCAGCTCAGTAAAAAGGGAATCCATTTCAGGTTTTAGGAAACAAACATTGCAATGAAATGGAAAGGAATCTCAGATTATATAGCATTGAACCACTACAATACAGTGATGTGAAAAAAAAAAGAGAACTAATCCCAGGCATTGACAGTTTCAGCATTTCGAAACCAACCCAAGGCCTAATTTCCCATTCATAAACCAAGCCTAATTCACATTGAAACATGAAACTAACCATGATCTAGCAATATGGGGAAAACCATTTAACAGTGAAGTACTACACTAAACTGGAAATCAAAAGTTCAGGGAATTAGGAAACCCATGTATCAGCTATTTGAACCCAATCAATATGTCAATATCCCATTCACCTATCAACAGCCACATTCGAATATAACATTGCATTAACATGGATCCACAAACATGTAGGAGAAGTCTAATCAGTGAAAACCATAAATAATTGGGATTAAAATGTTTGGGAATTGGAAAAAATACTAAATATCAAGATGTATCAGAAATATGCAGTTCAAACCCTTTCGAATCCAATATTCCATATTAAACCTAATATAATATGCAAACTAAATCTAACACATATAATACATTATATTTAGGATCAATATAGCAATTAAAAACACTATTAAAAGCATTCAAAATCGAAATAACACAGGAAACCCAAAAGAACACTGATACACACAGCGCGTGCCCCGTGCACGCACAATATCGTGTCCGACACGACACGAGAGTTCGTACCACTTGACACACATGGTGTCAGTGGACGCCCCAAGGTCTGTGTCAATTATCAAGTGTCGAAGTGGCGTGTGCACTGCACAGCAAGCCCCGAGTAGCAGGGGAGCCACAGTGTCGTGCGCGCGCACACGCACCCGCGTGTTCCCGTGTCCTCCGTGGCCCGACACGACACGAAAACCACATCAAGACACTAGAAACCTATAAGCAAGACCAAAACCCTAATTTCTATTCAAATACATTTCTAAAACTCAACCGAAATGTCCTTTGGGATATTTCGTCGAACACATTCCTATACATGTTGATACGTGTCCGATACGGACACGTAATGGGCTCAAATTCTAGGGTTTGCTAATCCTACTGTTAGGTTAGGGCTAGGGCACCCTAGTAATGCAATAAAATAGTAAATTCATGGTAAGTAATGGAATATACCTATTGATGAGCAAAGGCTCAAAATCCTCAAATGGAAATGGTTCCTCAAGCCACCAAAACTTCCCCAAATTGTTTCTTCCCTGCAAATACTCAATACCAACAGCAAGTAGACTAAAATTAGGTCCTATTGCAATTGGTTTGGGAGAAAATGAATTAAAATGGATTTTCTATGGATTAGGGAAGATGGAGACTCACCTCTTTCCAAACTTGTAAAAATCCCAATGGAGGCTAGTCCTAATTTCTAGGAGGGGATTAAATAGGGGGAATGACCTAAGTGTGGCTGCCATGGGCTGGAATGGGCTAGGTTTAGGTTCACTTGGTTGGGTTGGGCCTTAAAGGCTTTAAGTCATAAAAATGACTTGTGAAATCATAAGCCATTCCTTAATCAAACTAATTCCTAATTTCCCCAAAATGATTCTAATGATTATGATTACACTAACTTAGGTCAAGCTAGGGTTACTTAACCTAACCAAGTGGTCATGACCTAGGCTAGTCTCTAGGTTAGTCTCCTAGTCAACACTAGTCAAAGTTAACTATAGGCCCAAAATCAATTATACTAAAAATCACTAAAATCACATTAATTCTAATAAATCTAAATAATAAATAATAATTCCAAATAATTCCCAAAATTTGAAAATGACCAAATACTCTCAAGCTAGAAAAGTGGTAGTGACAATAGTATCTATATTGCCATCTTTAGACTACTTTACTTGATGCTGACACGTTGTTAACACGGATTGGTACTATATGGATCTTTTCATGAGATGTTATCCCCTCATCGGGTGCATCAGATATTTCATGTTCATGTACTTTATCATGTGCATCATGTACTCCTTGTACTCTTATTTCTTCATGTACACACATGTGCCCTTATGTACTCTCATGTGCTCACTTGTGCTCCATGTAAACTAACAATCATGTACGTAACGTAACTTGACAAGATCCTTGTGTATTGACTGGGGTAGGGGTGAGTAGAAGCGGTTATGTGATTAATTTCCTAAGTAGTATAAAATTGTGCATGTCTGTTATACCCTCACCTATAATGGAGTTACCATAGAATAAACATGTGCAAACCTAAATCGATTACATAACCATCTTGTGCTCTAATTCACTTATATTTACTTATAGTTCTTATTTTTTATACAACTTTCCTGTACTTAGATTTGTCTATTTCTACTATCATGTACATCTCTTTCAGCGTTTCATATATTTTATGGTACTGCTTGCTCTATATTTCCTCTCATGTTATGGAAATGCTTTTAGAGATATGTGCTCATTCCTGTCCTGATTGGACCCGTTGACAAAAATTTACAAATAACCTGGAGGACTTCTGCACTTCCTATTATAGACTGGCGTAGATGACACTTGTGACTATCTATCTTATTTATGTTGTCTTTGAGATTGTATTATTCAGATGTTATGTTGCAGTATTGATAACACTTAAACTTATTTCATTTCTGGTTGTATCTCACTCTGTGATTTTATATCAATCTTGTCGTGCTGATTATCTATCTTTAGATTTATGATTGAGTTGTATCTTCTTAGATGTCCTCTTATTAGAGTATATTCTGTACAAGTACATTTATACTGTATTAGATGTTTGAGACTTAGGACAACGTTCTACCGCCGATACTGCGGCGTAGGCTGGACGTACCCACGATCTCGTGCCCTTTCACTGGGTGCAGGTCATGATAGTACTAGACGTGACTACAAGTAAATCAAGGTAAACCACAACTCGGTGGGATCTTACGACCCTATAGATCGCAGCTCGATGGGGGCTCACGAACGAGGTGGCCAGGTATAGTAATAACAGGTCAGGGCCAAGTCAAAACAAGTATAGGTAATCAAATCGAGTCAGGGTCAAGTGATGAAATCAATCAAGGCATAAGAACATGAAAAATCTAAACAAGTATAGTGAAGCATAGATCCAGTAGGTGATATGAAAAAAACATGTAGCATATAAGAAAACATGTAAAGAGAATATCAAGAAGCATGTACAAGAATCATGTGATAATATAAGAAAGAAATAAACATGAATAAGAATGACTATAAATAAATGCATAATATACTGTACAAGTTGGCAAGATATACTTGCTGGAGGTTGTATGATGACTAGACGACAAGTCGCGACTAAATCATTAATCAAAAGAAACACCAAAAGTAATCTTCTATAACCTTCTCCGAATGCTGAAACGGACATTGCCATCAGTCTCAGAATAAAAGAAATAGCTAAGTTTGGCTATACATAAGTCTAATTATGGAGACCGGGACAAAACGATAATTTTGGGTCAAAACGGTGTCCATCATTGGACCCACTTTGTACCGAAAAATGTGCCAAGATAAAGGTTGTCCAAATTTGACAAATTATATGTCAAAATTGGCCAGAACAATGCCATGAGTCCAATGCTGGTGTCATTTAGAATCCGATGTCCCGGGTTCAAAATGCAAATTTTACATGTTAGAAATTATGATTTCGAGAGGCCAACTTTAGCGTCGATTTCAACCAACCAAACGACATCCTATGAAACTAAAATTTTTATGGGTCAAGGTTGGTTATACTTGCTATGCATCGGAGTTGGTGGTTTCTTCGGACGGGACTTCGATGAGAAATAAATCCGCAAAAATGGCTCCACGAAACTGTCCAAAAATAAACGTGTTTAAACGGTTAACTTGGTGGCCAGTTTTGATCTATCAAACGATAGAATTAACGGTTAAAAACTTATATGAGTGAAGGGGTATATACCGAGATTGATATGGATAAATCGAATCGATCATCCAACAGTCAGATTGTCCAAAAAATGCATCCAAAGTTGTTGCGACGAAACAAATTTTTGGACTCAATTTTCGTGCGTCACGACGGATCTCGTGCAAAATACACAAATCGACTGTATTGCATCGAGGACGACAGGGACACAACCAGGGTGGTTCGGTAGGGTCGTCGGGGCATGTCGGGGCTATTGTGGTGGTGAGGCGGCGTTTGGCGGCGGTTACTCCGCGTCGCTGTTTTAATGTCGCTCGTAACCGCTATTGCTGTTGCGCGGTGTTGCCTTCCGGACGAGGCATGTCGTGCTGCTGTGTCGACGATGGTGGCAGGTCGCCGATGGCGGTCGTGGAGGCTGCTACCGCTGCTACGCTCGTGCAGCTGCTGTACTTGTGTGTACACGTGTGGTATGAGTTTGCTGCCACGTGACTGGCCATGAGTTGCAGCACCCAACTGCTAAGACCTAGTACAATTTTACCAGTTGGAAGGTTGTTCGACTCGCAAGCCTAAGATGGAGGGGAGGTTCGGCAGGTCACGCGGTGTAGAAGGTGTAGTCATAGAAGGTCAGACCGAGTATAGAGAAGGGGGTGGCTCGCTCACGGCCAGGGAAGCGCGGGGAACTCCTTCGTGGGTGTTGGGTGGTAATCAAATGTAGGTGTAGGAGAAGTTATAATTAGGGTTAGGTTTAAGAAAAAAAGAAGATGGAAGGAAGGAGGTTGCGGGTTCTCCTTAGTTGCTACATGATGTAGCTATATATATGGTGGAAGGATTGGCATGGCTAGGAAAAATTTGTGGAACTAGGTTGGGTCTATATGGGTAATATAGGAAATAGGCCTTAGGCCTGAAAATAACCAAGGAAAGGAATATGGCTTCTATTTGGATAACAGGTTAAAATCCACTTGCTATATATAGGTTTGAGGCTCTTTACTAACCTATTAACTATGGTCTTAGAGCCTAATAAAACTCATAGATCTATATCTGAGCTTGGAGGCCAATAAGATAAAATCGAAAGTTGATCATTAGCCTAAGACAATTAATAGAGTTAAATATTATGATAAAAAAACTTCCTTTGCAAGGTTCAATAATAATTCATGGTTATAAATTAGAATCAAAATATTATGATACAAATAGTGAGGGAGCCAAACAACTATAAGTATGTAGTTCGCGAATAATATTTATATAAATAGGATATATTTAAAATATTAAATAGTTGCAGTTCCATTTAGGTGGATGCTCCTAAAACAATTACTATAGGTCAGTACTAAGGTTAGGCAACCTAGGATTGCTCTACCATCTTTAGATGGAAATGTGTCTTATGTGCCATTCGAAAATAAATAACACATGAGAACTTGATTGTGTGACATACCCTTAGCATGTGTGTTATAGGCTCAAAATGGGTCAAAACCATATGTTGGGTAAAATGGTTTTGATCGATGTCGAGTCCCGAATTTGTGCGAAGTCAAAAGAATATTAGGGAATAAGTTTGGATGGGACATGATATATCAAATTGAAAGTGGACGTGTCTACTTCAAAACTCATGAGGGACGTTTCGAAATATTGGTATTTTTTGTGCTCCAAAAATCGAAGCTACGAAAAAGTACATCTATAGTCATAATTAAATAAATAAAAATCTATTTTAATAAAGAAAAAATCATCTAAATAAATAAAATAAATCCTAAAAATCAGGGTTCTTACAGTCGTCTTGGAGATAATATTGATATAGTTTATTTATATTTTAGGACTGCATGATTGTTCGACTGAAGTTGGAGCCGGACCGATGATTACTGTAGAAGCATGAAAAAGAATAATAAATTCTTATGCAGCCCAGAAACTCCATGCGGCCCAGAACTTGGGGGTTTCATGTGGCTCAAAAATTCCTGAGAGCTTCATGCGGCTCAAAGAGCTTCATGCGGCTCAAAGAGCTTCATGTGGCTCAAATAGTTTCATGCGGCTCAGAAAAAGCCACGTGGCCTTATGCGGTTCGAAATAGGCCCATACAACTGGCCATAATTACTCTGTACAGCTGGCCATTAATTCTCTGACACAAAGTGATAGCTCTGACATGATGGCTCTGACTTAAAGAAGAGACGCGACATGCCCATAAAAAGACGATAAAATCTTTATGATAGCTGGCACAGTTCACAAATTCCAAGAAAGTTCACTATGCTGATCGTCTGTGTGACCCTCATGCGGCTCGGTTATGAGGCCACCCTCATACGGCTCGGTTATGAGGCCACCCTCATGCGGCTTGGTTATGAGGCCACCCTCATGCGGCTAGGTTATGAGGCCACCCTCATGCGGCTCGGTTGTAAGGCCACCCTCATGCGGCTCGGTTATGAGGCTACCCTCATGCGGCTCGGTTATGAGGCCACCCTCATACGGCTTGGTTGTGAGGCCACCCTCATACGGCTCAGACAGAGGGACAGTCCTTCATGCGGCTCGCAACCTAGTGACAATTGGGACACGTGGCAGAAGTTGACTAAGTCTTAACAACTCAGATTTATTGCAACCAACAGATCATAGCAGTTCAGATTTATTTCAACCAACATAACCGTCCAGATTTATTGCATCAAACAAATAAAGATTAATCTTAACCAATCCCCAACCGCCCACTTTTCAAGGCACAGTTACAAGGATGTGGCCACGTGGCTGTACACCCCACTCATCATAAATTTCGATAAATAGCATGGGATTATTCCTTTGCACAGGGAGAGATATATAGAGCAACACAGAGAAACAGAGAGATACACACAAAGCATTTCTTCGCCTGAGCTAAGGTTGCGTTCGATCGTCCAAGGAGTAAGACAGAGTTGATAACACTTTCCCGAGCCTCTACCGTCACCCTCCAGAATCCAAATTAAACAATTGTACTTAGATTGCTTTTCCAAGGTTTTGTTCCTAGGCTCTCTTTGTACAAGCGAGTTTGTAATTGTGAATCAAAGTTCAGTCCTCCCATAAAACTGTTTTGTTCTTAGATAATTAATGGCAAACACGATGGCGACTCTGCTGGGGACTAACTTCTCCACTGATGAGGAGTTGGTGATGCAATCGGACTCAGCCAAGCTCGGCTCCACGCAACAGATGCTGGTTGTTCGCTTCGACAAGAAAGCGTTTGAAGAGATGCTCTCTGACGGGAGCGCTAGCCCGGTCCAGAAGCGAGCCAGCACGAAGAAGGCCCGCAGGAAGTGGAGGCCCAAAACTGCTGTTCCTTCGCAAGCTCTGGAAGAAGTGTTCTCTGCTGTCCAAGACGGCCGAGAAGACTCACATGCGGCCCCAATTTAGGCCGCAGAGGACCCTGCTGTCCCCAAGTCTGGCAGAGGAAAGCATTACGATGCTGGAATTGCGGGGGCAAATAGGAACTTTGTGCGGTCCAAGAAGAAGCCGCATAAGGGTGCCAGCCGCATGAAGGCTTTTGCGGCCACCAATCTCAGCCGCATAGAGAAGACTCATGCGGCTACCAAACCCAGCCGCATGGAGAAGGCTCATGCGGCCATGAGCTCTAGCCGCATACAGAAAGTTTATGCGGCGGCCAATCTCAGCCGCAGGCAGACCGCTCATGCAGCTACCTATCCCAGCCGCATGTAGCATGCTTATGCGACCGCCAAGCCCAGCCGCAGGGAGATGGCTTATGCGGCATCCAACCGCAGGCCATCCATCCTATGCGGCTCGGGTTCAGTCTTCGACCGCCTCTCTACGGTCCTGACCTCAGAAGCTCCCATGAGGATGTGCCAGACTCTGTACGGCACAACTTGGACTCTTCCTACTACGCACCTTCGGGTGCTAGAGCGAAGAAGTCTAGGACAGCGCGGCTCGTCGAGCTCAGTTAGCTGTCCCAACTTCTGACCATCAGGGAGTCCCGCTAACTGTTATGCGGGCCTCTGATGGAAAGTTGTACAAAACCACACGTATCCAGCCCCCGGCGGCCAACGGACAGGGTGGTTCGCAAGATTCTCCCCAATGATCAAGGGCAAGTATTTTTACTAGCATCGTGTCAGGGAGCAAATATGATACCAACGCACTCTTGTGCTCTGGGCTCCCGGGCCCACAAAACGAGTGTAAAGGTTGCTCGAGATGTACTTGACTTGCATGATGTGATCCTTCACAAGCGCAAGAAAAGATAAGAAACCTTGGTGTGCAGAGAGTCCTTTCATGGACATCACGGTACCCAAGTCATTGTCAACTGCTGCTGCAACAAGACATCAGTACAAGAGGACCGGTAGTACGTCTTCCAACGACTGCAGCCAGGACCGGTCCTAGAACAAAGCTCGGGAGATGAGGCACTTTTTTTGCCTCCTATAATTCTACCCGGAAGGTCCCTACCAGCAAGGGGGGAAGAAAGTAAATGTTTCCAACCCGACGATCTCCCTAGCATGGCCAGGAAACCCTCGTCCAAGCGGTTGTCCACAACCACCACATGAGGAGTTTATCAAGGCACCCGCTCGAAGACGAAATCTTCAACGCTTGAAGATTCGTCATCTATATCCCTGGGAGTAGCCTAAGCTGGAGGTAGCACATCTCGGAACATCTACGACAATCCGGTGTTCCAATAAGAACCAAGGGAGGCAGGTCCTCCGACAGATGCAACAGAACCAGACACCCCTGGAAACATCCATGGGTGCCAAGATGAAGCAACCTCCAATACAGGGGGTAGCACTTTCTCCGAGTCCGAATCGGAGGAGAACATTCCTACATATCCCGACGACTTCTCCATTCGGGGGTATGATTCAGAGAGCACATCCTCCACAGTTCCTTCCACTGTTCCTCGTGTGAGAACAGTATTTATGACTGACAATGACCAGGATGGTCCCAGCAATCGACAGTGCCTCGACACTCTTGAGGCCATACTTCATTCCTTGGTCAAGTCAGTAGACGAGATCAAGGCAGCCCTACCGACTCTCCAAGGAAGGATGCCGGGCCAAACAAGCTTGGGTTCCGCTGTCAATGCGGACTCAAACACAACTGCACCAACCCCGGGCAACAATCCACCCGGGATGTCGGCTCCCACTGCTGCAGACGAGGCTAGGGAGGCAAGAAGAGAGGTCCAGGAGCTTCGGGCAATGTTTCACGCCCGAGGAACCTCTCAAGACCTCAGGATACGACAGCCGTATCCCGCTGCATGGAGAGATCCCCTTCCCTCCATGGTACAAGCCATTCAACATTAATCCATATGATGGCAAGACCTCTACAAGTCGATACGTGACCTACTTTGAGGTCACAACAGATAATCTGTCGTATGACGCCATCCTTATGCGGTTGTTCGTTGGGGCATTGGAGGGAGTCGTATTCGACTGGTACCGCAACCTGCCGGACAACTGCATCCATTCCTTCGTCGGCTTCAAACATATATTCCTGGAGAGGTTCTATAAGGTGGGGCAAGATGTGACAATGTTAACCCTCATAGATTTTGTCCAAGGAGAGAATGAGCTGACAAGGAACTACATTGAGCAGTTTCGCCAAACCGCGATGAAGTTGTCCTCCGGTAACCCGGACTCTTCCTTAATTAAAAATTGCCAAAAGAGGCTGCTCCCCATAATTAGCCTCTGGATGGGCGAAAGTCAATTTAAGGACTGAAAGACTTTCATCATCAGCGCTACTGCAGAAGATATGTTGAAGAAAGCTTGCTAATTGGGATTGCACATCTCGGAGGGAGAGGACAAGGGCAAACGCCCTAATACCAACAATAATAATGGTGGTAATTCCTCTAACAACCGAGACAATAAGGGCAAACAGGCTATGGTGGCTGACACAGCCCCGAAGCCCGAGCCAAAGCAGGCAGAAAAGCAGTAGCCGTAGATGACTTACTCCTTCAAGGATAGTCATATCAAGCCCATCTTTGACATGCTCTTACAAGAAGGCAGAATTCAGCTCCCTCTGCCAAGGCGTGAACCTCGACCTGCAGAGATGGACAGCCCCAAGTACTATCACTACCATCGCTACGTCCACCATGCTACACAAGACTGCTTCCAATTGAAGCGGTACATCCAGAACCTCATCGACTCCAAGGTCCTGGCCATTGATTTTGAGGAGGTGACAGTCGCTGCCAACATGGTGTCAGTCCAATTCGACAGCTTCCCGCTGACGAGGACCCAAGACGGCATAGTACCCGTCCCTCGGGCAAAAATGGAGGTCGCTAATCTTCTACCTCCCCGAGGCCAGGCTGCTGGGCTGGTACCCCTCACCAAATCACGAGGGGAGGTCATGTGGGTCCATCCGAACCTAGTATCTGAAGTAACCCAGCCAGCATCACCCTCTACTGGCAAGAAGAAGGGCAGGAAGTCAAGTCCTATTGCACAAAGTCAACCGACGTCAAAGAAGCGCAGCTGTCGTTACCCGGTCTGGTGCACAAACTCAACCTATGCCGGGTAACTAGGCTGAAGAACGTCAGCCGGCCACTGCTGAAACACCAGGACTTTCTCAGCCTCAACCGGCCGATAAGCCCAAGCCAAAGGAGACCTGCTTTGACAAGCCGCTCCAGAAAGATACGCCTCACGGGCTGGAGAAACCCTATAATTTTGACATTTTGGCATAATTGGCTAACATACTAGCCAAATTGTCGTTATATGAGATCTTGAGATTCTCCAAAGATGTTCGCGTCGTACTGAGCGAAGAACTCCAGAATGTCGATGCATATCTGGCTCAGGTAAATCTTACAGGGGAGAGCTCGCCGACGGATCTCCAAGACAGCGCTTGTATAGGTGTAATGCCCAATATTGTCTTCACTCCGCAGGATATGCTTATCAACCAACCTGCACGATCGCCCTCTGTATTATACTGGATACGTCAGCGACATCAAGGTGGATCGGATGCACATTGATCTCGGTTCTTCGATAAGCATTATTCCAAAGAGCTTGCTTCACCATCTGCGCATCCCTATGCATCGGTTGACTCCTACCAACACCGCAATTAGCGATTCAATTCGGGAGAAACTATCCCATCGGGAAGATTCGCCTGAAGTGCCAAATTGACGACCTTCAGTCGAAAGTAACCTGCTATGTCATCGATACAGACACCTCCTACAATATTCTCCTGGGGCGTCCGTGGATACATGATTATATGATAGTACCCTCCACATTGTACCAATGCTTCAAGTACGTCGACAAGCATGGCTTCGTAAAGACAGAATTTGTCGACATCGATCCTTTCAAAGGAGTCGAATTCGACTATTCAGATTCCTGCTTGTACGAGAAATCAAAGAGACACCTGATCAAGGAGGATGTTCAAGAGCAGACAGAGGCCATTGCGGGGCCTGAGGAACCCTTGAGAATCCATCTCCAACCCCGTAAACCAGGCAGGACTACACCTCTTACAGCCACTTTGCTTAGAGAAGCAACTAGTCTCCCAGTGCTCACTGCACAAAAGGTGCATATGACAATCCGACCGCCAAGGTCTGGCCAAGGGCCGAGACCCACTCTGGAGCCGCTGACAATCAGGCTGCCTAGAGCCGGTCAACAACAAACAGAAGAGTCCAATCCTTCTGTTAAGCCAATGACGATTCGTCTTCCCAGGACAAGTCGACAGCCGAGCGCTAAGCCAGGGAATGCTAGTGAGCCAACAACTCCCCGTTCAACACCAAGCACTAAGCCGGGGGTCGCTAGTGCGCCAACAACTACACGTTCAGCCCCACTAGTGAAGCCCCTGATGATCAAGCTGCCCAGGTCATCCTTCCAGTCTTCATTAATACAAGGGGTGGCCGAAGAGGAGTTAGAGCTGGCCAAGTATGTTGCTGCTCACACTGATGTTCCTTCTGCTGACGATGTAATTCCACCTGAAAAGATACCTTATTTCATCAATAAAGGGCTATCTTTGAACTACCTCGAGCTTAATAAGCTTTGTATGATGTACGTTATGGAACACGGTATAGGCACCAACCTACACACACAAGTGACAAACGTCTATACCACGAACCAACTCACTCCTGTGGAAGGCGCTTGCTTCGTAGTTGAAGGAAAGGACCATCCAATCATCTTCGGCCGAAAAATAATCCACAGCCTTTCATGATAGAAGCAGTTGATCTCGAACCCGACACTGAGAGACTGCCCCTTTATTTGTATAGCCCCCGATCGAGTACCTCATGCAAAAATAGGGGTATGATATGGAGGCTATGCCAGGCTTGAACTGTGGCACTTGCTGGCGATTACCTTTGCAGTTGCCAGTCCCGGCTAGAAAACTACGGGATTATTACAACAAGACCAAACGCAGTCTAGGCTATGTTACACCTGCAATAACTCCTGAAAGCTCAGATAAGGAATGTGACTGGCATTCACATTCGACCGGATCACCCACTTCTGATTCGGATGTCAGCATCGGGGACGTATTCAGGCAAGTTTTGTCTGTCAATATGGCATCTGCTGACGTCTATGAAGAAGACGAAGATGTACCCGAGCTTCTTGAGTTAGAGCCTTGGGTTCAACAGCTGGATGAGCAGTAGCAGAAGCATTTCGAACAGAGAGATCCTCCTACCGAAGATGAGGTCATGCAAGTTGACCTTGCGATGAATCCTCTCCAAAGCCAATCTTCGTCAGCAAAAGCCTGACAGATGAAGAGCGGGAGGCACTTTTGCAACTCGTTAGAGAATTCATTGATGTGTTCGCCTGGAGCTATGAAGATATGCCAGGGCTAAACCCTGAGGTTGCACTCCATAAGCTCAACATTCAGCCGGACGTAAAGCCGGTCAAGCAGCAGCAACGACGGTTCCGCCCAGATATCATGAACTCTATCGAAGCTGTGGTCTAAAAACTGATAGCCAGCAGATTCATCCTGAAGGAACAACATCTAGACTGGGTCACCAACATAGTACCGATCTACAAGAAGAATGGGAAGATCCGAATTTGTATCGACTTCCAAAATCTGAACAAAGCATGTCCTAAGGATGAGTTCCCTCTTCCTATTACGGACATAATGATTGACAATACATATGGCTTTGAGCGCATGTCGTTCATGGATGACTTCTCAGGATACAACTAAATCAAGATGTTTCCTGATGATGAAAAGCATACATCGTTACGAACACCGATTGGCGTATACTGTTACACAATCATGCCCTTTGGTTTAAAGAATGTCGGTGCCATATATCAACGGGCTATGAGTGTCATCTTCAGGGACCACTTGCGTAAGACGGTGGAATGTTATGTCGATGACATCGCCGTCAAAAACCGCTCTAAGGAAGATCATCTGCACGATCTGAGGACAGTCTTCGACCTGATACGAGCGCACAACTTGAAGATGAATCCCAGCAAATCCTTCTTGGGCGTATCTAGTGGGAAATTCTTAGGTTTTATTATTACGGCCCAGGGAATCCATATACACCCTGAGAAGACGAAGGTAATCATGGAGATGGGTCCCCCGAGAAATCTCTGAGAACTCAAAGGCCTTCAAGGGAGGCTAGCTTATATCAGGAGGTTTATCTCTAAACTCTCCGGGCGATGTCAACCATTCACCCATCATATGAAGAAGGGCATCTCCTTTATGTGGGATGAGGAGTGCCAACGTGCCTTTAACAATATTAAAAAATATCTGTCAAACCCTCCAGTCCTGGTGGCCCCGGTTGCTGGAAAACCGTTTCTACTCTATGTACGAGCGATAGAGCATTCTCTCAGTGCTTTACTAGCACAGAACAATGATGCAGGACATGAACAGGCTATCTATTATCTCAGTCGAATGATGATAGGGCCTAAGCATAGATACACCATCGTGGAGAAGGAATGTCTTACTTTGGTGTTCGCTATCTAGAAGACGTGATACTATGTTACAGGACAGACCATCCATGTCATATCACGAGTCAATCCCCTAAGGGTCCTCATGACCAAGCCGGGTGCACTCAGCTCTCGCCTTGCTACCTGGGCGATATTATTGTCTTCCTACTGATCTTCGTCCCGTAGAAGGCGGTTAAAGGTCAAGCTCTGGCAGACTTTTTAGCAGCCCATCTAGGTTCGGAGTCAACCAAAATATACGAAAAGATCCCAGATAAGGTTGCCAATTCAAACATGGCTTCCATGATACCGTTTGGCGAATTTCTTCGACGGTGCTTCAAGAACCGGACACAAAGGCAACATCGTCGTCGGGATCGGAGTGGTACTGATTTGTTCCTCTGGCTTGGTGATCAACCGAGCATATTTTCTTACAGAACCCTGCTCAAACAATGTGGCCGAGTACAATGCTTTGGTCATCGGACTCCGACTTGTAAAAGAACTAGGGATAGAGTAGCTGGAAGCATATGGCGATTCACAGTTAACCATCATCACGTCCATAAAAGGATTCTTCATAGAACATGTTCCCAGACTCCGGAACATTGAAGCCGACGCCTTAGCAGGACTGGCCGCTTCTCTAACGGTTTCAAATCATACTCACCACTTGGTGGATGTAATAGGCCATGAATTGGTCTGTCTGAAGAACAACGTCTAATTTGCCGAGAGTTATTCTGCCCTGACGGTCGACGAGACACAGGACTAGAGGCTTCCATTTATTGACTTCGTAGTCTATGGCATCTTGCCGGAGAACACGAAAGAAGCCACCTCTATCAGAAGACGTTCTCTCAGATTCTTCTACGATACTGAGACAAAAATGTTGTATCGGTGATCCTATGATGGACTACTGCTTCGGTGTTTGTCAAATACAGAGGCCAAAGAAGCGGTACGCAATGCTCACATGGCGTTTGTAGGGCCCATCAACCTGGCCCGAAACTACAAGACCCCCTTCGCCGGATAGGCTATTATTGGTCTACAATGGTGGCAGATGCGATAGACTATGCAAGAAAGTGTAAAGCTTGTCAGGTCCACGAAGATTTCATATATCAACCATCCGAGTTCCTACATCTGACGGTGGCATCCTGGCCATTTGAGGCATGGGGAATGGATTTCATCGGTCCAATCACTCCACCTTCATCCAGAGGATACCATTTTATACTGGCAATTACGGATTACTTCTCCAAATAGACGGAAGCTGTTCTGCTTACAGAAGTGAAGACATCAAACATGTCAGCTTTCTCAAACATCATGTCATCTATCGCTTTGGACTGCCTCGAAGGATCATCCACGATAATGGTCCGTTGTTCGTAAGCCACACCTTTTATCGGTTTTGCCACAAATCAGATTCAGAATGTTACGTCAACACCCTACAACCCGACGGCTAATGGATTGGCTGAAGCATTCAATAAAACTATAATCAAGCTTCTCAAGAAGTTCGTATCCTCAAACAAACGCGATTGGAATGAAAAGCTTGGCGAATGCTTATGGGTGTACCGTATTACAGTTCGGACGGCTACTGGGAACACACCATTCTCTTTAGTGTACGAAAGTGAGGCAGTTCTCCCGCTAGAGACTCAAATCCTCTTGCTCCGTGTTGCCCTCACTTACCGATTGACGACGGATGATAATTACCGTCGTCGGCTACAAGAGTTGGAGGCTTTATATGAAAAGCGCCTATTAGCTCAACAACGAATCGAGCTTTATCAAGCACGCATCTCTGGAGCCTTTAACAAGAAGGTTAAACTCAGAACATTCCAAGTCGGCGATCTCGTCTTGGCAGTTCGGAGGCTGTCACCCCCAGTTTTCAGAAACAGGGGTATTTTTCATTTTACATTTTAATATTTTTAAAATTTTTTTATTATTTATGATATTATTTGGGGTTGAAATTTATTTTAATTTATGATATTGTTTTGGGGTTATTTGAGTCGGGTTCGAATTTTAACTCAATCCGACTTGAAACGGGGACCCGGGGTGGTTTGACTCTAGTGGGACCCACACACTAGTTAGGCATGGCCCACATGATATTAATTTTAGTCCACATGATAGAAATATTTTAGTTAGAGGTTAGACTAATTATTATGGATAAGGTTAGTGTGATTAGAGACTTTAGAATGACTAATTTAGCCCCAACCAATTAGCCCTTTCCTAATACTCATAGAATAGGTTAGTGGGGGCATTTTGGACCTTACCATAATAGGACAAATAGCCCCATATGGCCAGCCACTTTGGGAGAGGATAGGCTCAAGTTTATTTCATTATTCTCATCCACACTCTCTCTCTTGTTCTTCCCCAAATTCCTAGAGAGCAATCCCAGCAATTTCTCCACCAAATCCTTCCATTTCGCCACCAAATCTTCTTCTTTCCTTCTCCATTCTAGTCAAGGAGGAATCTACCCAAGTTTGGGAGGATTCGGAGCTCGTTCGTGTCCTTTTAGAATCTCTACGTGTCGATGTCGCTCCGGGAAGGCTTTTCGATTCGATCTACCGGGAGGTATAAATCTCTTCTTCTTTTTTTTCATGCATATAGGTCTATTTTGAACCCATAGGAATGACCCCCATGGTTGTATCTCCATTTGTGTCCATTTTGTGTCCATTTGGAGGTCATAGGAGTGTCCTTTGTGTTGTGGTTGTGTCCATGTGGGAAAACCCCAAATTTGGACACACTATGTGTTGTTGTTATGTATGAATGAATTATTACATGTTTAATCTCATATTTTGTGTTGGAGATGTGTTCTATAGTGTCTCATATATATATTAGTGTAGAGAGTGAGTTCTTGATATATTATGTTATATACTTGTGTTCTTTTGTCTCAAACTACCCAAATCCGTCATGATTTTTATCCACGTTTTTAATTTCAGCCCTAACTTAGAAATGTCATAACTTCTAGCTCAAAGCTCGGTTTAATCTCCCATTTTTTTTAAAAGAAGCGTATTGAAGTTAGATTTCCAAAAACATTTATTAATAGGCCGAATTCCTTCTGTAACTTTTGGAGAATTATTTGAGTGTCAGCTGTATGAAAGACAAACGCGTTCTCGGTGTTTTCGATTCGGGAGTTTCCGGAAACGAAAACGCGATCCGTTTGAAGTTTCGAAAGCTAACACATAGATCTATAACATACTTTAATCCTAGATTTTAACTCATGCTGAGATGGTACAGTATTGATTATTAGTAGGAGTTACTATTCGGCATATGCATTTTGTGCACCCTTGTGTGTATATAATATTCTATTTGATTTTAACCCATGTTAATGTATATACATTATGTAATTAAATAGAGAATGCAAGCATGAGTAAATGTTTAAATAAATGATGTATGAGGTGTAAGTATCCTATCTAATGTAAGCATGTATAAGTATGTCTTGTAATGAATATGTAGGTTCCATAGTATGTAATGTATGGTGCATATAGTAGTGCAAGAGAATAAATGAATGATGAATGAATGCAAGCATGAATGTAATGTAATAATAGATGTAATGTATGCAATATATAAGTTAATGAGATGTAATATTCTATGTTAACACAAATCCTATATTACCTCATGTACCCCTTACTATGTAGACACTATCACACTTGACACTTTGTTCACTTACACTTTGACATATGTATACACTATGTATGCCCATTTAACCCTCACTTGCCCCTTTGCCATGTTCACATACACACACATAGCCTCTTAAATAAGTATTTATGAATACAGTTAACTTAGCTATGTATGTATATTATATATAGTTAGCATATTGTGTTGTAATATAAGTTTATATAACCATTTGAAATGCCATGATTATAGACCTAATGTTGAATACCAATATATGCATGTGTATATATGTGTAGACATATATAGTTTAAAGTAATAGATTACCTAGTGTATATCCAATGTGAATTCTTGCCTATTTGAGTATTGAATAATTGCATGCTATATAGAGTTGGGTGTTGTTGGCTTGTATAGCCTTGTATTGATGTGTGCTTGCTAAGATAGTCTTGGTTAGGCCTAGTAAGACTTGCTGGATTAGGACATGACCTTGTTTGACCTAATTTAGACTGTTAGACCTAGTTTGACCATAGTTGACCTAGGTTTGACTTTTATAGTTGACCAAGTTGACCAAGAGTTGACTTTGGTCTAGATTGACCTAGAATCATGTAGAATGTATAGTAGAACTTCATATTGCCATTTTGGACTTGTTGTGACTTGTGCTGTTCTGATTAGGAGCCAGACACCTCTCCTCAGACAGTATATTTACTTTGGACATTCAGACACCAGGCGAGTACATTCTCTGATCATTTCATAACTTGTTTAGAATTATATTCCTGCTCTAGTTTACCTTATTTGATGCTGTCACGATATTATCACGGATTGGTACTATATGGATCCCTACACTGAGATGTTATCCCCCTCGGGAGCATCGGATACATTATGTCATGTGTTTCGTGTACATCATGTATTCCTCGCTCTCATGTTATTCATGTTTCTCATGTGCTTCATGCTCGTTCATGCATGCTCGTGTACTCTCATGTTCTTATGAATCGATCATGTTTTCCATGTATCTGTATAACTATATTGCATGTGCACTCATTTATGAGCCTTCATGTGAATTTCATGTGCACCCATTTATGGGCCCCCATATGAACTTCATGTGCACTCATGTATGAGCTCTCATGTATACTTCATGTGCACCCATTTATGGGCTTCATGTGAAAACCATGTATGTAACATAACTTGTCTGGATCCTTGTGTATTGATTGGGGTATGGGGGAGTATAAATAGTCATGTGAACAATTCCAAAGTAGAATAGCCATGTACGCCTCTTTAGTATAGCCATGTGCAAATCAAGCCGTTCACATGTCGACTTTGTACTCTAAATCACTAGTCACTGGTAGCTCTCTACTTATAGTAGATATTTCTATTACAGTTCTATCTCTGTTTACATCATATACTTTCTTTCAGTTTCATGTATCGTACTCTCTTGCATGTTTATATTCTCTAACCTGTTATGATCTGCGTGAGATGTATTGTGCTCGCTCCCGTCCTGACTGGACCTGTTGATAAATTTTACAGATAGCCTGGAGGTTGTCTGCTAGCCTAGATGAGACACAGTAGAGGCTGTATAGATAGCTAGGGTTTTGCTTATAGCTTATTTTCAGTTGTCTTGAGTTGTATTTATGGATTACTGTATTTGAGCTTTGAGATGTATTTCTGGGTTTGTGTATCTTAGACACTTAGACTTCTATCTCCTGTATCTCTTTTGGATTTCATGTTTATCTATCTTTATCATTCTATCTTAGATTGTGATTGAGTTGTACCTCTGTGTTGGCCTCCTTATGGAGTATTCATATTATGCTAGTTATAGTTCATGACCTAGAACAGCGTTCTACTGCCGACACTGCGGTAGGCTGGGGTTGTTATACTCGTACCCTCATGGTGGGTGCGGGTCGTGACAGAGGCCGATGGTTATGACTCATAAAACCGTCGGCAAGTTCCAGCCAAAGTGGGAAGGCCCATTTATCATCGAGGCAGTATTCTCCAATGGTGCATACCGTCTTGCGAAGCAAAACGGATATTGCTTATGATGCCCATCAATGACAAGTTCCTGAAGAAATACTATGTCTAAACACATCCGCTGAATCAACCAGATTGTTGAGTTATGTACCCTTAGGTACCGCTGAACTTACACTCTGGTCACTCCAAATAAATCTATATCGCATCTTCTGGGTAGTAAGTCAAGTATGATCATACCTCTGAACTTCCTTCCTAAAGGAGCATTTTCCTCATAATCTATTACCCTCACTTTCAGTGCATAAAAAAGGGTAACAGATCCATAAAATTTTCGAAACAACCACGTCGATGTCACCTCTGAGTACTTCTTTCCATCAAAAACAAACCAACCCCTTACGTAGAACTTTTACGTCCATATTACCTCTGAGTTGTTCTATGTACCATTCGTGGAGTCCACTCCTGCCACGTCCTCATTATCTCTGAGTAGGAAGACTCTGTTGTAAAACCCTCATGTTTTACCACGTCCACATTACCTCTGAGTAAGTATGTCGATTTTCTCTCGACTTATTATCCGTACCCGAAAAAACGCAGGGTACGCCGAGGATAATAGGCCCACAAATGTCCACAGTTGACCACAAATGTCCACAGTTGACCACAAATGTCTACAGTTGACCATAAATGCTGTATTAGGTTCTCTAGTATTCGTGCCTCTTTTCTCACAATCTCATGCCTCTGGAACCCAGCTGCTCCATGGCATTCTTTCGCCCGATACCAAGAACTTCCATATCCACCTTACCGCGGAGTTGTTCTAGGTATTCCTATCAAACTTATTATCCGTACCTAAAACTAAGGTATGCCAAGGGTAATAGGTCCACAGAAAGTCCCCCAGGGCAAACACATAATACCTAAGATGCAGTACAAGCACAACAGATAAAATGATGCAAACAAAGTCATTTATTTAAATCAAAAGTACTACATTTTCTGGGACCATGTCCCTATCAAAAAGATGAAGAAACATAAAGAAAGAAAGAAAAAAGCCGATCATGGTTCGGCGACACATAATTCTCGGAGCCGGTCCTTCAGTTTGGACGTCGACCGCTCAATTCCATGGTGGCCCGGCGCTCCGCCTCTTGCGTCAACTTCTCTGCATCCTCCAGATGCGTATGTGCCTGTCAGCCGTCTTCAAGCTTCTTCAGGGCACGCTCAAGGCATATGAGGTTCGGGTGACCTTGTCGGTCTCCCAGAAAATTAGCTCCTTGTCTTCGCGCGTGGCCTGCAGCTCAGACTACAAAGAAACCAATTTTCTCTGAAGCTAGAGGATCTGCTCCTTGGTATCGGCTATCCCACGAGAGGCGGCCTCTTCCCGAATGTAGTCCTCTCCGCTGCAGCTTAATTGATCGTACTTCAGTGATAAATCTCGGAGGTCCTTCATCAGAGCAGGCTTGGACGTCTCCCGTACCGTCTATAGAAGCATGGAATTTCAGAACCGAAATCCTATGCGCCAGACACTACATGCGCCAAAGCTCGGACAAATACTTCACAGCAAAACCAACAAATATAGACATTTGAAAGAGGACTTTTTATTACATATAAAAGTCTATTACATGTCTAGAAAAGGTGGTACAAAGGAGGATTTCTACAAAGAAAAGACCCTAAGTCTAAAGCCAGCAACCACCATGCCCTCCAGTCAGGCACAGCAACCACCATGCCTCCAGTCGGCGCAACAACCACCATGCGCCCTCAACCAGGCGCATCCCGCCAAGCGCACTCAGCAGGGCGCATCCTTTCAGCAGCTCAGTTATGTGTATCCCTTCAGCAGCCCAGTTATGTGCCGCTCTTCCAGCCAGGCTCACCTGATAAATGCTTCGACTAATGAAGCATTTAACCCTCTTGCTGGAACCAAGGAAGAGAAGAGCATCGCAAATCTGTGGCCAGGGGAGGCTTCGAAAGAGCCTCCAAAGGCAAAGGAAGACCGTGATCGAAACCGCGGCTAAAGGAGCAGCTTTCAACACAACCAGAGTGGGCAACGCCTACTTTGAAGGAAGAAAGAGCCTAGCACCGCCATTCCGATCTACGGCTCTTCCGGAGTAACGGAAACGAGGTCCGAGCAACCCTATCTTTGGATGCAACAGGCACCTTCCGCCTGCCTCGGAAGCCCTCGACTCCGTCTTTTGGATGTAACAGTCACCTTCAAGTGCATCAACGAAGACATGGCGTCGCATCTTCACCCTTGGGAGCAATTCGTCAACAGAATGCATCCGAGGAAACAAGTTCATGTTGGAAGTACGTGAGAGAACGGAAGGAAACCCTCTCTCCATGCCACTATTTATAGGCCAGGCAAATCAAACCCACGCGCCAAGTGGATGGCTCTCCGAATTCCGTGCAATGAACTTGCATTAAATGGATGAACCGGACGCCACGAATTCAGCCAAACGGCTATTTAAAGCACTCGAAGAACATAACAGCCGCGTCAGTAAAGACGTTTCGGATGCACCGGCCAGATAGCACATCACGCAGACGTGCCCTCTCAGCAACAAGCGCATCACACAGATGCGCCCTTCAAACACCAAGCGCCTCATAGGGGATGCACCCCCGTGCATCCCTACATACATAGTGGAACACCAATCGACACGCCCACTCAGCTGTCCATCGAATGTCAGAAATATTAAATGCTGAACTGACAAGAGTTGGCAGCACGCCTCCCGATGTCTGAACAGTTGACAGTTTTTTTTCCAGAAGACGAAGCATCGCCAACGTCAGCATTATCATTTCTTTCCTCCGATAGCTACTGCCACGTGGCCTCCCAACCATCCGCATGCGCCTCAAAAGCTACGCACCTTAGACTTTTTACTGATCCCTAAAGACAGAAGGAAAGTCACTATTAAAGCTCTGCATGCGCATTAAAAGCCATGCGCCCTAGACTTCTCTCTGATCCCGAAAGACAGGAGTAAAGTCAATACTGAAGCCTTGCATGCGGCTCAAAAGCCATGCGCCCAGAATGGTTCGTGACTCCTAAAGGTTACGAGCCAAAGCCTCATGCGCCCAATCCTAGGCGCATCCTATCAGATCATCTCCCCACCAAATCTGAGATCTTCGAGCCATGGGCCGATGACACATATCCTTTGACTCGATTCACCCACGATCTCAGCAACAGAAAGATCTTCTCTTTGCTACGTGCCGGCTCACAACAAAAACATAAAGAAGTTACCCCTCGATCAGGGCGCATCATCCATGCGCCTCCATCAGCAATCACCACGTGGCGCCCCCGCGTACACGCATCATACATGCACGCATGAGCAGCCAGCCTGTAAAGTTATAAATAGAGGGATCATTTCCTTCCCCAACACACAAAATATACAACGAACACACAGAGACTTTGCACCACCAGAGAGGCAGATACAGACACTCAACGTCTTCCTCCTCTCAACAAGGTCCAGCACCCAGTGCAATCCCGAATTCAGAGAACCAAAACTGTCGTCAGCTCGTCAACGGAGTCAACGCATTACCACTCACTCCATCGGCACAAGGGACCCAGATAAACAAAAGTGTACTCCTAGGACAACGTCTAAAGTCCTATATTGTAACACTGTTCTATTTTTATTGAAATTTGCAATAATATAATTTTAATGGCAAACAAGCTGGCGACTCTGCTGGGGACCTCTTTCTCCTCCACCGAGAAAGCTGTGTCAAGCTGACGACGTGAAGGTGGGCTCCTCCACAAGACGCTGGTTGTACGCCTCAATCAACAGGCATATGAGGAGTTCATCTCTAAAGGCAGTGCGAGTCTTTCGAAGCGGCTGCCAAAGCCAAGAAGACTCGCCGAGTCTGGGTGCGCAAGGTCGACGCCTCGGGCACCACCACTGAAGGGGATGCGCCAATCTAGCCTTCCCTTCCTGCTGACGTCCTCAGTAACCAAGATGCGCCCACCGGTAGTACATCTCTCGGGGAAGCGTGCGGCTAACCACATTCCCAGCTATCTCCCTCTCAGGCGAGAAAGATGCGTCGATGGAGCAGGGGCAGCCAATGCCCCGTACATCACCCCTGATGCGTCACAGAAAGTCTCTATCTTTGACAGACTCACTCGCTATAATGGCAAGGATAATTTGGATCCTGAGTACTATGCGCCCCAGCGGGCTGGTACGAAGAAGTCCAGGGCAGCACGGGCCATGCGCCACAAATGTGCTATGCCAGCAACGAGCCAGAAGCATGCGCTCACAATCATGCGCACTGCTGATGGTAAGCTGTACAGGGTCGACTCAGGTGCTTCTGTGCCAGAAACGAGTCGACCTTCAAAGTCCTCGTCTCGTTTGGGCGCATCTATTGCGTGCACAACCAAGTCGAGTGAGGCAAACTCAGTGGACTTGAACTCCCGCGCCTCCTCTGGTTGTGCGTCTGAGGTCCGTTCAAGTCACTTCAGATGTTGTGGTTCCCCACTACTGATCGGGATGCCTGTTTGGTATTAGATCAGGGGCGCAGCACTCACCCGACCACCCCGGCGCTTGGCCTTGCCATACGCCGGAAGGGGGTGTGAAGGTGGCACTCTCATCCAACGATCTGCGCAACGTGATCACTCACAAGCGCCGATTAGGAGAGTCGATTGACAAGCACGATGCGCCCCTCACGGGGCACACTTGTGCTGTCGTCACCATCAACTGCTGTTGTAAAACGGCAGTCCCACCAAGGCAGTCGGTTTCCAGCGGCTGCAATCATCGATACCCCTCCGACGTCGCCTCGGAAAGAAGGGGTCAGCAGAAGAAGAACCAATGGTTGCCTCGTACAACTTGATCTCCAACTCCTCGTCAGTCCGAAAGACGATTGGCAATTCCTCGTCCTCATCCAAAAGCCAGCCGAGGAAGACCAAGGCATCTGTCTCGTCCTCCGGAGTGTTCGAAGGCACTCGGAGGAGAAGATCTTGGAGGAGGGTGGGGGTAGTCAGACCCTTGTCGAGCCTTCTTCCGAAGACGAAGGTGTCCAAAGTACGGCTGAGGTGCATCTTCATCCTCGAGGCGAAGTCGGCCTCCCAGAAGACCCTCAAGACGAGGATATCCCCCAGAACATAGCTGGGGGTAGTCTAGCATCTGCGGACCCGAGTTCCGAGACGAAGAGGCCCTTCAAGATGGAGCTGAGGGTAATCAGGCCCTTGCAGATGCGCCCGTGGTGAATGTTCCCGAACATAGCTGGGGGTGGCTAAGACGAGGCTCAGGAGAGGTAACTCTCCTACAAGAAAGTGAGGCCGATAGTGAAGCCTCAACCCATCCATCCCCCCGCCACGTCATGACAGTGAATGTGACTGAGGCTGATGTCGAGTCTGATGCGCCGCCAACGGACTGCTTCCATGCAAACACTGACTCAAGCAGTGTTTGAGATATCAGCTCTGACCAGGACACCTTCTACCGGTCCCGACCCATGGGCCAATGGAGAATCAAGTGTACCCCTTCAACGGGTATCCTCGGACACGGATCGTCGCGAGGTACCTCGGACGTCGGAGCCCTCAAATGCTCAACTCCAGGTGGTACCACCTTCTCCGACTCCTCCACAGAAGATGTGGTCGAGATGATTAGGGACTTGCGGGAACGCTTGAGTCCAAGATGAGGCAAGAGGAGCGCCAGAAGATGGGCATCCCCCAACCTTATCCCCTCGAGTGGAAGGTGGTTTATCCTCCAAAGTATAAACCACAAACACTGACGCCGTACGACGGAAGGACTCTCCGTGTCGTACCTACGTACTTCCAGTCCCAAACGGGACATCTTCCGAAGGAGGACGCGCTCCTCACTAGCATATTTGTCGGAGATTGAAGGGAGTAGCGTACGATTGGTACTGCAGCCTCTCCGACAATTCGATATCCTCCTTCGACGACCTGACGCGCCTCTTTCAACCGTTTCTACGATGACGGAAAGGACATGACAATGGCGTCCCTTATAGAAATACGCAGAAGGAGAAGGAAACGGTTCGAGTGTTCATCGAACGCTTCCGACAGGCCTGCTTCAGACTACCTCCGGGCATGCCAGAACATGCGCTTCTCTCCTCCTGCAGCATGAACATGCTGCCCACAGTTAAACTCTGGCTCAACTCCACTCCTCCTCCCGACAGGAGTTCCTTGATCATTGAAGCAGAAGCCACAAAAAGAAGTCGGCCAATGCTCGTCTTCTGGAGTCAGTTTCCCTACCTTCGAGGACAAGGGAAGCGGTCTGCAGCTAACAACCCCAGACGAGAGACAAAGGAAACAAGCATTGACTATCAACGCCTCAAAAGGTGCGTCAGCACCTACTCAGAAGCCTCCACTCGTGCCAAGGCCAAGGAGGTTTATTCGTTCAATGACGAAGACACTCTGCAACTCTTTGAGGTACTGAAGCAGGGTGACAAGATCAAGCTTCCTGACCCGAAGCGTCCGACGAGGTTGGAAAGTGGACAACCCAAGGTACTGTCACTACTATCGTTTGTCGGACACCCAACCAAGGGCTGCTATGTCCTTAAGAATTATCCAGCGCATGATCAATGCGGATGTAATCTCTGTCGACTACGAGGAGAAGATGGTGTCTGCCAACGTGGTATCACTCCAGTTCGGCACCTTGCCGCCAACTACCACACAAGATGGCGTTGTCCCCATTCCTAAGGCAACAATGGAGGTGGTTAACTTACCACCTACCCGTGACAACGTGAGTGGACTCATCCACTCACCACATCTCGAGGGAGGTCCTATGGTTCACCCCGACCTCGTCTCCGAGGTGACTCAACCGGAGGTACGCCCTACCCCCAAATCCAAAGGCAGAAGATCAAGTCTTGCGCACGGTCTCTTCTTCAACGGAAGAGGCATTTCCTGTGCAGACGCGTTCACAACTGAACGACCAACCCGACGAAGCGCCGTCGAGGTGGTGCCTCCTTGCACCATCCCTGCTACCCAGGAGGAGGTCCATCTAAGCCCTCTGTAGCCAATAAGCAGAAGCATGGAGGTTCGTTTCGACAGACCTCTACGAAAGGAAATGCTTCGGGGCTAGCCAAGCCCCACAACTTTGACATACTGGCACAACTGGCCAGTACTCCTGCCCGTCTATCTTTGTTCAAGCTCCTGCATCTTTCCAAAGACTCCCGAGAAGCTCTCTGTGAAGCTTTGAAGGATGCTGAATCCTTCCTCAGTCAGGTCAAGCAGCCTGAAGATCTCCCAACTACCTGTGCGCACTGTCATTGTGCGGATGAAGTTATCCCGAACATAACTTTCACCAACAAGACATGCTGCTCAAGCACCACCGACATAACCGGCCGCTGTACTACACAGGGTATGTCGGTTCAGTTAAGGTGAACCGATTCAGATCGATCCGGGGTCTTCCCTCAGCATCATTCCGAAGGCGCTACTCTCAACACTGGATCCCAATATACCGGTGGCGCCCTCCAACACAATAATGGCTTCAACGCTAGTAAAAGCGAGCCGCTGGGCAAAATTCGGCTGAAGTGTCACATCGGTAATCTCAGAACTGAGGTGACCTGCTACGTTGTGGATGCCGAGTCAACTACAACATCCTGCTCGGTCGACCGTGGCTGCATGAGTACATGGTGGTGCCATCCACGCTCCACCAATGCATAAGTACGTATCCACCAACGGCGTCATCCGGACGGAGTTCGCAGACATCGACCCTTTCAAAGGGATTGAAGCCTACTTCACCGATTTGACTTGTACAAGTCACCTGACGAGGAAGAAGCCAATGATGTGATGACGAGACGAAAACAGCAGTAGAGCGGACATGGAGCCTGAGATGACTCCGATGCACCTTTGAAGATCCGACTCAAGGGTAAACCGCCTCAGAAGGTGCCTCCAATGTGCATCAAGCTACCAGAAAAGCACCAACTCCTGAAGCTCCCCTGAAGATACGCCAAGGGAAAGCCACCTCAAACATCGGCTCCCCTTGTTGTAAAATTACAGGGGAAGGCACCAATCACCGGAGACGCAGTTGAGGCACCTCTGAAGGTGCGTCTTAAGGGCAAGCCGCCGCAGTCATCCAAGATACTCGAGAAGGCTCACATAACCCTCTCGGACCCCAAAATCAAAGCTATGGTGGACTCTCCTGATCCAACCCCAGTACTTACAATGAGGAACTAGGAGAATATATCTCCGTGATGTAGATGCACCTTCCCTAGACAATGTAATCCTATGGGATAAAATCTCGTATTTCATCAATAATAGAGTGTCTTTTATTATTCTTGTCTTACACATTGGAATGCCATTTATACATTAGATAATGCTCTACGGTCGTTTCAAACATAACGACCGTCCACCATGTCAATCGAGTAGTCCCGTCTCAAGAAGTCTGTTACATAGTCCCTCCACGAAGTCGAGACGAATCATCATCTTTGGCAAAGTCGAGCTTCATTAAGACCTCCCGCCACTCGGGCCAGAACCAGATACCGGCAGAATACAAGTCTATCGGTACACGGATACGGCAAAGCACATCATCCAAAAGATGGGCTATGACCTAAAAAGCAACAAAGGCCTAACTACGGCAAGGGTCACGTCTCCCTCTCTGGCTTCCAACATAAAGGAAAGCCGCAGGACTATTACAATCGGACTCGATCGGGGGTAGGCTATGTCACGCGCCATTAACTCCAGAGAATTCGGACGCAGAGGAAGTAGAACATTCTCACTCGTCCGAAGCATCAACTTGGGATTCCGATACCAGCATCGGACCAGTCTTCAGGAAAGTGTGTCAGCTAACATGACATCAGCACAACCTCAAGAAGATGAAGGCGAAGACCAAGCGCCGGAACCCTTCGAAGAAGAACCCTGGGCTCAACGCCTAGGGAAACAATGGGTCTCGTTTTGAATTACGTGAACCTCCCACCGAAGACGAAGTCTAGCAGATCGACCTTGGGGATGGATCTCCCTCCAAACCCATCTTCGTCAGCAAAAGCCTAAAAGGAGGAGACCGAGAATCTTTAATACAGCTGGCCAAAGAGTATATCACGTCTTCGCTTGGAGCTACGAAGATATGGGGACTTGATCCTCAGATCTATGCATAGGCTGAACATTTTACCTGATGCCAAGCCTGTCAAACAACAATAGCGACGCTTCCGCCCGGACATCATGAACGCCATCGATCAGGAGGTGGACAAACTCTTGACTAGCGGCTTCATCCGTGAGGAACAACACCCAGATTGGGTAGCCAATGTCGTCCCCGTCACTAAGAAGAATGGGAAGATATGAGTCTGTATCGACTTCAGGGATCTCAACTCGGCTTGCCAAGGACGAATTCCCGCTTCCAATCACCGATGTGATGATCGACAACACATGTGGCTTTGAATATGTCTTTCATGGATGGATATTCTGGCTACAATCAAATTAAGATGTTCCACGATGACGCAAAACACACGTCATTCAGGACTCCGAAGGGTGTTTTCTGCACACAGTGATGCCCTTCGGCTTGAAGAATGCCGGTACGACATACCAACGAGCTATGAGCACCATTTTCGTCAACATCTTCGTAAGACAGTCGAGTGCTATGTTGACGACATCGTAGTCAAGAGCCGACTCAAAGGGATCACCTACAGGACCTGAAGACAGTCTTCGATCTCATGCGAGCACATCAACTAAAGATGAATCCTAAATCCTTCCTAGGGGTTTCTAGCGAAAAGTTCTTAGGCTTCATCATCACGGCAAAAGGCATTCATGTTGATCCCGAGAAGACTAAAGCCATCCTCAACATGGACCCTCCGAAGAACCTTCGACAACTTCGGGGCCTACAGGGACGTCTGGCATACATCCGGAGGTTCATAGCAAACCTTTCGGCAAATGTCAACCTTTACTCAGCTCATGAAGAAGGAAGTCTCTTATGTCTGGACAGAGGAGTGCCAAAAGACTTTCGACGACATAAAGGCTTACCTGACAAGCCCGCCAGTCCTTGTGGCACCTGTCACTGGCAAACTATTCTTCTCTATGTCGTGCCATGGTCATTCCCTCGTGCTCTGCTGGCTCAAAACAGCGATACAGGCTACGAGCAAGCAATCTACTACCTCAGTCGAACACTCATCGGGGCCGAACACCGGTACAACCCGTAGAGGAGTGCTTGGCTTTGGTGTTCGCCATCCAGAAGACTCGTCATTATGTCTCGGGCCAGACAATACATGTTCTCCCGAGTCAATCCACTCAGAGTCCTCATGACGAAGCCAGGATCATTGAATTCCGGCTAGCTACATGGGCGATCCTGCTAACACCGTATAACATGGTGTTTGTGCCACAAAAAGCTGTTAAGGGTCAGGCCCTCGTCGACTTTTTAGCTGCACACCCCATCCCAGAATCTTCAAGACTCTATGACATCCCGGATGAGGTCTAAGAATCCAACGTCACCGAAGAAAACTCGTCTGGCGGATGTTTTTCATGGCGCTTCAAGAACAGGCCCCAAAGGCCAAATCATCGCAGGAGTGGGGTAGTCTTAGTCTCCCCGATCAGCTGGTCATCTAGCATGCTTACTCCCTCTCGAAGCCATGCACTAACAATGTCGCTGAGTACAATGTGCTCATTATGGGACTCCAGCAGCACAACAGCTGGGGGTGATCATCTGAGGCCTACGGCGATTCCAAACTCGTCGTAAACCAGATCAGAGGGCAATACGAAGTTCTCCATGAAGATCTGATCCCTTATCATGAAGTGGCATTGAACATCATTTCAACCTTCACCGAATTCTTCATCGAACATGTACCTCGCCTACGAAATCTGGAGGCTGACGCTCGGCTGGCCTCGCGGCCTCACTAGCAGCACCTCTCGGACTCAATATTATCACGGTGATTGGCCGAGACTTGGTGTCCTAAAAACAACCTGTGCTTATGAGTGGCCCATGCCATGCCACAAGTACTGGTGTTAATGTCCGAGATTGGAGATTCCCATTCATCGACTTCGCGTCTACGGAATTCTCCAGAGGACCCGAAGGAAGCCGTCTCAGGAGACGTTCTCTTCGATTCTATTATGATACAGCCACTAAAATGCTGTACCGACGCTCCTACGATGGGCTCCTCCTTCGATCCCTGTCCAATGAAGAAGCAGCCGAAGCCCTTCGAGAAGCTCATGACGGCACTTGCGGGGCTCATCAACCTGGGCCTAAGCTGCAGGACCGACTACGACGCATGGGCTACTACTGGCCAACCATGGCCGTTGACGCCGTCGACTACGCTAAGAAGTGCCATACGTGCAGCTTCACGCAGACTTCATTCACACACCGTCAGAACCTCTACATCCTACAGTCGCCTCCTGGCCCTTTGAAGCCTGGGGCATGGACATTGTAGGGCCAATCACCCCTTCCTCATCAAGGGACACTACTTCATCCTGGCCATTACTGATTACTTCTCTAAATGGGCAGAAGCTGTCTCACTGGCAGAAGTAAAGAGCTCCAGGGTAACTAGCTTCATCAAACACCATGTCATCTACTGCTTCGAGTACCCCGGCAGATCATCCATGACAATGGTCCTCAGTTCATCAGCCACATTTTCAGCAGGTTCTGTGACAAGAATCGTATCCAAAACGTGGCCTCAACCGCCTACAATCCGGCAGCGAACAGATTGGCCGAGGCATTCAACAAGACTATCGTCAGGCTACTCAAAAAGGTCATATCATCCAATAAACACGACTGGGACAAAAGCTTGGCGAATGCCTTTGGGCCTATCGTACAACGGTACGGACCCCAACAGGCAACACACCATTCTTTGGTCTACGGGTGAAGCGGTACTGCCTCTCGAGATCCAATACCCTCACTCCATGTAGCAATCACAAACAAACTCATAGAAGAGGACAATCAACGTCATCATCTGCGAGAATTGGAGTGCTTGACGAGAAGCGTCTCCTATCTCAACAACGCATCGAACTCTACCAAGCCCGTATATCACAGGCTTTCAACAAGAAGGTCAAACAGAGGACTTTCCAAGTTGGCGACCTGGTTCTGGCAGTCAGAAGGCCGATGGTGTTAACCCACAAGACACCAAAAGTTCGAGCCCAAGTGGGAAGGACCTTTCATCATAGAGACGGTATACTCAAACGGTGCTTACCGCCTCGCCAAACCCAATGGGGACTTGTTCATGATGCCCATCAATGGCAAGTTCCTGAGAAAGTACTACTCTTGACATCTGCTTCCACAATGGGATTTATGGACCTAATCATCAAGGCTCATATACAATCTCTTTCCACAAACTCATACGTTTCCGGAACCCAGCTGTTCCGTGGCATCCTCCAGTAGAAGAACAACCACGTCCACATCACCTCTGAGTTGTTCCCCTACGCCTTACAAAGCAGAATCTTACATTCCATGAGACTACGCTACCCTTCATGTTTACTACGTCCACATTACCTCTGAGTAAACATCCCGTACAGATAACCCCCGTATTGCCGTACATTAATCGCAGAACTTCTACGTCCACATCACCTCTGAGTAGTTCCGTATCCCCCAGAGTCATTCCCACCACGTCCATAAAACCTTTGAGTAGGAAGATTCTATCATCTGAACCCCTATTTGCCACGTCCACATTACCTGAGCAAACATGGTGGTTCTTTCAAACTTATTATCTGTACCTAAAACCAAGGTGCGCAAAAGATAATAGGTCCACACAAATCATCAAGTTCATGACAAGCAAAAATGAACACATCACAGAAAAGGGTGTACTTCTTTATTTCTAAAAAAAGGGAGAGTAAAAGATTACAATATCCCCAGCAAGAGTTGCAAAATACATAAAAAGAAGAGACTACGACCCCTAAACATCCCCAGGGTTGGCCGAAAGCTCTTCAATATGACCCAAGTCTGCCACCCGAGTCTCCACAGTCGCCAAGACCCGGCGTTCAGCTTCTTGACGTATCGTCTCTATGGCCTCAAGAGGTGTCCTTCTCATGTTTCTCATCCAGGTGCCGCTGCTGAGCTAGGGCAAGAGCTCGGTGGGTGAAGGTTGCTTCCTCCTTCTTGAGTGCCACGTGTTCAGCCTGGGCACGTTCGGCATCTAACAAAAGTCGGGCTCGCTGATCCTCAAGGCAGCAGATCTGGGCATCAATATCTGCGATATTAGCGTCCAACGCAGCTCACGCCTTCACTATCACCTGCATAGACTGAGACAACCGCTCCACTGCAGCTTCAGTCTCAGCCACTTCGCGCTCCCAGACACTTACGGTAGCCTGGTAGGAAGACTCAATCTCGCGATCAGCTTCCCTTCTTCGCATCTATCAAGACGGAAAGGTCATTTCGCTGGATACGCTGAAATTCGAGAGCCGCTGGTCCAGCTCAACTACCGAAGCCTCCAGGATCTCGGCCATATGATCATGGCCTTGGTGAAGACGGATCAGGTCGATATAAGGCATCGCCAGAGTTCTTACCGTTGCAAAGCTTCCATTGGCATCCATCACCGCAGATACACCCCTCTGCAGCATTTTATATACCCCCTCAACGATGAATTTCACATATTCATCTGCATCCGCCAGTACCTGCGGTCTCATAGCAGGAGTTGGAGGAGATGTGTAGTTAGCGGACCGGAGGAAGATCCGTCGACCTTAACCTGCGAGGCTGGAACCTCGACATCGATAGGCTCTTCATCAACAGGGGCTGGAATGCTAGCCTGAGGAGCCAAAGGAACAGAAGAAGTCGGGACAGGCGTCTAGATGGTACCCCAAGTGGAAGAGCCACAGAGGGTTTCACACCCTTGCCCTTACCAAGCTCGAAAGGACCACCGATGTCAATGGCCACCTCTTCAGCCCCCAACGTCCTATCAGCAGCCAGTACCTCCCCTGGTCAGATGGAAGGTCAACACTTGTCTCCCGACCTGTCTCAGGAGTCGGGGTCGGCAGACGAGCCTCATCCTTCTCATCAGATCCTTCTACAGGGACAGGATCTGTCGCTACCTCCTGATCGGTAGCCACCACAACTTCCGCGACTGAGGCTGGGGTAGGACTCAGAAATACTGCAGCCAACCCCCCTTCATCAAGACAAGGAGGGGAATGAACCCTCTCCTCTGTGCCAACCACCTATGTTGCCCCTGCAACAGGCTCTTGCAACTCTGGAGCGACGTCATCCGAAGACGACGAGCTCCACTCCGCTTCATCATCACGAAGCCCCTATCCGCTGGGCCTTCAACGTCCAAGGCCCCCGGCGACTGGCACCATCCCGAAAGTTTGCAACCTCGCATCTCTTTTAACAATGTCTGGAGATACTAAAACCTTCGCAGGCACATCTTCAGGACTCCCCTCCACTGGAGACATTAACATCGAAGGAATGCGCTCGTCAGACGAGCTTGCCACTTCCTTCGGTTTACTTACACCCAGTTTCGAAACACGGGTCTTCTTCTTCGACGATCCCTGCAAGAAGAAAGCACAAGTCCCAAAATGACGAGATGAGCCAAAGTTACGAAGGACTCCCTACCTCAGCGGGAACTGATTCCGCTGGCATTACAGGTGGCACTCCTGCTTTGGAGTTGACGTCTTTTTTGGCCTTTTTGGTACAGAAGAACCAGCTTCTGTGTCTGCCCGTCTCTTCCAACAGAGGGGTCCCTCACTGAGGCTGCAGCAGCAGCCCGATATCCCGCCAATTCTGGCGGACGATATGACCGGACCGCATCAACATTTCGCTGTGGCCTCCAGCTGAGTTCCAATAATGAAACTAGTCTCCCTGTCATAACCAGGAGACGCCGTATTCATAGTACAATACAGCTTGGCCGCCGAATACAGGATCTATGGCCGAGGATTGCGAACTGGCGTAGTAAAACGAACACCAGTACACCCGATATTGTAATATTGCCAGCCCCGGGCTCCATCTAACAAACTCCCGATAAACCCGGACTGCTACTGGGATTGAGTATAGAAGGTACCAGTCTGGGTATTGAACAACTCCAAGAGTGCGAGGAACATAGGCTTATTGAGATCCACGCCAGCCTGTGTGGCACGGATAGCGGCCGTCAGCCCAACCTCCTTAAGCTCGGCTTTAAACTTCGAAAGCACCCAAATGGTCAACTCGTCCCACCTCGGGATATGGTGACACCAACCTTCAACTCTAAAGCACCTTTCGGATACGTGACCTTCGATGTCAGCATCCGATTTGCAAAAGTCGGAGCACTGAAGGCAAATGTGTCGCTTGGAACTTCACTGTAGAGGCTCTCGGGACGCAAAGCTCGGCAACTAAACGAGGAACCGGCTCGTGAAGCGGCCAAAGTATCCCTCTGATTCGAGGTAGCATCAATCGAAAGGGTACCTCCCAAAGCCCCTCCTTGAGAAGGAGTAAGTTCCCAGCGCATCCTTCTCTTCGAAGCCAAACGGTAAAAGGCCGTCAGCGGCAACTGGCGGTCAAGTTGCCGCATGTACAGAACCATGCCTTTTGCAGAAAAGAACCAGTCTTCTCTGATCCTCATTATCTTCGCTTCAGAAGAGACCAGTCGGTCACCAAACAGAAAGGCAGGTTTTAAGAAAGTCACATCCTCAGATTCAGTAGATTTCAGTCTACCGCTCTCTATACTCTGGAGGAAAATCGGCAACTGGTTCTGGATTTGCAGCACTCTCTCACGAGGTTGGTTCTGTAAGATAGCTCCTTTGCAGGGTTGATCACCGCCTCATCTCTATTTGACAAAGAGAAGCATCCAGGAGGACCTCATTCAGCAAAGGGATTGTCATCGACACTGGCACAACCAAAATAAAAGTCAGGCAAAAAGATAAGATGTGTCAAGCAGCCTGCCACATCGTCAGGGTATAAACCCATGCGCTTCAGCAGGAAGCTTCAGCGCATCATCAGGGCATAAGCCCATGCGCTTCGGCTTCAGCGCATCATCAAGTATGAACATGCGCATCAACATTTGAGCTTCGGTGCATCATCAGGGTACAAAACCCATGCGCGTCAGCAATTAAACCTCGGTGCATAATAAAGGCCTGAGCCTATATACGTCGGCAGGATAAAACCTCAGCGTATCAAGGACAGAAGCCCATACGCGTCGCAGCAGAGAGTTAGGGCACAGTATGACCAAAAGCTTGTCTGAACAAAGAAGATAGCAAAAGTCGACATCCATCCGTCACCGCGGGACAAATGTCGACCGGAGTCACGATGGCTACAGAGCATCCTTGTCGGCGAACTCTGCCGGCTCCTTTCCCTTAGCACCACCGCGAGGAGTCTTGGGAGCCATTCTCTTGAAGAAAAAGTTAGGGTTTTGAAGAAAACTCTAAAAAAGCGAAGACAGAGAAAAGAAGAACTCTCTTTCTCTCCATCTTATGCCTATTTATCGGCACGGTCGCACGCGTGAACCGATGAAGGTGACCTCAGCCGTCGCCTCGGGTCTTGTTAAAAGATAACAGCAAATAAAACCAAAAGATCATCATTAATCTTTTGGTTACCGAGACGTTACCATTTGCATTTACTGAGAGGAGAATGCGCCCGAACAGGCATACGCCCGAACAGTCATGCGCTCCAACAGTCATGCGCCTGACCACCATGCTTCTTATTCAAAGTATTCCAAAACTTATCTAAAAGTTTTGAAAACTTTGAAGGGGGTCTTGTAGAAGCATAGAATTTTAGAACCAAAATCCTATGGCCAGACACTACATGCACCAAAGCTCGAACAAATACTTCACAGCAAAACCAACAAATATAGACATTTAAAGAGGACTTTTTATTACATATAAAAGTCTATTACATGTCTAGAAAAGGTGGTACAAAGGAGAATTTCTACAAAAAAATACCCTAAGTCTATAGCCAGCAACCACCATGCGCCTCCAGTCAGGCGCAGCAACCACCATGCACCTCCAGTCAGGCGCAGCAACCACCATGCGCCCTCAACCAGGCGCATCCTGCCAAGCACACTCAGCAGGGCGCATCCTTTCAGCAGCTCAGTTATGTGCATCCCCAGTTATGTGCCGCTCTTCCAGCCAGGCTCACCTAATAAATGCTTCGACTAATGAAGCATTTAACCCTCTGGCGGGAACCAAGGAAGAGAAGAGCACCGCAAATCTGTGGCCAGGGGAGGCTTCGAAAGAGCCTCCAAAGGCGAAGGAAGATCGTGATCGAAACCGCGGCTAAAGGAGCAGCTTTCAATACAACCAGAGTGGGCAACGCCCACTTTGAAGAAAGAAAGAGCCTAGCACCGCCATTCCGATCTACGGCTCTTCCGGAGTAACGAAAATGAGGCCCGAGCATCCCTATCTTTGGATGCAATAGGCACCTTCCGCCTGCCTCGGATGCCCTCGACTCCGTCTTTTGGATGTAACAGTCACCTTCAAGTGCATCAACGAAGATATAGCGTCGCATCTTCACCCTTGGGAGCATTTCGTCAACAGAATGCATCCGAGGAAACAAGTTCATGTTGGAAGTACATGAAGAATGGAAGCAAACCCTCTCTCCATGCCACTATTTATAGGCCAGACAAATCAAACCCACGTGCCAAGTGGATGGCTCTCCGAATTCCGTGCAATAACTTGCATTAAATGGATGAACCGGATGCCTCGAATTCAGCCAAACGGCTATTCAAAGCACTCAAAGAACATAACAGCCGCATCAGTAAAGACGTGTCGGATGCGCCGGCCAGATAGCGCATCACGCAGACGTGCCCTCTCAGCATCAAGCGCATCACACAGACACGCCCTTCAAACACCAAGCGCCTCATAGGAGATGCGCCCCCGTGCGTCCCCACATACCTAGTAGAACGCCGATCGACGCGTCCTCAGCTGTCCATCGAATGTCAGAAATATTAAATGCTGAACTGACAAGAGTTGGCAGCACGCCTCCCGAAGTCTGAACAGTTGACAGTTTTTTTCAGAAGACGAAGCATCGCCAACGTCAGCATCATCATTTCTTTCCTTCGACGGCTACTGCCACGTGGCCTCCCAACCATCCGCCGCCTCAAAAGCCATGCCTCAGACTTTTTACTGATCCCTAAAGACAGAAGGAAAGTCACCATTAAAGCTCTGCATGCGCCTCAAAAGCCATGCGCCCTAGACATCTCTCTGATCCCGAAAGACAGGAGTAAAGTCAATACTGAAGCCTTGCATGCGCCTCAAAAACCATGCGCCCAGAATGGTTCGTGACTCCTAAAGGTTACGAGCCAAAGCCTCATGCCCCCAATCCTAGGCGTATCCTATCAGATCATCTCCCCTACCAAATCCGAGATCTTCGAGCCATGGGCCGATGACACGTGTCCTTTGACTCGATTCACCCAAGATCTCAGCAACATAAAGATCTTCACCTTTGCTACGTGCGGCTCACAACAGCAACATGAAGAAGTCTACCCCTCGATCAGGGCACATCGTCCATGCGCCTCCATCAGCAATCACCATGTGGCGCCCCCGCGTACAGGTGTCCTACATGCGCGCATGAGCAGCCAGCCTGCAAAGTTAAATAGAGGGATCATTTCCTTCCCACACACACAGAATATACAACGAACACACAGAGACTTTGCACCACCAGAGAGGCAGATACAGACACTCAACGTCTTCCTCCTCTCAGCAAGCTCCAGTACCCAGTGCAATCCAAACCTTCAAGAACCGATAACCGTCGTCAGCTCGTCAACGGAATCAACGCATTACCACTCACTCCATCGGCACAAGGGACCCAGATAAACAAAAGTGTACTCCTAGGACTACGTCTAAAGTCCTATATTGTAACTGTTCTGTTTGTATTAAATTTGCAATAATACAATTTTAATGTCAAACACCGTCCTTACCTTTTCTATAGCAGTTAAAAGGAAGGCACACTCCTGATCTATTGCTGAAGATAGATCAACTTGCCGCAGTCCTTGATACTGAGCCACCATCTGATCAGCTTCTAGTAACTTGGGCTCCAAAAGCTCGACTATTCCTGCCCCACCGGGGAGGGTTCTGAGAAGTTCAATCTGGCCACGAGCACATTGACGGGCCAATGCAAAAGATGTTCCCCTCTCCATGGCAGCCTCAATCCCTCGCTTCAGTGGTGGTGGTAGAAACTGTCAACCACGTCCTTCAACGATTCATCCAGAACTTCCGAAGAAGTGGCGTCAAAGGAAGAGTAGCTGGCAGAGTTAAAGAAGATGCACCGGAACTTGATGCCCCTGCCACTAGGGAGACAAGTTCCGAGGGATAAGATGCTTGAATAGCAGCCATCTCCTCCTCCGTTGTCCAAAGGATCTGGAGGCTTGACAGGGCGGAAAGGTCAACCTCTGGAGCCACATGGATCAAGGAGGGCAGGGACCATTTCTCTCTATTTCGGCCGTTCCATGGCCTGATCTCCCGAACTCGAACCGACATGAGGCCCCTCGATATCGGTTGAAGGAGAAGGAGGCATACTTTCTTCCACCAGATCCCCTCTGGTAACTTCTTCCCCGATGATGTCCGTCATTGGCGGCGAAGGAGCAGGACCTATATGTCCGGAGCAACCATCGATCAGCTTAACCCAAAGGATGTGAAGATAGAGCAAATAAACCTCCTTACTAGTCAAGACTTGACTTAGCTTACCAGGAGAGGGTTGCTGAGGCTGAGGCTCGCTCACAGCCATTGTATCCTCCTCACCAGCGATATCTGAGCCGAATGCAGCTGGTTCCTCTGCTCCAGCAGCCCGGAAGGTAGACACAATTGGGTCAGCATCACCGGCTAGAATTCAGCAACCTCGGGATTGGCTCAGTAGAGCCCACATCACCCTGGGTTGAGATATCAACAACAGGAGTAACCTCAATCGTCGTCGGGAGAACCCTGGCGGAGATAAGCTCAGCACTCATATCGCTAATTAAAGTGGCTAGAGCTGGGTCGACTTCAGAGACAGTAGCCGGCTCTCGAGAGTCCACTTCTTCTGACGCCTATAATGAAAAGAGAAGGATTAGATCATAATACAGAAAAGAAGAGCTAAGAAAAGATTGTAATTCGACTCACCTCCGAAACGACATCAACATCTCGCTTCTCTCCCTAATGATTAGCCCGCGGGGATTGACAGCGGCCCGTTTTCGGGAGTAAGTTATGCCCAACATCGGACTCACGCCTGCTTCACTTGTGTGAAGGACCAGGCACAATAGGGGGCTGATCTGCTGCCACATCATCTGCAGGAGGAAGAGACATGTTATCGGGGTTATCCTCTTCGTCCGTATTGGTGGACTCTAAGTCTGACACCTCAACTGCATTCCCCTTCTTTGTCCTCATCTTGGACCCTTTTGGTTTCTCCTCCAAACCAGTACCGAAAATAAAACTGGTACTTGGGTCAAAATCGGTAGGGGGTTTGTTCACCATAACATGGTACAGAGCCGACATGTATAAAATCTGCCCTGACTCCTTAGCATCGGGCACAGAGAAGCTGGTGCAGGTGTGAACCGTGTTAG